>JAOSBN010000008.1:29721319-29746750 GCA_027563595.1 Erythroxylum suave | reverse complement strand
TCAAAATTCCAATCTGCTAAAAGATCGGTATTATCAGTGTAAACTGAACCTACTGAACTACTTGTTTTATTAAGAGTTCTAGTAAAAAAATAAATTTTAATTATTAAAAAATTATAAGAAATTATATCTAAATTAATAATGGTAGTAACATATCTTTCCTGAGACTTTAACTTGTAACGAACGAGGACCAAGTCATTTAATCTCTTAGGCTCCAATATATTTCTTTTCTTAGAATGGATGAATTGAAATGTTGTCCAATTCTTTTCACAGTCTGTACTCACACATTGACTTCAAATTTGAATTGCAAATATTTGCAATTCTAGAACACCAATTTCGAATTGATTCCACCAAGAAGCTGTAAGTTGTAAGATAACAAAAATAGCGTTATAAACAAAATAATGTGATAGTTAATTTCCATCAAGTAAGAAAAGGGGAAAAAGCTAATACCTAGAGTAAGTTTTGCTCTTTATTAAATAGCAATTGGCATCCCAAAATTCCAAGAAGACTACGTATAAAGCTCCATTTAGGAGCTTAGGATATCTTGCATCTTCTTATGGGCAATAACTGTTTTAATAGTTAATAGCATTCTCCTATTAACTTCAGTTTTCTTTGTAAAACTTGGTTTGAAATAAACACTGGGATTCAAAAAATGTCTCAGCTGCAAAAAACAGAGAGTAAAGTCGTCTTTCTCATTTTTCATTGATTACTGCAAGATAAGGTATGTACAAAGAAGCATATTTTTAATATTGGCCTTAATTGCTATCTTCACCCTCTCCATGGAACCAAAAAAATAATTCATTGTTGCTTTTTTATCACTATTAGCCAAATGAAACACCCTTACCAAAGGCTTACAAAGTCATATATTAAATTAGCATTGGGACCAAAATTTAGTATCTTCAAGTATAAATATGAAAACCTCCAATCTAGCATTAGACCTAATATATTGACATTCATCCCTCTTATCTTTTGTAAACTTCCGTCTCAATTCTTTCTTCATCATAACCAAACACTAAAGTGATAAGAAATTCATTGTGAGTCTCGCCATAACAAGATGACACAAATTCCTACCATTGGTAAAATCCTTTCTCATTAAATTCAACACTCATACATAATTATAGATGAACTTGGTCACCTTTTTAGCTTTCCTTACAGTCTCATCAATAATAGGAAAATACCTAGCATCCCCTATATTTTTCAACATAAAGTCAATGTTATGTTCAGCATAAGAAGTTCATAAAAAAGAATTATACTTATTTTATAACCTTCTTCCCACCATTTTACAAGCAGAATCATTGTTAGTGCTGAATTAAACAATATTTTCTTACCTTACTTCATTCACAACTTCGTCTAATATCTCGAATAAAGTATCAGTATTTCTAACAAGGTCAAATGCATCAATTTGATTAAAAAACATTGAGACCTTTGCAGAATAAACTAGAAAATTAATAATAAGCTCATGTCTCTTATTTGTCCAACCATTACATATGATTGAACACTCATAAATAGCTCAATCTATTCTTCTTTCTTCCAAGTAACTTTTAATTTCAGAAATTAAGCAACTCAAAAGTTTACATTTGTAGTCATCAATAAAAGGAGTTTTGTATCCTAGACTATAATAAGCTATAACATCCACCATAGCCTGATAATAATATGATTAAGAAGCAGTAAATGCTACACTTATATCATAGCACCATTTAGCCATTGTCATATCTACATTATAAGTTGCATCTCTTGATTATATAACATTATGAATTGAAGACTGGACTCTAAGAGTTGTTCGTGGTGCAAAAAAATTCATCATCTGCCTTCTTCTTTTCCTAATAACAGGTGTAGGTGTAACATTCACTTCTTGCTGGGAAGGAACACAACCACTATTACTACCACCTTCAACATTTCCACTATCATCATGAAAACTAGCAAACAAACTTCCACTACTAATTTCATAATTCAATCCATCCCTTCTATCTTTCTCATATTGATATTCTTCAAGCAAAATTTTCATTTGCCACTTTACATCATCACTTAGTTTTTTACATGGTTCCACGTCTCTTTTATTCTCAGCTAAATGCTTCTTTAATTGAGTGATTCCTCCACCTTTCAAATACTTGTTACAAAACAAGTAAATAGTATGGTTCTTCATACTAAGGACTAATGCAGCATGAACCCAAGCTAGATCATTGTATCTTCCTGAAGTGATTTGATTAAGAATGCTTGAACTTCCTTCTATTTATCGGTAAAAATAAATGAAGATATTTATCAAAATAAAGAAAACATAATTTCATTACACAATACGTGTGTCCATCTTATATAATATAACTTATTTTGTATGATTACATCACACATAATTCAATTTCATTTGACACAATTCATTATAAGTCAAAAACTAACAATTCAAGTATTCAACATACATAATTATATAATAACATATCCCTTATATTTAAGATATCACAATCAAGTTTTAATAACTTGTTTTCTTTTCCAAAAAATTTTAGTTAACAACTCAGTCTCACTATCTTTTCAATCACAGAAATCACAAGAAAAGTGTTGATATATGGAGAGTAGATATATATCACTCCCATTGTACATTGGCTACAAAATAATAATAACTTAAATGTTCAATGCAATACCCTCTAAAAGAAGCATTAGATATCACATTCCTCATTTGGTATAAAGTCATTATGTTCTATTGATTTTATAAACTCTGATTATAACAATAAACAAAGGTTATGTAGAGTTATAAATATTAATACACATGAGAATATTATTAGAACTTAGTTGTTTATTTATAATACAAACCATTAGTAGTAATGCCTATATATATATATATATAACAAGATTTACAATTACAAGTCTTGGGAATTAATTAATATGATTATTGTGATGCTCCCATTTGGGTAACTTGACTGTGATATCTTAGATATAGGGGAAATTATTAAAACTTAATTTTCAGCAATTTCAACCATCACAATTCACAAAATGTACATAAATAATTTCCATTTCTAATAATTTTATCCATCACAAAACATACATAAAAAATTTTCGTTTCCAAAAATTTCCAACAATTTCTATTCAACCATTACAAAACATTTATAAACAATTTCCATTTCTAAGAATTTCAATTCAAACATCATAAAACATACATAAACAATTTCCATTTCCAACAATTCCATTTCTAATAATTTCCAATAATTTCAATTCAACCATCACAAAACATGCACAAACAATTTCCATTTCCAACAATTTCAATTCAAACATCACAAAGCATACATAAACAATTTCTATTTTCAAAAATTTCCAACAATTTCATTTCTAATAATTTCAATTCACCCATCACAAAACATACACAAACAATTTCCATTCCAACAACTTCCAACAATTTCAATTCAAACATCACAAAACTTACATAACCAATTTCCATTTTCAACAATTTTCATTTCCAACAATTTCATTTATAACAATTTCCATCAATTTCAATTCAACCATCACAAAACATACATAAACAATTTCCATTTCTAAAAGTTTCATTTCCTAGAATTTCGAACAATTTCAATTCAAACATAAAAAATATGCCTAAAATATTTTTATTTCCAACAATTTCATTTCTAACAATTTCAATTCAACTATCACAAAGCATACATAAAAAAACCAAATATAATGCAATTGTTTTTCAAATTTCAAAGAAAAAAAATCTAAAAATCATAAATCTAATTTAATGTCTGGTCGGGTCAGGTTAGGATCTGGATCTAGATCTATTTCAGATCTGGCAATTCTGGGTGTAGTTAACAACTGGAAATGTTGTTGGAGAATAGTGGTGGCAACAGTGGACGACTAGAAGGTAGTGGCGTGATGCGGTGATGTCACTGGTGTGGAGGAGACTTATGAGTAGTGACTACTTCACTAGTGCAGTGGTGGGGTGGAGGAGCCGCTGGAGAGGAGACCGAGAGAGAGAGTGAGAGTGTGTGAGAGAGAAATAAAAAAGTGGGAGAACCGGAGAAGGAGAGAGCAAAGGGTGAGCGTCGGAGGGGGTGAGTTTTTTAAAAATTGAATTTTTGCAATTTAATCCTATATTTTTTAAAAGTTAAAGTACCGATCAGTATTTTGAATATCGTCAGTACTGACTAGTATCAAACTAAAACTGTCAGTATTGATTGGTATCACTTAACATACGTTTGTATCATTTTTTGACCAGTATGGTACCGGCTAGTGTGGTACAAAATTTGTAACACTACATTAGATTCAATGTCCTAATGGATGAGGAGATTAAAGATACCCTAGATTAAGAGCCTTCAAGGCTCTCTAACGTAATAAAAATATATATTTTTAATATATCAAAAGTTACAAACCTTTTTATTCTTTGTACCTACATTCATCCTTATTTGAATTCCTTCTAACTTTTTCATTGATGCAATAACTAATCCTTACGTAGATCTTGAAATATTTACAGATTAAATTTTTTCAATGAAATAATTTTAGGTATGAATTTAAAAATTATGTTAAATAATTGATAGTAAAATAAGCAATGATATGCGTAAAAGTTTGTAGTTTTTTTTCAAAGATTAAGAATTAAAATGAAATATCTAGAATGATGTCTTAGAACTTAAAATTAAAATAATTTGATAACTAATTAATTTTTTAAAAAGAAGGCTAAATTAAAAAGATAACCCAAAACCGAAAAATTGTTTGAACAAATAAAATAAAAATAAAATGAATTAAAATCTAATTGACCTAATTTTGAATAAAGATAAACTTTATTGGATAAAGGAAAAGATTTAACTTTAGATAAAAGATAAAATTTTAATTTGAAAGCTCAAATGAATTAAAAGTAGTAATTCTAAACTACATGAATTTTGTTGAACTTAAAAGGTCCAAATAATTTTAAAAAATAATATAAATTAAAGAAGGCATTTGACAATGTTTGATAAGTTTGGATAAATTTGGTTGGACTAAATGAATTGACTTGGGCTTATGGACTTATGTCTTTCTTTTGAGATGGACTGAATTTATAGGTTTGAGTTGTACTTTTGGTTGTTTGGACATTTAAGCTTAAGGTTGGCATTTGACATGTTGCACTTTTCTACTTCTATTTGGGATGAACAAAAACCAAACAAAACTCTCTATTTAGACTTTTCACTTCATTCATTTAATCACACTTATTAATTCATTTTATTGGATATGACCCCTAGTCTCTCTCTTATTTAGTCCATATAATCCAAACAAACCTCTAATATCGGCCTATATCAACCTTTTCAATTAGTATTAATAATTTCGGTTGAATACCGGAGTTAAACATAAATTTTAAAAAATGACTTAACTATGCAAATAAAAAAAAATAACCTTTAAACTCTAAACCCTCGGGGCTCTCCCTGAACCTTACCCATTTCGGCTGCCCCTCCTCCTCTATAGCTCTACCTTGTCCACCGTCATTATCTCTATCATGTTTCATTTCCAATCGCCCCTACATATTTTTACTTCTCTGCCAATAAATGAACGGATGAGATGTTATGAGCATAGGATGGCACTTGGAAAGTGGAACAGGGGATTTGATCCCCATATCCCCTATTGCGACGTCATTTCTCAATCATCCTTTGTTGCAATTGCATCTCTCTCTCTCACCTCTGTTGTAGTTACCTCACTCCATTTGTCTCTCGTAATCAAGTAGTCACTCCCCTTTCATGGTCAAGTAGTTGGCTCACTCTCTGATACAGAAAAATGGGGCTGGAAAGGGAGAGATGTATGAGACTTGAGTGGGCTGGAGGAATATAAGCGACAGTGATCCGTATGTTAGTTAGCAATGGTCCGAGGTTGGTGAATATAGGCATCAGACGGTGATAATTCCCTTAAGGAATAATTAATTAGCTAGCTGTAGGAACAGATGGCACCAACTCATAGGACAATTTTCAATTCTGTTACAATTTGTCCCTATATAGAAAACAATCGTGTAACAATTTTGGTAGTGAATGAACAATCTTATTTTTGCCTACTTGTTTTTTTCTCTATTTTATCTCCTTTCACAGGCAACTCCTACCATTTTGGTATCAGAGCCTGTGGGTCCTTGGCCGGATGGTGGATGGTATGAGATTCCATAAGCTGGAAAAGAGTCTCAAAGCAACACAAACACGATTAGATCAATGGGATGCACGTTGGGAGCAACTCAAATCTCACCAAGAAAAATCCCAAGCACAACATGATAAACTCCAACAGTCATTCAATGACTTTTGCCAACAGACACAACAATCAACGGAGAACATTATGAATGAGCTAAAAAATTTTTCCCTGCAACGTGGGACCGGACCCAACTACACCAACCAATACCCATCATACAGCGATGCCACTTCAGCTGTTTCAGAGCACATTACACCCACCCCATCAGTTGTTTTTGTGCCTGAAGTCTTTGGACCTCCACCCAAGGGAGTTTCTAACGATGACCAGCCATCGTGGACCACGGGATCAGCTCACATGCCACCGGTGGACTCAATATTTATGAGCTCCCATCCAAGTTTCAAAAACATAGGTGCTCCTGGAAATATGACGATGCCAGCACCTGTGACCCCCTCAATCTCACCTATACCAGCTGTAAGTTTCCCTATTAGCTTATCTTCCCCTATGATGCGTCCTAGGTTTGTTGTGCCACCATATGGGTCTGGTAGATTGAGCAACAGTGGATCGGGAGTTAATGGGTCTAATGCTGGTTATGGACACCACCTACCCAAACCACTCAAGATAAATTTTCCTAACTTCATAGGAGAGGTGGATGACGTATTTGATTGGGTATTTCGTGCCAAACAATATTTTGAAGTGACGGGAATAGAGGAGTTAGTGAAGGTGAAAGTTGCTGCTGTTCATATGACTGGTACAACCATTAAATGGCATCAGAACTATATGCGTGAACGACAAGTAATGTTGTTTGTGCCCTGGGATGTGTACGTGCAAGATGTGAGTACTCGTTTTGGTCGACGAGCAAACAAGTACCCCATCAAAACATTTATACAACTGGTCCAAGAAGGTGATTTTTATGATTACCTTAACCAATTTGAGGATATGAGGACTCGGGTGCCCCTACCAGACGATGTCGCTTTGCAGCTTTTTATGGGAGGATTAAAACCAAGCTTACAACATGCTGTGGAAAAAGCCAACCCACAAACCTTACTTGAAGCTATCGCTCAAGCCGAATTGGAGTATTGCAGCGCACCAAATCTGCCCAGACCCTCACCATCTTTGTTATCCAAATCAAGCTCAATATCCACCTCCAAACCATACAAACAGACGATACCCACGAGTTCTTCCACCAACAACCACAAAACAAACCCAAACTTCCCACCAAAATCACATAAGACCCATGGGCCTTTTCAACGTCTGTCTCAAATAGACCTAAATCAGCGAGAAGAGTTGCGTGCCAAGGGACTCTGTTTTTGGTGCAAGGAGCCCTATAGTCCTACTCACAAGTGCAAGGAACGTCAATTATTTATCATTGACGCAGGTGGAGATGATGGGGAGGATAACATGTTAGAAGGTGAAGAAGTTCCAGAGGATCCTGAAGCATTGATTTCACTCCATGCACTTAATGGGGAAACCCATTATCAAACCATGAAGGTTTGGGGTCGCGCTCATACCAAGGAGCTGTACATATTGATCGACACAGGGAGTACTCATAACTTTCTGAGCGAAAGAATTGTAAAAAAATTGAGTATGGAATTACAACCAGTGACTACCATATCGGTTAAGGCAATGGATGGAAGGGAACTAAGTTGTAGCTATGTGTGCCCAAGTTTTTCTTGGAAAATGCAAGGAGAATGTTTCCAAGCCAGCATGCTTATTATTTAGCTCGCTTGTTATGATGTAGTGTTAGAATTCAGTGGTTAGCTACCTTAGGGGATATTATGTGGAATTTTCAGACATTGAAGATGACTTTTGTCCTGGCAGTGAGGGAGTCATGTTATTAGGTAGTGGAAGTCCTGAATTACAGATGTTGGGCACTGATGAACTAGGCAAGTTGTTAAACCAGCCTGAAGAAGTGGTGGATGTGCAACTATGTGCTCTTACCATTGGGTGCACTGATGAGTTCCCAAGTGCGACGGGATCTGAGGAGACCAGGGGTAAGGAGACACACTTATCCAGTAACCAGTGGGGAAAAGACTTTCTCGAGAAATTACAGGCATTATTGACGCAATTTCAAGATGTGTTTAATACTCCAGAAAGCCTACCTCCCCCTCAACCACAAGATCACATGATTCAACTACATGAGGGAGCTATTCTACCGAATCTAAGGCTTTATCGGTATCCTAGCTTGCAAAAAGACGTTATTGAAAGTATGGTGCAAGAAATGCTCAATATAGGTATTATCCAACCTAGCACTAGTCCTTTCTCTTCTCCTGTGGTGCTTGTCAAAAAGAAAGACAATAGTTGGAGGTTTTGTGTTGACTACAGAGAATTAAACAAACACACCATTAGAGATAAATTTCCTATTCCTGTTGTTGAGGAGCTATTAGATGAACTTAGGGGATCCATGGTTTACTCCAAAATGGATTTGAGGTCAGGATATCACCAAATCCGAATGCACATACCAGATATTCCCAAAACTGCCTTTAAAACTCACAAGCGTCATTACGAATATTTAGTGATGCCTTTCGGCCTTACCAACGCCCCTTCCACCTTTCAAAACCTCATGAACTCTATATTCAGACCTTATTTACGTAAATTCATATTGGTGTTTTTTGATGATATACTAGTATACAACAAGTCCTTGGTAGACCATTTGCAACACTTGCAGGCTGCTCTTATGGTGCTCAGGAAAAATTCTCTTTATGCCAAGAGGAGTAAGTGCTATTTTTCTATGGATAAAGTGGAGTATTTGGGTCATTTCATCAGCACCGAAGGAGTAGCTATCGATCCAAAAAAAATAAAGGCGGTGAAGAATTGGCCTGTCCCTAAATCGCTGAAGCAGTTGCGGGGATTTTTAGGGCTTACAGGTTACTACAGGCACTTCATCAAGCACTATGGTCTACTTAGCCAACCCCTTACTGCCCTCTTGAAAAAGGATGCATTTGGGTGGAATCCATAAGCTCAGGAAGCTTTTGACAAGCTTAAAGTCACATTAATCACTGCCCCAGTACTTGCTCTTCTCGATTACACACAAAACTTTGTGGTGGAGACAGATGCATGTGGAACGGGAAATGGAGTTGTCTTGATGCAAATGGGACATCCTATCACGTATATCAGCAAGGGTCTAGCCCCTAGACACCGACTACTATCTGTATATGAGAAGGAGTTGTATGTAGTGAAAACATGGTATCATTACCTGGTTATGAAGCATTTTATCATCAGAACAGACCATCAAAGCTTGAAATTTCTACTAGAACAGAAGATGACTACACCCAGCCAATGCACATGACTAGCAAAGTTGCTAGAACTAGACTACGAGATAGTTTACAAGAAGGGGCGTGAGAATGTGGCTGCTGATTCCTTATCAAGACTGCAAGGGACTGATGTTTTATTGTGTGCCATCTCCTCGGCTTCCACGGATCTACAAGAGCAGGAGATGGCTAGCTGGCAATCGGATAAGTAGCTGTAGAATTACATTGAGCAACTAAAACTCAATCCACAAGCAGCGGCCAATTTTGTGTGGGATGGTAAGTTACTAACAAAGAGGGGCAGACTAGTGGTAAGGACTGATCCCAAGGTAAAGAAGCAGATCCTCCAAAATTTCCATGATAGTCCATCAGGGGGACATTCAGGCCACAACGTGACTTACAAAAGGATTGCTACTCTATTTTACTGGAAAGGGATACAAAAAGGCGTAAGGAGTTACGTCAGAAACTGTGAAGTATGTCAAAGGTGCAAATATGAGACAGTGGCGTCCCCAGGGCTGCTTCAACCGTTGTCAATTCCTGAGGGCCTTTTCACCGATGTGAGCATGGATTTCATAGTGGGTCTTCCCCAATCCAATGGGAAACAAGTGGTTATGGTTGTCGTGGACAGATTGAGTAAGTATGCCCATTTTATAGCTTTGGCACAACCGCTGACAGCCCCAAAGGTTGCTCAAGCTTACATGGACTATGTGTTTAAACTCCATGGTCTTCCCACCAATATTGTAAGTGATAGGGACGCAGTCTTTTTGAGCAAATTTTGGCAGGAACTATTCAAATTATAGGGAGTCACCTTGCAAATGTCCACGGCTTACCACCCCCAAAGCGATGGACAAACGGAAGTGGTTAACCGGTGTTTAGAAGGGTATTTGTGATGCATGGTTGGCGAAGTGCCAGGAACGTGGAGCAAATGGCTATCCATAGCTGAATGGTGGTATAACACTAATTACCATATAGCCATTCGGACTACTCCTTTTGAAGTCTTGTATGGCTATCCACCACCTATTTATCTACCATATGTTGCGGGAGACTTCAAGGTACCTGCTGTTGACAAAGAATTACAAGACCGAGAGCAAATGATTAAGCTCTTAAAACACCACCTGCAACAAGCTCAGAATAGAATGAAACAGATTGCAGATGGTAAGCGCTCTGAACGACCATTTGACATTGGGGAATGGGTATTTTTGAAGTTGCAACCTTATAGACAGCACTCGGTGGTTAAGAGGGTGGGTCATAAGTTAAAACGCCTCTACTATGGTCCCTATCAGATTGTTGATAAGGTAGGCTCCGTTCTTTACACCCTCAAGCTTCCTACGATTGCTGAAATCCATCCTACATTCCATGTGTCGCTGTTAAAAAGAGCTTATGGGAACTATCAAGGTAGCTCTGGCGTACCTCCTTGTATGGGCAAGGGTAAAGACCAATGCTATCCCATAGCAATATTGGCGACCAGGTTCAGGAAACACCAAAATAGGGCTTGCACTGAGTGACTAATTCAATGGTCGAGCCGAGATGCAACTGATGCGACCTAGGAGATGGCTGAAGTGATTAAACAGGCATTTCCTACATTCAACTTTGAGGACAAAGTTATTCAAAGAGAGGGCAATTTGATACAAGTTAATGGGCTAGAAAGGGAGAGATGTATGAGACTGGTGGGCTAGAAGAATATAAGCAACAGTGATCTGTATGTCATTTAGCAATGGTCCAAGGTTAGTGAATGTAGGCATTAGACGGTGATAATTCTCTGAAGGAATAATTAATTAGCTAGTTGTAGGAACAGATGGCACCAACTCATAGGACAATTTTTCAATTCTGTTACAACTTGTCCCTATATAGAAAACAATCGTGCAACAACTTTGGCAGTGAATGAACAATCTTATTTTTGCCTACTTGTTTTTTCTCTATTTTATCTCTTTCACAGGCGACTCCTACCATTTTGAATGTTATGATTTGATCCAATTGCAAGGTATGGGACTTGAATTCCACATCGATTAAATACAAAATTGGCGTAGGATTTATAAGGACTTTGGGCTCTCTACCCTCATAAGCTAGCTTTTGGGTGTGGTTCTCCTAAAGTCCTTATCAATTGGTATCAGAGCTGGTCTTGGAGTAGTGGCCTACGGAGTGGTGGCCCGGGAGTACCAGCCATGACCAACGTGGCCGTGCCCAACAAGAATCTCGGAGTGGTGGCCCATAGAGTGGTGACCTAAAAGTGTCAGCCGTGACCAACGAGAAAGTTGGTCCTTATGGGGGGACGAATGTTACGATTTGATCCAATTGCAAGGTATGGGACTTGAATCCCACATCGATTAAATACAAAATTGGTGTAGGATTTACAAGGACTTTGGGCTCTCTACCCTCATAAGCTAGCTTTTGGGTGTGGTTCTCCTAAAGTCCTTATCACTCTCTCATAGTCACACACTCACACCCTACCCCGCATGCAGTTAGTCAATCACTCCTCCGTCGTCCCAGTCAAGCAGAAAACCATACCTCACCGAGTCATTGTCCCCGTCAAACAGATAATCAAGCTTCAAGCCTCATGGTTGCAAGTAAATGTTGAACATATGCTTGAGCCTTAAGTTGGCTGAATCTGTGTTGTATTGTGTAATTGTGTTATAAACTCATATGTGTGTTTGGATTTTGAACTTTAAATGTGCTTTTGACTTTGTGTCGTTTGGATTATAGAATTTGTGTATTCAATATATATTTGTAGTGTTTGGAACTTGGATGTGTGTTTGTGTTGTTTGGATTCTAGAATTTGAGGGTTTGAAATTTAAGAAATATTGAATCAAATATTGATCTTTATTATAAATTGAGTTATATATTATAAAATGAATTTTGTAATATACAATTAGTTAATTTATAGTTGAATTATGTGATTACAAAAATTAAGTAGTAGATGTGAGTTTATGGATGGATGATATATCACACAAATTAAGTTATAGTTATGAGTTTATGATTAAAATATGTAATCATAAAAAATAAATTATAATTATGAATTTATGGTTGAATCATGTAATCATACAAAATAGGTTATAGATGTGAGTTTATATTTAAATTTCGCAATTATGCGAATTGAGTTATATTTTTGATTGTATGGCTAAATTATATGATTACACAGATTCAGTTATAGATATGACTTAATGAGTTCAAGGTTAAATTATATGATTGCGCAAAATGAGTTATAGCTGTAAAATATGGTTGAATAATGTAATCATACAAAATGATTTATAGTTATGAGGTTATGGTTGAATCATATAATTATAGAAAATAAGTTATAACTGAGAGGCCCCTATTCTTGAAATGACTAGGCGGCCTTCCTGGTACCCCACAGTGGCCCTCCAGTCGATATCTGATCCAACTGGAAAATTCCCGAGAAGCTAAGCCTATTGCCCTTTTTACCAAAAAGCCTTAACTTAATATTAAAAAGATATAAGTAGTAGAGTTTTTCTTTAAATCATTTTTATAAAAAATTTTAATAGCACAACGACTGTATTTTTACCTTCCCAAAATTTTCAAAAGTCTTGTAAGTGTAAAATACTTCTATAATCATCTTAAAATCCCCACTACAAATTTTGGAATTTAAGTATACACAATCTCAACAATCACTTCAATAATCTTAAAAATAAACTTAGCCATATTCATGCATTTAACTTTAAAACATTCATATACATGCATTATTTACACAAAATATAGTCCAAAACGTATTCATAAAGATGCAATTGTTCCCAAAATATTTACAAGGAAAAATGCCTAAACAGTAGCACGTGATGAAGTTGACTAGTCGTGAGGTGGAACCCTCACTATTGAAGCCCCTGACCGTGCATTGGGAGGTTTCATTTAAAAACAAAAAAGAGAGTGTGAGCTAAACGAGCTCAATGAGTGCTAGAATTTCTATTCAAATCATATTTAACTATTTAAATCTCCTTAAAAACAAATTCATCTCAATTTTCATAATTCAATATTTAGTATGAAACATATATGCTTTCTGAAATCAAGTTTTTCAAATCACTTTTCAAATAAATAGTGGTGGCATTTCATGAATTTCTTAGACGACATAGCCTATGACTAACTTCTTTGTCAAATGGTAGCCTCAGGTATAGAGTCACGAAGCTGATTCTGCATCGCTTACCTGTGACTGGTCAACCATTAGTGATAGAGCTAGTTCAACATTACTTGCTCGCTCCAGGATAACGATTATACATCAGTAGTTACGGAGTTCGCTCTGCATCGCTTACTTGTGACTGGTCAACCATTAGTGATAGAGCTAGTTCAACATTACTTGCTCGCTCCAAGATAACGATTATACATCAGTAGTTACGGAGTTGGCTCTGCATCGCTTACCCGCAACTGTTCAATCACTAGTTATGCTACATCGCTTACTTGCAACTAGTCAACTATTGGTTATAAAGCTAGTTCAACATCGCTTACCTATACTAGGTTAACCATTATACTCCGATATAATAACATGTATAAAACCTATCAGTATATCATAGGCTATAAACCATTTCCTTTTTTTATCAACCAATAACATCATCTCAACATAAACTCAAATTATATAAGATTTAACTTTCAAACTTCAATTCATATCTTGGTAAAACATAAAATTATGCTAGCAAGATTCTCTTATAATACATCATTCACATAAAACTTATAATCAATATTCACTTCACGATATAATAGAAATCATTTTCATAAAATACATTTAAAATGCAATCACTGTTAAGCAACCTTATTACCAAGCACACTCAAACATTATGTGCCTTTTCTTTAACTACATAAGCGCATTTCGTTAGGCATTTATTTCCAAATTCGAAAATAGGGCATTAATACTATAAATTTAGTTTAACCGATTGCATAACACGTACGTTAATCGTACTTCCATTTACTATTGAAAGCTAACGTATTGTTCTCCATTTCCAATTCTAACTTCAGAAGTCACTTAAAATCATATTTTTACCCATTCTAACTTATTATTTTCTTCAAAACACTATCTCGTTTAATTTAATTCACCATATCATGATCATGTATATTGAGTCACGGTTATGGCCTATGTCCATAAAATATACCTTTACTTGTTCCTTACTTTTCACATAGAAAATGTTCAAATTAGGCTTTCAATCTTCCAACCTTTCATTCCCCTATGTCCTGAGTTTCCATATCATAAAAAATTAGACCATTTGAAGCTCTAATTCAAGAAACATGCACCAAACATCACAAGCTGCTCTAATATAGGGGCGACATCAGATTACGATTTTCAATCTCAATTCTAATATGATTTAGCCAAAACTAGGTCAAGGCCTCATCTAGGAATTTTTAGTATTGTCTTAGGTTTCATCTCCAATTGGAATAACCCAATTTGGAGGTCTATGGTCCAAGTTATAGTTAAAACAAGATGTTCGGTTCAAGTGATTTGAGAACCAAATACAAACATTCACTAAACATAATTCTTTCTCTTGTCATATTCATCCCTTAAATGCTTCCAAACTTATTATCTACTCTATAGCAAATCAAAAATCATCATTTATCTTACATAAATCTATCCCGCTAAAAAGCCCTAAAACTAGAAATTCAGGTTAGGAAAACTTACCAATTTATCTTCCAATCTCTTGGTATTTGATGAGTACCTCCACTTGATCAAGATCTCTCCAATTTATGCTCTAAAACCATGAAAAATGGTAGCTGCACTCTTCTTCTCCCTCCTTGGCCTAATGTCCCTCTTCTCTCTTTTTTTCTCCCTTTTGTTTAAATGAAGACAAGTCTTGCTTTATTCTTTTTAATGCTCATTTAATGGATTTCACACTTCACCTTCCTATTGGTTCTCTTTTAATTACTCATTCTTCGCCTAACACCATGTAAAATGACCAAATAATCCTTAATGACATGTAAAAAGACTAAATTGTCCTTTATTGAATTTAATTCATCAACTAACCGAATTAAATTCCAAAAATATTCTGCAATCTTCTTTCCAGCGAATTGACCATGATACACTCTAATTAGGATTAATACTTATTGATTGGATGCTTTAAAATGTTTTGAATGAGTTTAAAATCATTAATACCCATTACTTTCCAAAAAAAGGCATTTTAGTCCTAAAATTTCGGAATTTCCAAAATCCATCCTATAGGGCTTATTTTCAATCCATTTCAGTATCATTAAACTCTAGTACTTATTTTGGATTTTTTAATTATTCGAGGTTAGGTCCCATAAAAATTCATTATTCATCCAAAATACTATTCACTGAACATAAAAATTTATATTCAATGAAAGGAAAGTTTTAGGGTTTTACAATAATTTTGAGCTTATGTTTGATTTATGTTATTACACAAAATGGGTTATATTTGTAACTTTATGACAGAATTATGTAATCACACAAAATGAGATATAATTATAACTTTGTGTTTGAATAATGTAATCATGTAAAATGGATTATAATTATGAAAATGCGGTCATTAATGTATATATTTGAAGTTTGAGTTAAGAAACATAAGAATTTCATGGATAGAATGTGCTTAACCATAATTTTTTTTAGGAATTATTTATATAAGTTCATGAAGTTCACTTGTAAGTGTACATCATATGATAGTTAAGAAGCTGTTGTTGCTCTATTTCTTCCTTTTATTATATACAACTTTATTTTGATATAAAGTTATTAAGTTAATTTTAATATATCCCTTCATTTATTTCTATGGATAAATAAAGAAAAGTTCAAGTACTCCTGATAATTCAACCGCATCAAAGAGATTTGATGATCCAGCTTAGGTTCATGCTAGATTGGTTCCTCGAATGAAGAACCATAACATTTGTTTGTATTATGACAAGCTTTTAGAGGGGGAGGGGGAGGGGGGGGGGGGTGTCACCAAATTAAAGAATCATTTAGCTAGGATCAGTGATGTGGAGCTTTGTAAGAAAGTGGGCAATAATGTGAAATGGCAAATGAAAATACTTTGCTTGATGAGTATTACCAGAAGAAAGACAAAAGGAAAAGATTGAACTACAAATTTGGTAGTGAAAGTTCCTTTTTCATTGGTTAGGATAATATAGGGATGTCGAAGGTGGTATTCCTACCCAACAAGAAGAGAATGTTTCACCTAATGTCAGGAAAAGAAGAAGATAGGTGTCTTACCTTTTTTACACCATGAACAACTATTATAGCTCAAACTTTAATCTGTAATTCCTTATAATCTAAAAGGTCGCATATAATGTGGACATGGAAATGGATAAAAGGTTATATATTAAGGTATATCATTCAATGCTACTCAATCTTATTATTATCAGCCTATATTTCCTCTTATGGTCCAGAATATAGAGCTCCTTGAATTAATGACTAAAGAGATAAACTTCTGATCAACTATGTTTATGAAATATAAAGTTATTTAGATGAAAAAGAATGACTTAAGCTATTTATGGGTGTTTAATCATGCGTGATAGATGGACAAATAAAAGATAGAATCTTATTATCAATTTTTTAGTTTATTCTGCTAATTTTGTTTGTTTACTAAGACTCTTAATAGAATAATTAGTTCTAAAGATCCAGTTTGCATTGATCATATCGATCTTTTAGCATATTGGGTTTATAAGAAATCAAGTTTCATAGATAAGAATGAATTAAAAGAAAATCTTGGATAGGAAAGTATTAAGATGTCATTTGGTTTAATAAAGTTGAATGATGGTGATGATGAGACTCTTCTCAATAACAAGAATTTTGTGTTAAATAAGAATTGGGGTCAATGCAATATAGTCAGATATTTAATTGAATGAAATTTCATTCAATTATTTCTTCTCTTTTTTAATTTCACATATATTTGAAGCATATGTTAAATTCTGTATATGCAATATAAATATAAGACTTTTAACTATAAATATTTTTGCTTCAAGTTTTGCTTATGGTAGGTTGTGTTCCTTGACATGAACTATTATTGTAATACTTATAGAGTCATGAAACTTTATGTTTTTTATTTGATATTTTGATATAATTATTTTAAGTACTTTGTATTATCCTTAATTTTATATTTATATGATTAATTTTTGTTATTATTTATATGTGAAATATATGATAAGTATTATTAATAAAAATAAATATATTGTTGTTATTTCAAATTTCTATTATTATGATTTATGGAGACAATGTTGATGTAAAATTATAAATTATATATGATAATATATTGATGTACTTTTTGTAATTAAAAAAACATGGACTATTTTATAATTTTTTTAAAAATACCTAAAATAGGACCTAGTATTGACTGTTACTAATACAATACTATACCAGAAGCAAATTTGGTACCAATACCGGTATGATATTCATAAAATTGATGAGCATATAAAATAATAATAAAATAAACTATAGTGCTTTTTAAGTTTGAACTTATATTGAGTATTTAGGTAAGAAGTATATAATTCAATTATTTGAAAATATCTTATTTGGTCTAGACTTTTAAGAATAAAAATATGAATAAATTTTCATTTATCATTTTTAAAAATATGTGATTACTAAAAAAAACCAAGTTTAAATATAATAAGGAATTCAAAATAATCAAATAAACACATTTATTACCTTTAATTCATAGAAATTGGGTCAAATAGACATTTTTCTCCTATGATCTACCTTGGTCTAAGTACCTAAAGCCTTGGTTTATGTATTTTTTGGGCTTCTCTTTAGAATCTGGAGTGAGAAAGAATGATTAATAAGGCCCAACCTACCCACCTAAAAATAAACTTAGAAACCAAAAACTAAAAGGAAATGGTCTAATTAAGTTAGTTATTCCAAACACTCAAATGACCTACCAAATGCTAGATTTTTCCTTTGGCTAGTCATGTTGAATAGACTCAACACTATGGATAGATTGAAATTCATATCATCTTCTAAGCATTGTATTCTTTGCATCCCAAAGGAGGAGACTAAAGATCATCTTTTCTTCGAGTGTGGTTTCTCTAAAGAGGTGTGGATTAGAATCTCTAGTCTATGTGCCCCTAGTACTAGTCATTGCAATCTCACAGATATCTTACAAGCGATATCTCAACAGCATATCTCTAAATATGATAAGGAAATATTTATAGTCACAATTGCAACTTGTCTTCAAGCAATTTGGAAAAGAGAAACAATCGAAGGTTTAAAGGGAGATCTAACAGCCTACTCTCTTATAGAACTCTCTATTGCAATTATTAGGGAACAACTAATTATAAACCAATCGGGATAGCATTGCAGCAAAGGACTAGCTCTCTTTTAGAGAGTATAGTCCTTAATGTTTATTCATAGATCATGGACTTCCATTAGTGGGTTCACTCTATTTGGGATACAGTAAAGAAAATAGTGTTACCCATGCATTGCTATTTCCTAAGCAACTCAAGCATATTTCGAAATAATCAACCTAAGAAAGAAAGAGAGAAATTAATATTTAGAGTGAATCTGGCTCGCCTATAGATATCTTAGAGCATTTTGGCGTAGCTACTCTAGATCTACTACTCATTAGTTGAGATCCAAGAAGGAAGCTCCTCGGTGTCCCCCTCCAGTCTCCTGATATTCAAAATGAAGCTTGTAACTCTTTGGAGATTCATAGAAATCTACAGAACCTGATCTCCTACCTGAGATGAGGGATCTCTTTTAGCCTAGAGACAGAAAGTAATGCCATTGATGTATTGCAGCCGTTAGAGATTTTCACCCTAATTGAGTAATTGACTGAAGATACAAGAAATGTTGAGAGGGGTTGACCATAGTTACTGATAAGATGCCGCCTCAATTTACCCAATTGGATTCAATGTCATCATTTTTTCTTCAGTGTTTATATTACTTAACTATGTCGTTTTATTTCACGAGTGAGAGCCCCTCTCCATAGTTGTAAACTAAACATCTTTTCTCCTTAATGAATTTTTAAATTTTAAAAAATAATTAATAATAAATTTTTTTAAAGACTTATTAAAGTGAAAATATTGGCCCCACCATCTTAGTCCGAGGTTAAATATATTTTGAGCCAGCTCGAATCTATAAGGTAAATTTGAAACCCAACCCAAATATTGGTTTTTGTTCTTTAGCATTAAAATTATGATTTTTATGGACCTACCTTTACTGGAAGTTACATCATTAAAGCAAATAACATCGATCATGATTTTAAAGCCTTGTGTCGAATACAAATTTGTAAAAAATATTAACTCTCTATCCTATATAATATAGTAAATTTTGTTGTTTAATAATGGAAGGCCCTCATTAGTGTTGGTAATCATTTGGTTTCTCCTTCTCTGCCACTTAGTCACCACTATCCATATTCACTTATCGATAGAGCTTATTATTTTTTGTGGTTATTGATTATTTGAGGTTTATGTATGGCTAAGTTCCTTATACTTCATCCAGCTTAGCTTGAGGACAATTGATCATAGTGTAAACAATACATCTATTACTAAAATAGATACTAAATATAATTTTATAAGCAATTATTTGCTAGTTGTTTTCCATCTTTTTTTATTAATGGTTGGTTTAATAACAATTCTAACAAACTTTTCTTGACTAGCGATGTTGACACCTATTTTTACTTTAATTATATATTTTATGATACACTTGAATTTCTCAAGTGAAAAGATTTAATAAGTAAATCCAAGTTATAATGGTATAAATTATTTCAATTTTAGACTTGAATTCAAATTTTTATGATTGAACTTAGGTAGTGACCTCGAATCATTCATAATCTGCTCATCTGTATATTTTATGAAATTTGATTCCTTAATAAATCTAATTGTATACAAGTTTTTCCATATCAATGATATTATAAGAGCTTGTATGATTACATAAATTATTATTTTTTAGAGTTTGAAATGTTGTAGCTAATGATACTATCCAACGATTTAATAGTGATAGTTTTATAACTTTTCTCTTATAACCGAAAGAAAATGACTTAAGTACATAACGAGCTTTTAGAAGTTATTATTGATCACCATTACCAAATAAAAAATATTCTATTTTATTAAAATATTATTTTTATTATTTATAGTAGTAATGATTACTATTGACCATCAAAAATTGGTCATTACGCATTTTCCTAAAGAAAACTTGGCTATAAATCTATTATTATCTATGATATACTTGACTTTACTTTCATCATAATGCATCTCATATAAGAGGTTGACATCAAGTCATCGACGGGAATTTTGTCCTTGAATGACACATTGGATGTTTCCTCAAATGTTTTCATAGTTACAAACCATTGCTCATTTTCATTACCATTCTCTTTAAACTTGTTGTGATGTCTTGGTATTGGTTTATACCTTACAAACAATCGATTAGTCATAATTCAGTGACATAATTATTTAAAGATAGTATTTACCTGATACATAATTGTATGTAAATGATAACGTTCATGAGATAAATATATATAACAAATGAAAGTAAGATAAGATCATAATTATGAGATTCATATTGCATTTATATATTATTATAAATTGTTCTTACTCATTGTTTTATTAAGATTGGACATTAATAAAGCGTAAAAAGAGTAGCAAACATTATATTTCGTCCTTATAAAGGACTTTATCAATCTTATAGATTAAAGTATGAAGATACTTAAACAAATATATGTGTGTTTATTGGAGAATAATTTCACCGAATTGAACCTATATAAGAATTTCATTTACAACATTACTTGCATGTCTACAAAAATTCTTATTATGATTATTGTATAAGTGATCTTTTAAATTGAGATCTCTGAAGTACCTCATATATGAATTGCTATGTTTTGATACTACTTATATCCCATTCTAGTCAATAGTAACTCGGTATGTAATCATTAGATATAACATAAATTATATAGAGATAGTTTAATGACTATTATAGGATTCATTACCCTAAAATGATTTGGGAGAATATTCCATTATTCTTAATTAGTATGGATTCATAAATCCTTGGCCATAGTGGAATCACACATTGTAAAATAGTTTACAAATATTATTAATGAAACCAATTGCTAATGGTAGGGAACAAATATGATTAAACTCAAATAGATTAGATATCTTTCATGCTCTATTTCTAATTTGAAGATGATATGATGAAATAATTAAATTATATGAAAAATCATCCATAAAGGGTAAACACTTTGACATTTCTAGATATTTGGGTGGTCATGATTTATTGCTAAACGTCAAGAATCAAAGATGAATTAAAGGAGCTTAATTTATTTAATCTTAAATATAATTTAGGAACGTAATTTAGATTTATTACCTATATATTTAGGAACTTAATAGGTTAAACACAAAGAACAAGTTGAAAAGAGAAAAGGCCTTTTAATCTAGTTAGACTTGATTGTAAAGTTTGCGAAACTTTGGGATTAAAAATAAGATATTTGATAAATAATAAATAATATGAGACATTGAATCTTAGTTGGGTCCAATTAGTATCCAATTAGAACTAATTGTAATTTTAATTAAATTTTAATTGAAATTATAATTTTATTTCATTCAAATTTCTTAAAGGTCCAAACTTAATTATAAATAGGCTTATGTTCTAAAAAAAGCTAGCAATTTTTGCTTATTTTTGCACCACTTGTAAAGTTCTCTTAATTTGTTCATGTGAATATCATTATAGGTCTCTCATGTGTACAGCTACAGTGGTTATGATAAATCAGTTTTAGGAATGGTTTGAGAGAAACTTCAAGAAAAGGGTCAAGCTACATAACAAGGTATGAACATACATGTCAAACTATATTTGTGTTTTAATTATGTTATAGAATTTATGTGATCTTGGCTTTTAAAAATTTTAAAAAGGAATTTATTCCATTATGTGTGGGATCCTATTCGCCTCAATTTCTTAACTATAACCTCATTTTATTTATATGAATTATGGAATTAAAATTTCAATTATTGTAAACCCTAATTACAAAATTGAATTAGATTTAAAGTTTTAGGATATCAAAATTATATTAGTTCATAATTTAATTAATTTATGAGAATTTTATAAAATTTGTCCAATCAAACTCTTTTGAAATTCATTAAAATTAATTTGGATATGTTCATGAAATCTGAAAATTTTGAGCATCCTTTTTGTAAACCCTAATATAATAGGAATAAATTATATTTGATTCCTTTTCTTTGGTAAGCTGGTACTGTCACTATCCTTAAAACCACCAACCATCCTTATATCTTTAAATCATTGATTCAGGTTTATGAAACTAGCTCCTATTGTGGCATGCTTAAGGCTATAAATAGGAGCTTGCGAGTTTGGAAAATTTCCAAAGTTATATAATTTTGATGTCAGAGAAGAGGGTAGATGGCTGCAACTTTGAGAAGGCAACACTCGTTGTGTCTCACCACCTTCTCTCGCTAGTTAAGTCACCAAAAGTTGAAGACTTGTAGTACTAGTTGAAGGTTAATGAAGGTGGTAGATGAAAAAAAAGATGGCAGCCAAGGGTTCTTTTTAGATTTGAGATGTTGGGGTTTGATGTTTTATGAAATTAGTTTCCCAACTTAAAGAAAGGTAGTGTTTGGCAGTTAGGTTAATCTTAATCTAAAAATGGAAATAAGCAATATTTTTAAAACCAGACTAAAAAAACCCATAAGATAAAATGTTCAACCAATATTAAACCATCATAAAACTGGTATACAATAAAGATTGAACAAAATTAAAGAAATTAAAATATGATTGAAAAAAGACTACCCTTGAAGAGACTAAATTTTAATTAAAGAGGAGAATGTCAAATGAAAACTAGCTAATTAATTTTGGTTTACAAAAATTGGCTAGTTTACAAAATTGACCAATTAATTAATAAACTGATATGTTTTTAATAATGAAAGTTATTAAAAAAATCAAACTAGAAAGTTGAATAATTCAACATTTTTACAATTGAACCAACTGAATTGGTTTATTTTTTCAATCATTGGAAATTATTTTTGTTTGGTAACTAAGATAGTGTATCTTAAGTTTGAATAAATGATATTTAGTTATTGGAATAATGTACTCCAAACCAAGATTTGAGCTTGCTTGATTTTTGGATTAAGAGTAATCCAATTTTAAAATAGCCCATATTTAATTAATAATTTAAAATATTTTAAATTTTAAAATTAATTCTAAAATTAAGTTAACTATTTTGTTATTGTCATTAAGATTGATAATTAGATTAATCTTATTTTCAAATGGGATTGTGGCCTATTAAAGAGATTTGAGTAATCTATCTGGAATAGATGTGAGGGTTATTATTTTGGATAAATAATGGAAGCAATCAAATATATGATTAAAGTCCTTATCTTATTTGATTGTCATTACATATAACAAATTATTTACTTTTCTTACATTTATGTTTTGTTTTCATTAAAAATTACCTTTATTTAGTATAGTTGATAGTAAGTGTTAGTGAACTTAATTTCTTAGAAATAGGTTGGGGTTGAGAAGAGTTCTCAAAATTAGAAAAAATTGCATGTCCATTATATAATATTGCTATTAATCCCTATTAAGGATTTAATGACAAAATTTTATAGTTTTGTCAACATCATATAAATAGAAAAATTAGAGATATTTTGTGTTGATCATCGTTTTATAGGCTTTAATGATAACATATAAGAAGGATGTAAACATCATGATCTTGTAATACAAATAGTTGTATGGAGTAGAATTGAAAGATGTAATACCTTAATGGAATTGCTACACTTAATTTAGCCTACCAAAAGCATAAGCAAGGGTTATAATTGAAGGTATTCGCTATAGTATGATAATAATTGTCATTAAAAGAAAATAATTGCATGAAATTTCTTGACAATACATTATATGCTATAAATCATATACATCTCTAATACATGCCTTTTGAGTACGTGATATTGAATTTGGATTCAACATTATTATGATGTTCAAGGCATGATAAGAAATAAATTGTTATGTAAAAGTAGTTGACCTAAGTTTATATACACAGTTTGTACATGTTGGATTAAAAGTGACTTATGTTTAATAATATGGAAAGAATACAAAGTTAGATAACTAAAACTATCCTTTAATTCCATATTAGTTAAGTCAATGTAATAATAATAATAAAGTTACATATAAGGATATATGTATCTTTTTATTATGCATCATATGGAACTTGTGAAACTTATTTGAATAAATTTTTTTGAAATTGATTTAAAATTTGAAAAGTTAAAATTAAATATAAGTAGAAATTAATCATAAAAAATGTTGCATGTAAAACCTCGAACTTTCCCTTTTATCAGTTTATAGATGTTATTCTTGGTGAATAGCATTTTCACATCTAATTACTAAGTATTGTCCCACTAATGTTTGAAAAGTATATATGTGTGTGTAGTGAGAACAATTCGACCCTAAGGAGGAAAGTAATTGATGGGGTGGTTCGTTGAAGTTCAATTACGATTAAGGTGTAAATAAACTGAAATCTTAAGGCTGTTTTCATGAAAAAATCAAAAGCAAAAAGCTAGCGTGACCTAGTCGACCATATTATGATTTAAGCGGATGGCATGATATTAAAAAAAAAGACGTTTTAAGTAAATTTTGGAGTTAGATTCTGAAATGGAAACCAATGGAATAACTTATGGTAGTTAAAACCAAACTGATAGTTGTAATGCTTTATTTCCTATAGTGGAAATAAATGATTAAATGACTTCATAAATTGTGTAGGTCAAGAAGAGACACTCAACACGTGAACGTACTTGGCGATAAATGACAAAACAATGAGTGTATCTTTAAACTAATTTTATGAAAGAAAAATAGTTTCTATTTTATCATGAAAAGTATGTTTATGAATAAGTTCATCGGTGTTGCTATTTGAATTCGAAAGCTAATTTTTAAGAGATTATATATATGCTTTAAGATGGTATCGAATTGAAATTGCATATGCATTAAATTAGCACAACAAATTTGAATATGAACTGATTGGTATAAAAAAGTGGTGCACCTATTATTTGTTGTTTAGCCTGTGATACATCTTTAGGTCTCCTTATACATATGATTATATCGATCAAAGTATGTCCTAATGTGCATGGTTGTTGGGCCCCATAATTATTTATTTATTTATTCTTATTATTGATTTAATCGTTTTATCATTTTTAGAGTTGAGTTGCTAAATTAGCAAGTATGAATAGGGTATTG
>JAOSBN010000008.1:29707474-29718581 GCA_027563595.1 Erythroxylum suave | reverse complement strand
TCTAGGCTTAATACATGCCTATTACAGGTCAGTGATGTAGACCCAACTTCGTAAATAGTGGTTAACTAGTCACAGGTAAGCAATATAGGACCAACTTTATGACTTGTTACGAGTAAGCAATGCAAAACTAGCTTCGTAACTATCGATTTATAGCTGTTAATCTACTAAGGGTAAACTATGTATAACTAACTCCGTAATTAGTGGTTAACCAATCGCGGGTAAGCAATGCAAAACCAGCTCCGGGACTTAATGCCTAGGGTACTGTATGGTTATTTTAAAAGTAATTTGAGAGGCACCATATGGTACCAATTCTAGTGGATGACTTATTTTCAGTATAAAAGTTTTCAGAAAACTTATTGCTACCATTGTTTATTGTTTAAGGAAAATAGAAAATGGAAAATTTTATATGATGAGTTTAATTTTGAAATAGTATTTCAAAAAAATTAAAATTGTGTTTATGTTATTAACGAATAAATTGTTATGAAAATTTTTTTTACCATGAGCATTATGATTTTATGGAATATTGCAGTTATACTTGTTAAGAAAAGTTCAATATTCTTGCAAACTAATTACACTCATTGAGTTTGTTTAGCTCACCCTTATGTTTTTATGTTTTTAAAGAAACCACTCCAGGCATGTGTATAAGTGCTATAGTAATTAGGACTCCGCCTTAAGATTAGTTGTATCGTCAGGTGCTATTGTGCTTGTGATATTTTTGCTATGTATGTGATATGTTTTAAATTATTTTGGAAAGAGTTCAAAAGTGTGATGTAGTGAACATTAATGGAATTGTAAATATTTTGTTCTTAATGAACTACAACGGCTTCAATCCTCAATAATGTTTTTAAAATGTTGAGAATTGTATGTTTGTGACTACTTGTGATGTGGAACTGAGGTCCCATTTCAGAAGTTAAGATGTATATGAAACATTATAAGCGTTTTAAAGTGTGTTATGCAAGTTTTTAAAAAATTTTGGAAGGTCAAAATATAGCTATTGTGTTATTGAAATTTTTAATAAAATAATTGGAAAAAAATTCCCACTACTTTTCGCGTTTTTAACTTTTAAAGCATGAAAGGTTTTTTTAACAGTTGAATCGCTTGGCTTTGTGGGAACCTTTTCGATTGAGTTAGATATCGATTGGAGGGCTGCTATAGGATCACTGAGAGGGCTTTACTCGGGTTCCATAATGGGAACTCGGGGATGGGTCCTTTCAGATATGGTATAAGATACTTAAACGATGGACTTGGTTCAAGTGGAAGATTGTTGATTTATGTCTTACAGCCAATTAGTTGGTTATAATTTGATGAAAATTATTTAAAGTCTTTCTTTATAAATATATGTGATAAAGTTCATGGGATGAATATATATTACAAGTGAAATTGTGATGAGATCATAACTTAAAGATTCATATTGCATTTATATATTATACTTAAATTATTGTTAGTTATTATTATATTGAGATTGAACATTAATAAAGTGTAAAAAAACACTAACACATTATGTTTCTTTCTTATAAGAGAAGAGATAAATCTCATGCACTAAAGTACAAAGATATTTCAATAAACATATGGGTGGTTGTTAAAAAATAAGTTCACTAGATTGATCTTATATGAGAACGTTACTATAGGAACTTTCGTTGTGATGATTATATAAGTGATCATTTGACTTGAGATCTTTAAAGTATCTCATATAAGGATTGTAATGTTTTGATATTACATACAACTTATTCTAGTCAAAGGCAATTGATAGTTTTTGGATATAACATGAATTATATAAAGTAGCCAAGTGATCAATACAAGATTCATCACCCTAAAGTAATTAGGGATGATGCTTCATTATTCTTGATTACTATTGATTCGAAAAATGCTTGGTTAAGGTGGAATAAAACATTGTAAAATAGTTTACAAATATCATTGATATAACCAATTGTTATTGGTAAAGAACTAATGAAATTATAGTAGACACTAATTATATGCAATATATCTAATCGAAATATTGCATGATTATATGATTGAATTATAGGGAAAATACTGCATAAAAAGATTAATCAAAGTTAGTTTGACATTGCTAAATATTTGGATGATCATAATAATTTTGTTATATGCTAATCTTAATCTATAGATACACATTTTTTAATTAGAGAATAAAGATTAATTAAAAGAGTTTAATTTATCTAAATGTTAATAAGAGTTAAGGTTATAATTTATATTTTTGTCAACATATTTAAGAATATAATGAGTCACACAAAAAAAGTGATAAAAAAAGACAAATGTTTTAATCAAATTAGACTTGAATATAAAATTTAAAGAACTTTTGAATTAAATATGAGATATTTAATAATTAAAAACCAATATAAGATATTAAATTTTGTTTAGATCCAAGTCGTCTTTAATGAAATGAAATCAAAATTTTATTTCAATTAAATTATTAAAATGCCCAAAATTGCTTAACTGTCTCTATACCACTTGTAAAGGTCTTTTAATCTGTTCGTGGTTGATACCATTAAAGGTTGGACTAGTTTCAATAACGATTTAAAGGAAACCTAAACACAAAAGCTAAGCTATACAACAAAGTACGGATTTATAATTTATGGCTTATTACATTCATGTTTTAATCATATTATAAATATTAAATAATTTTATTTTTAAATTTTTAAATAAAAATTTTATATTTATTCTACTGTATTCAAAATTTGGTCCCACCCCAAATTTTCCACAACTTGTCAATTTCACTTTCTTGCTAGGTTAGCTCGTGTTCAATGCAAGGTTTAAAAGTTGCCGCAATCCCAGCCCAGCACGGCCATGACCGCCTATTTCTTATTATTAGCCCCAACATATCGCATGTTTCCAAATGTCCACGAACATCTGCACATGGTTAACAATAATTTATATTAGATGAACTATCTGTTGACGGAGGCATGGTTTGATCTCATTAGCCATCCCGTCATTCAGTTGACCTGACGGCATCAAACCGTTGGTTATTATTATCTGCTTCAAAGACCCCAATTAATTTTCAAGCAGAATTTCTTTTCTATGAAAATATAGTACGTTTGAACTTTAAAATCAATTAAAACCATAAAATTACGCAGTAGGCTCTCGGCAGTCGTACGTCCTGGAGCAAAGGGATATTTTTAACTACTTAATATCCCAAAATTGTTAAGAATTCCAAAGTTTGAGAAAGTTGAGGTAATGTTGAACAAGATACATCTATTGAATACATGGACAATTTTAATCCATGAAAGATTGGTAGTTGTCGTTTATTCTCGAATAAAACCAGTAGCCAAAGCAAAAGGGGAACACCTTCTTTAGCATCGAATTTTGTGCGTATAATTAAAGAACACATGATAGCAACCACAAGTTTTTTCTTATAAAACTTGGTAATAATCATCAAAAGAACAGTTATAACTTGGGCTGTAACCAGCGCTATGGCCGGTCTTTCCTTTTTCTTTTCTTTTTTTGTTATTTCACATTCCATGGATAACAATAAACTATTGCGGACAGAATTAGGTGCGTAATTAAGAAATGTAGGGTATGGTGGTCAACATCAACTAAAGGACAAGAAGGTAGTCTATGCTGACTGTGTCCCATTGTCCTTTGGTTCTCAACTATACGTTAGTAGTATGGCTTTTGGAGTGGGATCATGTTAACATGTGGAAAAGACAAAAGGGTCGCTGTAGCTGGTCATTGTTTATTATCGTCCAATGATTCAATCTTTTAGGTAATTCAGAAGAGCTTATGCTTGTAAGAATTTGATTGTAAACTTGAATAATTTGTTGTTATCTATTTATTGGATAGTAAGGAGATATCACGTTCTTTTAATACGAAATCAAGTAAGGACATACTCCCCCTTTTTTCACTTCGAAAGAAAGTCTACTTATCTCATTCCATTGTACGAGTATTTGAATATATAACCACGCCGTCTCGATTAAAACAATTGTTGAATTTGAAAAAAAAATTCTCTCTCTCTATCGTCATCTCAAATATGACTTTAATTGTTTAAGAAAAACAAATGTTTGTTCGCGCCTTGTGTTTACTACAAAGATAAAGAAAAATATTGTATACGCAAGCTTGAATTACAGAAAGGATACCTATTTAGGTTCAGTCTCATAAAATATAAAATAAGCAATAAAAGAGACCATGTTTGTTTCATTTTATTCTTTATAAATATTAAAAATCCATTCTTAATCTTTGTAAAGAATAATAAAAATGAATATTATTTTGTTTCTTTTTTATCTTTACGAAGAACCGACCCTTAATCTTTATAAAAAACAAAGCAATAAAAAACATGTTTTGTTCACTTTAAAGGCCTATAAAATATTTTGAATGACTTTACGTATTGTCCAGTTGTATTGTGCCGTTCACATTGGATAGTTTCTCACATTGATTTTGGGCTCAAATTAATTGTCTCTATTTCAACGAGGAACACGTGGGAATCAACTAACCAGTAACTATTAGGATGGGTCAATTCAACCCTTAAAATGACCAAACACTTCAAGTCAATGCTGCTACCACATGGATCATATCGAGATCGAGGAATTGGCATTATCAACATTGATCGTAATAATTCCTTTTAATTTAAAAAAAACTACTAAATTAAATGTAAAATAAAGGAGGGCATAGCAAAGCTTTGGTCAATGAAGGTTAGATGTCGCTTTTAGTACAAAGTCTAGAGTACGATGCAATATTTGCATGCCTATAAAGCACGGCCTCGACTACAACGGGGCACGAGTCTAAATTTTGTGTTTCAGAAGTAAAAACGAATTTACATCACCTCAATACATAAGCATAACAAACGTGTGAACGCTTGCTTTTGATGACTAATCAGCTACCCCCAACTCTGCGTACAATAAGGTAGGACTTCCATTATAATAATTATTCCTATAAATAAAAAGGGCGGGAAGGTAAAGCGATTTAAGGAAATTATTAAAAAAATAAAAAATAAAAAAAATTCTGTATACAGATTACAGAAAGTCAGAGAGAAGAGACAGCTTAAAAGGAAAAAAACAGAACACCCATAGCCATAGCTACCCAAAAACAGAGAGACACACACTGCTGTATGAAATTCAGTTCTGAACTTATGCTATCTGAAGTTTACAGCTTTTGCTTTTTTCTTATATAATTTTAAAGCAACAGTCTTTCAATCATTTAGAGGGTAGAGAAAGATCAGAAAAGATGAGCAATTACAGAATGTGCCTATGTTTCATGAGGAGGTTCAAGGTTATGGAGGCGGGTCCGCCGCCGGACGTTAGAGAGGCATTCAAAGATTATACTACAGGTGGATCACATATGACGACGGAGCAGTTCCGGCGGTTCTTGGTGGAGGTTCAGGGTGATAGCGGAGCAGAGGCGGAAAAGATCGTTGACCAGATTCTGCACAAGAGACACCATGTCACTAGGTTTGCGAGGAGTGGTCTTACTCTTGATGATTTCTTTTTTTATTTGTTCTCTGCAGATCACAACCCTCTCATTAACAGTCAGGTACTTTACTTTCTTGTTTGATCGCCTCTTGAATTTGCTGTCTTTAGCCTTATAAGTGTAGTTGCTGTACACGTTCTGTAAGAATGGTCATCCTTATCAGAACGTTATCGAGAGGATCGTAAGCATTAGTAAGTTGTTTACTTTCCAGTGAGAAGATTGTGAACTAGTAAGGGTTGGTCAACTGTTACTTTTTAAGTTTCAACGGATTTAGGCGTTGATTGTAAGGCTAGGAAATTTATACCGTTAATGGTTCTTAGGATCAATACACATTCATGAATTTTAGCTGCATTCATGATAACATCTGTCCCATAATTTTACTGCCATTACTTTGAATTCAAGAAACATGGTTGCCGGTAATTTAATCTGAGCAGAGGGCAAGGCCTTCAATTTTTTGTATCTTTTCTCGGCGAAGGGAAGTATTAACTCCCTATTTTTGAGACATGTGGTTTTCAACATTTTTAAGTCTTCATTTCAGGTTCACCAGGATATGACAAAACCCTTGTCCCATTACTTCATATATACCGGCCACAATTCGTACCTAACAGGAAACCAGCTTAATAGTGATTGTAGTGATACTCCAATCATGAAGGCATTAAAGAGAGGTGTAAGAGTGATAGAGCTTGACTTATGGCCCAACTCAGACGGGGTGCATGTAAAACATGGAAGGTAGGCAAGTTATATTCAAATTATTTTGTTTTAACAAATTTTTCTCTCCTAAACAGCCTTGCATTTTCTATTTATTATATTAGGTAGCCAAAGTAGGTCTCCCAATTCTCGTAACTTTTCCAGCAATCTGGGTGATAACAAAAGATAATGGGAGGGAGTGTGTGCCGTGTTTTTCTTCCTTCTGTTGGTGAAAACTATCACATTTTATTCGAATGTTTCATCTCCCATCATCTGTGGAAATTTATTAAAGATGAACTCATATTTTGACCCCCAATGCCATGTAATACTGTGGTGAAGAAGTGCAGATTTCATACCTTTCATATATATGCCATTTTTCTATGACTTGCATTTGTTAATTTGGGGCTGTAATACTTTCACTTCTTCGGTCTCTTACCTGGATTAGGCGACATTATGTTCATTCAACTGCAGGACCCTGACAACTCCAGTGGAACTACGTACATGCTTGAGAACCATAGATGAATATGCCTTCTCATCCTCGCCATATCCTGTGATAATAACTCTTGAAGACCACCTTACCCCAGAACTTCAAGCAAAAGTAGCTCAGGTGATATTTAGCTTTCCTCAATGTATAAAAGCCAAGTGTTTTTACACTTGTATTCCTGTGTACTGACCGTAATTCTATTTTCTTGTTAGATGATCACTGAAATATTTGGGAAGAAGCTGTATCGTCCTGAATGTGAATGTTTGGAAGACTTACCTTCACCAGATGATTTGAAGTACAGAATAATTATTTCTACAAAACCTCCGAAAGAGTATAAGAAGCCCAAAGCTGCCAAAAGCAAAAAAATTAAATCAGAAAAAGATTCTGATGATGATTCCTGGGGAAAGGAACCATTAGATATTACAAACGATCAATATATTGATGATCTGGTGTGTTAATTTATGAAACTACCAATTAGTCTCTATGTAAATTCGCAACGTATAGAGCCTAAAGGCTAAGGTTTTAATTTCTCCTTTTCTTTTCTTGTTTTACCAATTTCCTTGCAGAGTAGTAGTGACACGAACGAAGAGAGTGATGAGGGGCAGCAAGAATCAGAATACAAACGACTAATTTCCATTCATGCTGGAAATGCCAAGGGTGGTTTGAAGGAAGCACTTAAAGTTGAAGCCAATAAAGTTAGACGCCTCAGTCTGAGTGAATTAGCTCTAGAAAAGGCTACAGAGCATCACGGGACAGACATTATCAAGTAAGTATAGCTGTATTCCAACTTCAGATGCTATTATACCCTCGCGATAGCGGTCGCATATTAGACAAAAAGGAACATTTTCTGTTTATGTTGTTATTGGACAACTTGAGAAAATGCTTCCCATTTCCATCTGCAGATTCACCCAGAAAAATATTTTAAGAGTGTATCCCAAAGGTTTGAGGTTTGACTCTTCCAACTACAAGCCTCTACTTGGCTGGATGCATGGAGCTCAAATGGTTGCATTCAATATGCAGGTTACGGTTCGCCGTTCATTTTTTTTCCCTGAAGTCATCATCATTTTATTTATCTGTCCACTTTACCCATAAGCTCCAAAATGTAAAGATTTAAGTCTATCATGCGATCACTTAAAGGAAATTGCATTATTGAGGGGTAGCCACCAGATTGTGCAGAAACCTGAAAGTGGTTTTCCAGGGCATAGTTCATTCTGCACCTTCCTCAGCATGAAAATATAGTTTTTTTCATATCATCCAAGTAATTACTATACTAGAAGTAACAGAAGAATATGCAAATATTTATCAAAATGATCCACTCCGGATTCTCACTTAACAAGTAAACTTTGGAGTTGAATGGTTTCTTTATATGGTACTAGAGCTTGATGTGATCAGAAGATCCTAAATTAAAGTTGTGCTGCGCTAGTTTCTGATGGATTTCTGATTTTTTTACTTGTCCATACTATATGTAAAGTCGCGTGATGGAATAATACATAAGATCATTGTTGGACCTTTCCCAACACCTCAAGCTTTTGGCCTAAGTGGTTTCTTAACATTGCTGAATCCCTTCCAGTTAATGTTGGATGACCGAAGTTGTGTATTTACTCATTACATGTGGTTTGTGGATGCATCTACGACTACTAAGGCCTCCTTCTCTCTCTATATCAACTACAGGGATATGGTAGGTCTCTTTGGTTGATGCATGGAATGTTTAGGGCGAATGGAGGTTGTGGGTACGTGAAGAAACCAGACTTTCTTATGGATGGTGAAGCATTTAATCCAAAAGACGATCTTCCGGTGAAGAAAACTTTGAATGTTAGCATTTGTCACCACCAACTGTTGTCCTTTTCCTCTTTTCAGATTTAGACAGCACTAAACTTACTATAATTGCTGGACAGGTCAAAGTATACATGGGAGACGGATGGGACTTGGATTTTAAACGAACACAGTTCGACTTATGTTCCCCACCAGATTTCTACACCAAGGTAAAGTTGGAATTTTTGCGCAAAATTTAGCATAGGATTACATAGTGACCTACTGGGATGCTTGAACTTAAACAAAGTACTTTTGTATGGCAGGTGGCCATAGCAGGAGTGCCTGGTGATGCGAAAAAGATGAAGACAAGAGTAATTGAGGACAACTGGACACCTGTATGGGGTGAAGAGTTCACATTTCCCTTAAGAGTTCCTGAACTGGCTTTACTTAGAATCGAAGTTCACGAACATGACCTAACAGACTCCGATGATTTTGGTGGACAAACATGCTTGCCTGTCTCAGAGCTAAGACCAGGCATTAGGGCTGTCCCTCTCTTTAATCGCAAGGGAGAGCAATACAACTCAGTGAGGCTCCTCATGCGCTTCCAGTTTGTCTGAAACATTCTCAACCTTACCTTCTTCTGTTACGCTTGGATTCCTACACTGCCTACTGTCTACAATACTCTTCTGCATATAGATACCTTCTTTTGTTTGTTATATTGTTGTCAAAAATTTTTAAGTAGTGTAGTTGTGGACCTGCTATACATTAGCACTTGTAAGAACTGCAACAGTAGCTCTTAATCTTATCAATAACAAAAATCCAGATGTTGATATCATCGCAACATCAGGTGTAATTAAAGTTTTCCGAGCCTCTGTACTGTACTATAGATTGATTGGTTACAGATCTATGTACCAACCACTTGGCAGTTGTCTGGATAATAAGGTACGAACAGGTCCTGTTCATTGGAAATCCAGTTCTAATTTTGACGCAAGCTAAAAACTACTTCCAAGACAAACATACCTAGCAAATTTGATGTAAATAAACATGTAACATATTTATGATATAACATGACTCTAAAATAATTGTGGGATCGAGTGAGGTCTTTACATATATTTTAATGATAAAAAACATAATGTTATTAATAAATTTACTTTAATGATATTAATAATACTATCATAAAGAAATTAAGCAATATTTGAATGATGATGAAGTTTAATAGAAGGACAAAATTAGTAAAAGAAGTCAATTGAATGGATTGAGCAATCAAAAGATTAATAAAACAAACAAAATAGTGAATATAGGTAATTCAAGAGAGTTTCAAAGAAACTAAGGTGAAAAACTAAGAATAAGAAGGAATAAGTAGCTCAAAATGTAATAAATTATTGTAATGTTTTCTATAAATTTGATAAAGATCTGCTTGCATTTGTATCTATTTCAACCATTCTTTTAATCCCTCAAAAGAAATTTTAGGTTTATTGATTAAGGCAAAAACCTAAGAAATGAAGGTAGCTTTATAAGAATTAGACTTTTTAAAGTTCTTTAGTTACTACTAATCAGATTGTTATAAGTAACAAAAAATGAGAATGTCCTTTTCCTTATATGACTAATTTAGGTATTTCTAATCATATTATAATAAAGAATAAATGGGGAATGTTTTTTTCCCTTATAGTTCTCTAGTTTTAAGGGATTTTATATCCACTAGAAGGTTGTTTTATTGATGTAATTCATGTATCATCGTAATAAGAAAATAATTTGAGAGCTTTCTTCACTTTTATAACTCTTTTTTTTCATAAGAACTTCAGACGATTTTATCATGACAACTTGTGATGATTAACATCATTATAAATTTGATTCTAATTAGTTGGTATGATTAGGGTCGAGTTCTCATTGCTTGATTTTGAAGACGATCCTATAGTTCTAAGTCTTTATAATTCGAAATTTTAGGTACTTTCCAACCTAAGGTTTGCATTATATAGTATTAGAGGTTTGATTTTTGAAATCATATGTTATCTACTCTTTAATTTTTTTAATTGATTATTTGTGATTGTTTGGTTCATCATCAATCCTATCCAATTCTTTTTGTTTACAATTCTTTTCAATTTAGTATTCACTTTGTTTTTATTCAATAAAAGTCATTCACATTCATTTTTCTCTTGTGTTTTGACTTAGTCTATGTCATATATACATAAAATATGAAAAATTTAAAAATTTATAATAAAATGCATATCAAAATCTAAATATCAAATGTTATAATACTTTTCCTATTTTAAAAGATCCTTAGTTTTACTTTTACTTTTTTGTTTTACCTTCTTATCTATTTCATTTCTTTTGTTCTTTCTTGTTGATTTTTTAAAGCAAAATTATAAGCTTCAACATTGCTTGTTGTTTTGGTAGTACCATTGATGGAGTTCTTCTTTAAGGGCGTATAAGGAAAAGTTGAGTGGTAAAAGGAAAGAGTGGTGAGATTAAAAAAAAACTAATTTGAGTGAAACACGAGTGATTAAGTAACCTAATATCAAGTATAAATATATAAGGGAATAAATGAGGAAAACCAATATGTTTGTTATAAGGGTATAAATGAGGAAAACCAATATGTTTGTTACTAACATTTTCTTTGCAAGTTAAAAATAAGTGGTGGTGGAGATAACCTATTAAATAACTAACCTTCTTTAGTTAGCATTAAGATGAAAATATCTTGTTAAGTCAGAATTTTGACTTCACGTATAAAGTGATTTTGATGACAAACAAAGATAAGACAGAATGAAAAGC
>JAOSBN010000008.1:29695572-29707374 GCA_027563595.1 Erythroxylum suave | reverse complement strand
TTACTTACTTGTGTTCTGAATTAAGCAATTTTTAAGGAAGAGGGTAAAACAAAAAAGTATACACAATTCAACCCCCCTTTCTTGTGTGATGATTATCATTGTACTAATTTGTGATTTACTTCATATCTATCTACCCTTTCAAGGGAAGAATGATCCCGAACTCCACTTAGAGTAGGATAAGAAGGTAGAATATGTGTTCGATTATTATTATTATTATTATTTTGACAAAAGAAGGTTACATTAGAAGAAGTTGAGTTCATGGGTTATGCTAGTATTTAATAGGATCAACTTGTAATCAATAAGAGTAGGATGGGTGAGAAACTTATTCAATCATAGGAAAAGATGAAGGCAATGACACATAAGAGATTCAAAATTAGACACTATTATAAGGACTTATATAAAAATTTGCAAGGGTTGACTCAAAGTTCCATAAGCATAGAGGATTACTACAAGAAGATGGAGATAGTCATGATTAGAGCTAATGTAACGGTGGAACATAAGGTGTCTATGACTAAATTCATTGATGGTTTAAATAAAGAGAGTTAAAGTGAAGAAATTGAAATATACGAAAATGAAAGATTCTTTGTATAAAGCTATCAAGGTGGAAAGACAGTTGAGTTTTAAGGTTGCTTTCAAATATGGTTCAATTTTTAGCTCGTCGTAGAGGTCAAATTGAAAGGACAACAAGACTGATTCAAAACCTAAAGCATAAGTAAATTTGAAGGATTTAGTTGCTAGTTCCAAACATTCAATCAAAAATAAAATATCTTCTAAGTCATATGATGTTTAAGTGTTTTAGGTTCTAAAAATTTAGGCAAATTGCTTCTCAATTTTCAAATAAAAAAATATGATTGTTATATATAATGGTGACAAAGAGTGAGTTAGTTCAAGTGATGATGAGATGTCATTATTAGAGGATCATAGGATGTCAATATTGAGGGATCTATGCACGGACATGTGCCAATTACTCAACTTGCTCTTAACATACAACCTAAAGGGTATACTAATAAAGCCCAATCTATGCACATCTTTCATACTAGATGCCATATGAATAATAAAGTATATAGCATAATTATTAACAGTGGTAGTTATATTAATAATGTTAGTACTTATTGATTGAAAGGTTAAATTTGGCCACATTAAAGCATCCTAAACTGTATAAGTTGCAATGGTTGAATGAACATGAAGAAGATAAGTTGGCATTCTCTTTTAGAAATTTCAAGGATAATATTCAAACATAATATTATTAATGATTTACTTTAATGATATTAATAATACTATTATAATGAAATTAAGAATATTTAAAAGATTAAATTTAATAGAAGGACAAATTTAGTAAAAGAAGTCAATTGAATGAATTGAGCAATCAAAAGATGAATAAAACAAACAAAATAGTGAATATAGGTAATTTAAGAGAGTTTCAAAGAAACTAACTCTGTTTGGATTGAGGGTTAATAATAGAACAGGATGGAACGTAACACACTTGCATCATTTGTTTGAGGGTTTTATAATGAAATGGAACGAAATGGAATGGAATGAGATGGAAGCGGAGAGTTTCATGTTACGTTCCATTCCATCCTAAACAGTGAAAAAAAGAAACCTCCAATTTTGAAGGTTTAGGATGGAACGTAAACTAATAAATACATCTACCCAATAGGCCCTCAATAATTTTTCTTAATACTAATTATTTCTTCTAATCTCTCCCTCTCTCTCTCTTCCCTCTCCTCCTTACAATCCATATTCATTGCCCATTGTCTTCTCTAAACTCACCGTAACACCTCATGAACATCCTTTCATTGTTGGGTGTTTTGAACAGAGAAGCTAAAATGCTAGAAACGACCATCTTTTGGAGCAAGAGCATAGTAACAACCATGAGGAAGAAAAAAATGAACAACATTTGATTGTTAGTAAAAAAGATTCATAAAATATAAATAAATAAAATTTAAATATAAATCAGAATTTTTTTAAATAATTAAATAATTATTTTATACATTTATTAAATAATTAATAATAATATTGTTATATGATTAATAATAAATTGTTTATAATTAATAATAAAATTTTTTATAAAATAATAAAACTTTTATAAAAAATTTTATTATTTCAAAAAAATATATTAAAAATTATTTGTCATCGTGACTTTTTAATTGAACATGATTTAAAATCACAGTGTTAAACCTCTTATAATAACCATTTTAATATCAGGGGTATAATAGTCATTTATTATACATTACATTCTATTCCATCCATCTTCCAAACAATGTTTCACTACATTACATTATTAACCCTTCTATCCCTCCCAAACAACTTTTAACTATATTACATTCTATTCCATTATAAACCGTTCCTTTCCGTTCCGTTCCATTCTATTAACTATCATCCAGCCAAATAGACTCCAAAGTGAAAAACTGAGAATAAGAAGGAATAAGTAGCCTAATATGTAACAAATTATTGTAATGTTTTCTATAAATTTGATAAAGATCATCTTGTATCGGTATCTATTTTCAACCTGTCTTTTAATCCATCATAAGAAATTTTAGGTTTATTGATTAAGGCAAAAACCTAAGAAATGAAGGTAGCTTTATAAGAATTAGACTTTTTAAAGGTCCTTTAGTTATTACTAATCAGATTGTGTTAAGTGAAAAAAAAAGAGAATGTCCTTTTCCTTATATGACTAATTTAGGTATTTCTAATCAGATTGTGATAAAGAATAAATTTATGTTATCTACTCTTTAAGTATTTGTTTTTACACTTATTATTTGTGATTGTTTGGTTCATCATCAATCCCATCGAATTCTTTTTGTTTATAATTCTTTTCAATTTAGTATTCACTTTGTTTTTATTCAATAAAAGTTGTTCACATTCGTTTTTCTCTTGTGTTTTGATTTGGCCTACATCATATATACATAAAAAATTAAAAATTAAAAAATTTATAATAAAATGTGAATCAAAATCTAAATATCAAATACTACAGAAGTTGGTTCTGAAGGACTTTGGTGTGTCGTAAAGCGTTCTAATTAAGGGATTATGGTGTGTTGTAATTAAAAATTTTCATTTTTAATTAAAAGTTATCTTCTCTTTAATTTTAACTAAAAAATAATGAAATTTTTTTGATTACATACCATATAAACATTAATAGATCAATAAAATATAATTGAAATGATAATTTAATTTAATTCCTAAATTTGATTTTAATAAATTTAATTAATTAATTAATAATTTAAAATAATTGTCAAGTTAGATCATCATATAAGTAGCATTTGATTAATTTATATATAATACTTATGTCACATGTATTTTAACACTATTTTTAACTGAAAATTTTTTAAGGGGGTTTTTCTAAAAATAAAAATTATTTGAGTGCAGTAGTAGAAGTTATGCAGATAGTTTAAATAAAAGGTAGCTTACAAGTCTTTAGATAGTGTTGGGGAATTTAGAACTTTGAGAATAATGAGACATAACCTCCTTTAGAAATAAAATTTTTATTATTATTATTTTTAAGTTTTATATTGGACTCAAATTTAGTCTGAATTGTTAAATTCGATATCCTATGAGTTTATTATATAATAATAGACATCGGTGGATTTTTATTTTAATAAAATATTTTATTTTTACTTCGTCTTACAATTTTTCTTCTTATTTATTATATACCAGTTTTATATCGGTTTAATATTGGTTGAACCTTTAAACCTTTCTTTTGACTGGTTCAATATTTGGTCCTTTTTTTAAAAATTGAAATTTAATAAACTTAAAAAAGATTACAATTTCAATTTTATATAAACTGTGTCTTGTTCAAATCTACTAAATTCTGTAATCTAACTCAAAGTTCCAAATAATTTTAATCAATTTGTGTCTATTAATAATTCTTAACTGATATGATGACTAAAATTTAAAATAAATAGCTAGACTTCGCTTTTGTTTGTACTCATTTGACACAAAAAAACTACTTAAGTCCAGTTGATATTCATTTTATGTTTTCTCGCATTTCAGTAATTACATTAAGATTATTGCGGCTTTCTCTTCTTCTTCTTTTCTTTTTTTTTACTCTTTAAAATTTGTGATAGCTTCATTTAAGAAGTCGTAGAATTTATTAGTTGACGAGCTTATAGATAAGTTATTTTTGAGAGTCAAGATAATAATAAACTGTTGTTTTAAAATTCCAACACTTACTTATTAACAAATAGGTTTAGAACTTTAAAAGGGGGATTTCAGTTATTATCAACATTTATCGTACATAATATTCTCGTACATATTCTTTCTCGAGGGTTCTAAATTCGCTTAAGGGTACCAGAAAGTGGAAATAGGCGAGAGTAGAAGGTTATGGATCCAAAAAAAGAAGGGTTTCTGGATTCCCAAATCCACATTCCCCTGCATTTTGTCCTCACCACCTCTTTTTATGTTGTTCCCATGAGTTTGTCTTTATCATTTCCTTTATGTTTAATGTTCCAAATTTCGTCCTCTTAAAGGTTCCAAACTCAGCAACTATCATGGGTCACTTTTGGAGTTTGGTACTACTCTACGTCGTTTTGTTCTTCTTTTTAAGGCCACAAGCCACCACTTTGTTTTTCTTTGCACCCTTTCTCTTGCGAACATTTTATGCTATATAAAGATGCATGTTGGACTTCTTGATTTATCAAATTAGCCCTCACTCTCCCTACTTTTTGTAGATAAGTCTTTTCTATTTGCAACTATGTTCCTATCTCATATTTTAATTAACGTTTAATCCTCCAATTTTTAAATATATGGTTTTGTTTCAAAGGCTTTCAATTAAATCCAAATTCCCTTTAGGCCTTTTTTTACTTTTAATTTCTAGAAAAATTAAAATAAGCTAAATATAAAACAAAGTAAGAACCTAAATAAACTTGATTGATTTTGATTAATGACTTAAATTATGGAAGACTTTGATAAAAACTGCATTATTAAAGAACAATTTTGAAATTTTTAAAAAATAAAAGCTAGGGGACAATTGAGTATCACAATGCATATAAGTTAAATATTTAAAAATATAAGTGCATATGAAAAGGGAAGAGATATTATAAAAAAATGGATTTAATTGTATGATTCTACTATTCTTTTATGCACCCGGTGTTGTAAATTACAAAAAATTGGGAATCAAATTAAAAGCGAATTTTGGTGTTACAATATTGTTAAATTTTATTTGATGTGAATAAGAGAGAGAAATATAAACCCTTATAATTTTTTAAAGATTAAATGTATAATTTGCACCTCAATATCTTACGAAAGGTTTAAATAAGCTCTTACTGTCATTTTTTGTCACTTTTTTTTTACATCGGAGGGCCCTAATGAGCCAAAAGGGGTAAATTAAAAAAACCCCGTTAGGGGGGGAAAGTAATAGGGTAGGTGAACGGGTTGGAAGAGTAAATGATCCCAGAGTCTACCCTCGTGTCTATCGACTGACTACCCAAAAAATCTGGGTTCCCATCTTCTTCCTCTTCAATGAAGTGGTGATTGAATTGCGTCTGAGAATTGGCATGTCGAAAGTGTGGGAGTCTATCCCTTGTGAGCTCTTGCAGCGTCGGTCGCCGATCATAGATGCCATGTGGAGAATTGGAATTGAGTCTTACTATCATTTTTTGTCACTTTACACCCTAACATTACTAAAATAGTACTCATTGTATTCTAAATATGACACAACTATGGTACCAAAAATTAACATTAATAACTTATTTAAACCTTTTTTCTGCAAGGTTGAAGTACAAACTTTACCTTTGATCAACGTCTAGAGAAACATTTTTAAAACTATGTCAGCATCTGTCACATAAACTAAATTGACTGCTAAATTCTAAGAATTGATAAAAATCTAAGGTATTATTACTTCTATTTAAAAAAATATTAAGATGAAGCATGACAATATAGATAATGACATGTGCTTACTTAGACATTTTAAAAAATATCAGAGTGTGATTAAGACAATTGGTTTTCTTAAAGACGTTTTATAGCTTTGTGTGACTTTCAAAATATGCTATATTTATTAATATGATGTTTTAAATATTTTCATAACCTTTCAAATAACTTAATCTAAGACACTAAATATTCAAAAGTTTTCAAGTTGTGATATATTGATAAAAAATCTTTCTAAAATTTTCAGGTACAATTCATATAGAGTTTCAACCAAATTCTTTTGTTTTGACCTTAAGATGATCATGGAAGAACATTTATTTAATAATATAAATTAATAATCTTTCACTCTTCAAAATCCTTAAATAACTTATTATCATAAACTTATAAATTAATTATTGCCTAAGTCACCTGTAACCTTTTAGATTCTTAACAAAAATTTCTTTCCAAATTCCTTAATAAACTTTCTATATAAATCTTATAGATTAAATATCTTTCATAAATCTAGTCATATAATTCTTATATTAAAATAATTTGAAAAATATCCTTAAACCTAGTAATAACATTTTGTGACGATCCACTTTTTTTAAAGAAAACATTTTATGATAGCGAAATTCCTTTGAAACTTGTTTTTATTTGCTCTCTCTCTCATCTCTCTCTCTCTCTCTCTCTCTATCTATCTATATGCCCCACCCCACTTCTCTCTCTCTCTCACCTTCTCTCTTTTCATGTAGGTTATTTATAAACCATCTCCCTACTAATTAGGAGTAAGGCTGAGTATTACTGGATCTTCTCAGGTTCTGCGTATTAGCGAGATTCATACTAAGTGTTGTTGTGTAACTCATAAAGCATTGTTGCTTGGATGAAAACATCATAGTATCTTTACATTACGAAGAGGGTAAAAGACATAAAGACCTTTTTAATTTTAGGAAAATATGTTGTACTTTAAAATCTCTAAAAATATTCTAATGGTTAATAAAAGAAGATAAATTCTACTTTATATTTTTTATGATTAATAATAAATTTGTTAGTTTAAAATAGTAATAAATTATAATAAATTAAGTACTTTGTTATAAAAATTTTATTTTATATAATAAAATTAATACATAATATGATCATTCTATTATTTTATTTATATATTTATAAATAAAATTGTTAAAGTTTTATTATTTTACTAGTTATTATATTATTTTTAATAAACTAGGGGTGGTACCCCAAAGGGGATGGTTACCCTTATTTATTTAATATTAAAATTTTATGTAACAAGTATGAGGGGGACATTGACCTTTCCCCGTTAAGAAAATATATAGCAACGTCAATAGTAACGACTAACCTAAAAAAAAAACTTAATGGGGTTTAAAGGGATTAGCGAAACCATCTAATGTAAGGAAGATGTTGTTTATCTAAAGAAAGAAGTCCTTTAATGTATTATGGTAGGTCTTCAATGTTCCTAAATTCTATTGATAATTGTGCTGAGCTTGCTAGCCTTGCAAGAATATCAGCAACAAAATTGATTTCTTTATACATATTCGTAAAGGTAAATTCAAAAAACTGTAAAGATGTAGAAATTTCTTGCATAAGATCCTTATATCACTAAGGATAGGTCTTTTTTCCTTTCACCGATTGTACCAAAAGCAAAGAATATGATTCAATACCTATCTTTTGAATCGCTTTACATGAAAATATTGAAGAGTCACTTTAAGAGACATCAGTTCATAATATAAAATGTTCCATGTTGAACAATCCTTGATTCAGTGAGAATAAAACTACATTTGAATCTCTAACAACATAGCCAATTCTATAAACACCTAGATTACCAAAACTTCATTCGTCAATATTTAATTTCATCAATGATAGAGGAGGAGACTTCCATAACATAACTTTTCCTCGTAGTGGTTTTTAGGTATTAACTACGAATCAAACTTGTTGGGACAAGAAACTGATCGTCTATGGTACACATCTTGAAAGGTTTAATGATAATAGCATGATACAATTGTTTATGAACAAGCTGTATCACTGAACTTGCCGTAGATTGTTGATCTTTAAAAAAAGCTTTGTTTTGAACACACCACAGATTCCAACAAATAAAAATAGGGAGAAGTCTATGTATTTCATTTGTTGCAGTACCAGGCATTTTGTTTTGCCACCAGATATCCAAAGTTTCATATAACCTAATAGTTAGATTAGTTTTTTTGATGTGTATTTTCTTTTTAGAGTAAAACCACACCTAGAGTGCTATATTGCAAGAAGAGAAGACATGGTCGATATCTTATGGGGTTTCCAGTGCCAACTTTTCAATATTCCTTGTGATCTACTCTTTAACGTTTTTGCTCAAAGAGAATTTCCTTGATGTAACTTCCACCATAATTTACTAGCAGCTACGTGATTTAAATCAGTAAGTAAAGAAAATCCCATTCTATTTTCATCTTTTGCAAGAGTAAGGCTCCTCCAATTTCGCCAATGTCTTTTATTCCTTTCTTCCATATGTCCCTAAACAAATATTGCAAATCAATGTTCTAACTGGTGAATGACTGTTCTAGGCAACTGGAAAGTAGAAAGAACATATAATGGAATTGTAAACAAGGCATGTTTAATGAGAATCATTCGACTAGATGGAGAAAGAAGTTTTAATACCAACCATTCAATCGTAAATTGATTTTATCTAGTATGTGTTGAGAATAAGATAGTTGCTGGACAACCTTAAATAACATACAGCTTTGATATTTGAAAGGCAACAGATCTCTTTGAATATTAGTGATAGGCGTTAGTAAATGTGAGTGAGATTGGCACATATGCTTCGAAGCAACATAAAAACCTTTGGCCAAGTTGAATTTTTATCTGCTTACTTCCTTATATGTGTGTAGGAAATTCATCAAATTATGAAGAGATCATCAATGCCCTTTAGTGAATTAATTATATCATCTGTAGAACTCAAATGTGTCATAGGAATACTACCTTTTGGTGTAATGCACATCACTCTATCTTTCCTTCTGTTGCCATGGCATTCAAACGTCTAGAAAGTGCTTAAGAGACAAGTATAAATAAATAAGGTGATATGGGATCACCTTGTTTAATGCCACGCGTTGCTTTGAATTGGTCACTAGCTTGCCCATTGATCAAAACTAAAAACCAAGTTTTTTAAAAATTATTTAGAATCAAGTTACCAAAATGTTCTTGAATCCTAATTTCCTCAGTAGTTGTTCCAAAATAAACTATGAAATTCTATCAAAAACCTTCATCATATCTAACTTAAAAACCACGTTATGACCTCTAGTTTTCCTATTAATAGATTGAATGAGTTCTTGTGCCAATGACAAATTAGCTGATATATTAGATAAAATTTTCATTTGTTCAACATAAATTTATTTTAGGTAATAAAGGGTTTATCCTCTCAACCAAAAATTTGGATAGTGTTTTATTAGCAAAAGCGCAGAGGCTAATAGGGTGGAAATCAAAAAATTAGGAAGGGTTATCTTTCTTTGGAATCAACATTATGATTGTTGATCCCGTTCCATGCGGGATAGGTACACCCAAGAAAAATTCTTGAACTGTTGTGAAGCTATAATATCTCGGTAATGATGAAAAAAAATCTAGAGAAACCATCAAAATCTGCTACACTATCAGGATCTAGGTCGAATACTATTGCCTTTACTTCCTCCAAACTTACGAGTTTTAATAATAAGACATTATCATCACTTGAAATAAGTGATAGGTCCATTCCAAAAAATGTAAAACTTGCTAAATGTTTTCTTGCATTTCTATAGTTAATAGTTGCGTAAAAAATTGGTAGTTTCATTACTCAAATGCTTTTACATTTCCAGCGATATGCCTTCATCATTTTTTAGTTTAGTAATGCGTAATCATGCATGTTTAGTGTTTGTATAGGAATTTTTTTTTGTATTGTTGTCTTCTTTAAGCCATCTTATGCATTTTTGTTTCCAAAACAAATCTTCTTCAAATAAGGGCTTCATATATTCAACATGTGCCTTTTTCATCTGAACTTGAGTTTCTGGTGATGGGTTTTCATTAAAAGAGCTTTCCATTTCTTTATATCATTTTTCAGTTGGTTCCATACTGAGCTTCACATCCCCAAAGTGGTCCCAATTCCATTGCCTTAAACAACGTTTTATTCTCGTAATTTTTTTATTAAACCAAACATTTTTAAACAACGTTTAATCTTGTAATTTTTTTCATTAAACCAAACACTCCATAACTACTTACTTCTTGTTTCCAATTTCCTTCAACTAAGCTCCAAAAATTAGGTCTATATATCCACATGTTCTAGAACTTAAACTACCTATTTTAGGCTGCGATGTTGGTCGATTAAAGTCACATATCAGAGGACTATGGTTAGAAATAGCCCTGTTAAGTATTGTCACTTTACAATGCGAGAATCTAGTGATCCATGGAATATTGAAGAGTATACGATCAAGTTGCTTCCATACATACACTTGAGGTCTAGTACCCATCCATGTATGTAAAGAAAACTCAAGTGGAAGATCATAAGCTACAACAGTATGGAGAAAAAATTTGAGATCATCCACAGTTCGTTGTTGTGGGGTAGCATTCCCTCTATATTCATTAATGGTAGATATAACATTAAAATCTCCTCAAAACACTTATAATTTATCATTCATATTGTTAGCAATACATTCTAAATCGGACTAAAGAATGATTTTTTCACTTCTACTACAATTGGCATATATGGATATTATATATAAAGGCTCCAATGATGTTTGATCTTTCAACTCCATATGAATAAATTGCTCATGATTTTGGATATTTGTAACAACATAAGAAGACTTCCATATAATTGAAAATTTATTATTAACATTAAAGATAGCTTCATGATAGCCTAACAAAACTTGCAAAGAATTCAACTTATCATGGGAAATCATTGGCTTCATAACGGCAATCAAAGAGGGTTGGTGAAGCTTTTGTAATCTTTTAAGATGACATATTAATTGTGATGATCCTGCTCCTCTAATGTTCCAGAACAACATTGTCATCACTGTTATAGAAATGAGTCAATTGAGTGGGAGCTAATGATCTGGTTAAAATAGTTTTGGGCATGTCGAAATAATTTTTATTAGGTCATCTCTTTCTGGATCCTTTGGTTGTTCTTGCTTGTGTATCATATATTGCTATCTTATCATCATATGCACTACTAAAGTGCTTGAAACTATTAATCAGCTCATCTTTTAGAAGCTGCGGAAGCTCATGTTGGCTAATATCAAAAGAACTTCATTGTAATACTTTAGACTTATGTCGTTGATCACAAGATATAAGAGGATATTCATATGTCAAATTTAGTTTCTAATACTATTCTATTCCTTGAAGTTCTGGACATATAACGAACTCAATTTTAGTTTCAGGATTATCCTGGCTATCAAACAAAGGATCATTAATCACTTCGGTTATTGGTTTTTGTATGTCGAGTAGATCATCTGTTGTTATTAATACTTGAGGTTCTTGATTGGCAACTAAAGAGAGTTTCTCATGTAAAAGATTCATTTTTTGTTTACCAATGTCCTCAATTGAAGTAGAAGGTTCTACAATAGTCAGGTTGATTTTTTTGTCAAGTTGTGATTGGATTGCTTTTAACTGACAAACTGTCTTGGAAGCCATTGATCTTACTGGTTTTAGGATAACTTTTATAGCCTATTTGGTTCAACTGCTAGAATAGATAACGAATTGAATGATTATTCTTAGGAATAAAATAGATGAGGAATAGAATGAAATGAATATTACTTTGTTTGATTTACTACTAAAGAATTTCTATGCCAATGTTTGGTTTGAAAATATAAACTTGGAATGACAAAGGAATAACTAATAAAAAGACCAAAATATCCATTATAGTCATCATTAACTACATTATTATTATTATTATTATTATTATTATTATTATTATTATTATTATTATTATTATTATTATTATTATTA
>JAOSBN010000008.1:29673848-29686827 GCA_027563595.1 Erythroxylum suave | reverse complement strand
CATTAAACATCAAAGAATGAAAACCCATCATCAAAATCATCAAACCCATACATTCCATCAAATGGGTTTCATAGCCAAGAGAAAGAAGAGAGAAAAACTAAGCTTCAATTGATAGAACTAAGTGTTGGGATGGAGACTTACTTTTTTATATTGATGGAATGGCTTGATTCTCCTTCCTAATCTTGTTACAAGGGTTGAAAAACTTGAAAGGGAGCTTCCATGGTTGTTTCGTGGGTGAGGGAGAATGAAGAAGACAAAGTTTTGTCTTCTTTTTAACTAGCTTCTTATATAAGCCTCATTGTCCATTAATTACAAAAATGCCACTCTTGTACAATTTCCTGCGATCACAAAAAAAAAAGTCATGCATCATTTATTTGATGTCACAAAAAATTATTATTCACTATTCTATGGTTTTAATGACAATAGTCTCAAATACCGATTTATTTCGGTGTACCTGGTAAATTAGATACACAGGTACTTTCATCATCTTCTTATGAAATGAACTTTCCATAAGCTTGAAAATCATCTAATGTGTACTACTTAAATAGATACACAAAAGTAAAAATCAAAAGGTCTTTACCAAAGTTTTAATGAGCAAAATGGTTAAATAGGCTAATAAAGGAAAAGGAATAAATGTTCACAATAAATATAGCAATAAAAAATAGATCAATAAAATCATTAATCCTCATTCCACTAACTCCATATATTCATGTAACCACCTCTTTTCCCTCATTCTTTTAAGCATAAGAATCCATGCCAATCGATTTTCAACAATTTATTTTCTTTATTTTATTTTTGTACTGGCACGAGATTCACATTTTTATATTGTACTTATTTCAATGCATCACATTCTCGAATTGATTAATTCATAAAGGGTACTCAATTCAACCTAAACCTAATAGTAGATGCCTTTATCATTTTAATACTTATACAAACCTTACATATAATCTTAAAAAGATAAAATTCAAGCTCTAAAAAACTCACAATCAAAGAATGAATCCATATAAGAAACAAATGAAATATGTCACAATGGTTTAAATTCCTTAAAGGATCACTCGTGCCAAATCAAAGCACAATCATTTAACAAATTCAATTTTGTTTCATTCATAAATTTTATAGCATTTACTTAATCATTTTATACATCTATGTTTTACTAATCAATCTCAATAAGGAATCATATGTAAAGTCATACCATCATCCCAAAGCTACTAATACGAGCCTAAGCACACTACATCAAAAAAAGAAAGTTTAACTGAACAACATTAAAACACACAAAATAAAAATTTATATTCTCATGATGGACCTACCACACACACACGCACTTAAATATGATATTGTCTTTAAACTCAAATACATAAGATCATAAAATCACTCATAAAAGACAATGAAGGTGGACAATTATCCCTTTTATCCATGCAAGTTAGTGAGATACAATCCATAAAAGATATATCATAAAAATACTGACAAAGGAAATCAAACTACACATGACTAAGAATCAAAAAGTAAAAAAGTAAAACAAAATAAAGTTAGAATATTGGGTTACCTTCCAATAAATGCTTCTTTAGAATTCTTTTAGTTAGACTTGCATTTAATCCCATTATTTATCTAGGATCCCTATTTGGATGAATCTAATTCCCTTCCCACATAGAACATAAAGAATAAGAGAAACATATGAGATATATATTATTATCTTTTAAATGTGCATAACTCTTGTAAGGAGAAAATTTCTCAACTTAAGATCAAATTCTTCTTTTGTATAAGGAAAAAGTTTAGACTATCTTTTTAACCTAGAAATACCATTACTAAGGTTACTATCCTCTTCCTTTTCTTTTAAGTCCTTAAACTTTATATATTTTCACATAAGTATTATAATCAACCTTATGAACTTCTTGCATGTTGAGGTTATTGTTGTCCAACCTAAAACATTCATCATCTAGGGTAAAAAAAGCCTTTTTGTGGTCCTATATATTTCAAACTCTACTTTCTCTTTTCCTATAGTATATGTAAGCTTTCCCTTAGCCACATCAATAATAGCCCCTCTAATAGCTAAAGTCTTAAGATAATGGTGGCTTTAGTTTTGCATTCTATGTCCATCATTAGAAATTCAATAAAAAATATAAACTTTCTTACTTTCATATATAGGTCTTCCATAGCCCAATTTCAAACTTGATGGATCAATCCACTAGCTAAAGTGATACATTCATCAGATTGAGCTCCCTTATTACTAATTTCGTAGAAACATATAGGTATAAGATCACTACTGGTGCTTATAAATCTATATTGCACATATTATAAAATAGCCAAACATTATGTATTTAAACCCCAAATAACATGTAAAGTATAAGCCTATCACTTACTTCTTCTATTTGGAATGGGTTATCGTATCTAACTTGCTAGTGTACTAGCCAATTTATTTCACTATAACTTTTATAAAGATGAATATAGGTTTTGACATGCCTATGTTTGAGACTATGGACCTTACAGTAACTTTTATGTAAAGGTACATAGGATGAGACATGTTAGTGTTTCAGGATCGTGTTTCTTTTTATATCTTTTCTTTATCACATGACCTCATTTTTTCTTATGTATTAAAGTATATCTTTTAATGTAATCTTTTCAAGAGGAATACAGGCTAGCATAAGATCATGTTCAACTAACAATTATAAACTCCTCTAATTCTTTACAAAGTTCAACTCTAGGACCATATCTTCTCAAATATATTAGGATTTATGTCCAATTAACTTTATTTTAGGTTTAACACATTTAGTTGAGTCCTAAATCAAAATATAAAATAATAAGTTCATATATATAAAAAGTAGGGGTAAAGATTATTTCTTAAAGAAAAACAAAATAATATTTGACACTCTTATCAAGTTGGTTATAAGATTTTTTCCAACAAAGATGTTTCTTTTTTCATACTGATAATTTGTATTTAAAGTTTTTTTGGATTTTCTATCAAACATGTAATTGAGAATCCTTAGACACTTTAAGGGCTAACAAGAATGAGGTATTTGAAGTTTGTTATTATTAAACTATATTTTGTTATAAAGGTGATATTATGCAGTTTTTATGCATACTTTAACAAAATGTTATCTTTGAATTGGAAATTACTTTGTTTTCAAGTTGAACATAATTTTATGCAACATTTTGTAAAAGAATTCTAAGGGGATGGGAAGTTGCCTAAGAATAAGCTTCAATTGATTGTAACATTGAGGAGGTTTGCAAAAATAAAGAAAAATGGTCATGAGATCCAAGTAGAGTTGGCCTTTCTCTCTAACCCTTTTATTTTCATTCTTTTTGTCTATTTAACCTTTAATTGTTATTGTATTCGAATTTAGGTTACAGTAACATAATATTTATTTAGGTGGGAACTTTCCCACCTAATGTCTCCTTCCTCAAGAGATGGCTTCTTTGGTACTATCTCTAGTTTCCCTATTGTCACCTCCTCCTAGCTTTATGTCCTTACAACATCCATACCTCTTAGATTAGTACCCCTCAACTATTCCTTCATCATAAATATCTAAGATATTCCTTCATAATGAATATCCTTAAATATAGTTTCAGCTTTACCTTTGACTCTCAAGGATGTAGATCAAGCCTCCTTTCTTATCAGAAATCCCTCTCTTATACTTATATTTGACTCTTCCTATGCTTCATTAAATGTAGTACTTAAGCTTATTTTGATCCCTAAGAACATGGTTGCTCCTCATGTAACTAGCTTTGCAATCTCAATTTACTTAGCCTTTGTAAAGGACCTAGAAATAACTTATAAGGGATTATACTACTCAAGAGAAGTTTGGATTCATTCTTAATAAAAAGGAAAGTGACAACCTCATAGTTTCACCTTCTTAGAGGTCTTAAAAGTTAGAGCAGTAAGATGGAAGACCTCATTAGTAAGATATTTCAATAGAAAAAGTCTTCCCTTTCCTCGAATGCAAAAAAGGATGAAAGCTAACTAGGGAAGGATGAGACTTGATAAAGTACCCAAAAACAAAGACAATTTCTTCAATTTTAGCTTTAATAGTGAGCATAACATATAAAAAGGTTATGGACTTAAAACCATGACATGTCTATGGCAAGTAACTTTTACTATAAATATGGCATCTTAATATGACATCAGATAAGAAATATATGAAAAAGCATTCCTATGTGGATCAAGTTTCAAAGTTTACCTCTTAAATATTGGTCTAAAATAAGTCTGAGCTATCTTACAAGCTTTATTGGAAGGCCAATTTACTTAGATAAAACATAGTAGGGATGAGGAGAATATACTATGTCATAATATGTTTAAAAGTTAGAAGACCAAAAGTTACCTAAATCTCTAAAACTAAATTGGCTAAATGAGGAAAGGGTCAAGGAATCTAAGACAAAGCTCCCATATTAATAAAAACCTCTCATTCCTTAAGAAAAGAAGATATAGAAGTAAATTAGTGGAAGCATCATACTTAGGGAACATTTTGTAATGACAATGCCAATAACTGACTATGAGGAAAACAAGCAAGATTTAGCTCTTAGAAAAAGAACTTCCACAAAGGTTATATATAGTGTAAATATTGACACCTAAGAAAGAAGGTTCTAACTTCTTTAATGTAAGAGAAAACTAGTTGTGTGAATGAAGCTAAGGTTACCTTAGTTTAGTAATCAGATTAGGAAATGATGAGTGCTAAAAAAATCACCTTATAGCAGATTAACCATAATATACAGCTTAACATGGGATAGTAAAAGATAGTTATAAAATGATTCTATAATTAACTTGAGAAGAGGAAGTTGGAAAGGATGGCGACCTACCTACAAATTATATAGGAAAAACTAAAATGAAAGCTAGAAGGACATCAAAGAATAAAGGGACTTAGACCTTTAATTCTCTTTGATGATCATAACATGAAATGTAAGAGGTACGAATTACCCAAAAAATAAGTGTATGATCAAAGATTATATATTGTCAAAAAAGACTTAAATGGTTGGATTGTTAAGATAAGAATCAAAGTAGACAAGCTAAATAACACTACTAGTTATTTGGCAAGAATTGGGAAATCAGATCAATTCTTCAAGCACACCACAATTGGAAGATTATAATGGCCTATAACCTAGGTGTAATCAAGGTTCATCAAACTTTTTGCATAGAACAATTTATCCGTATCATGTTTAACATTGCACCAGATCCCTACCTATTTGGTATCATTTTTTATTTATAAGGTTAATCATGAATTCATGCAGAGTTCATTATGTGAAAATATTAAATCTATAAGTTCCTTATTGATAGCACCCTAGATTTCACTAGGTGATTCCCATAACATCATACTAGCTAAAAAGGCTAAATGTGAAAGGTTAATGAACAAACTAATAACATGAAATGCTTAGAAGTCTTAATATTGCTAGCTTGCTTTAAGGTTTGAGGGAACTTTCTTTTCCTAAACCAATAAGTAATATAGAAGTTAGCTTATTAGGAAAAAGTTTGATATAGAATTGGTAAACCTCAACGACTTTCAAAATTTTCTTATAATAAGCCTTTCTTTCACACATATTTATGTTCATATCATTTACTTAAGTAATATTAGAAGAAAGAAAAGGAAGGGTAAAATACCAATTCAAATTAAGTAACCTAATGATAATCTCAAAAGGTTGCACTAGAAAACTCCAAGCTAAGGAGGTTGAGTTAAACAAGCTTTATTAAAACAAGGTTAAAGATACAAAATTTTGTATTTGTAAGTTGAAGGAGATTTTAATTACTAATTTGAATGAATTGAACCTTAATCATAGAGATACAAAGCTTAAATCACATGAGACAATGGATTTATCTAGTCATTCTTAGGCTTTGAAGCATCATTTTTCACTAATTAGCTAAAAGATCAAATTCAAGATAAAAATGGAGATAGGAACATCATTTCTTTAATATGATTCTCAATGGAGGAACTACATCAAGATTTATTGTATCGAAACTACTAATGGAGAAACCCTTAGAGAGCATGAAAAGATAAAAGAAATGACTCTCGGTCAGTCTATAAACCTATGAGGACTCTCTAACAGTAGTGGATCTCATGCACTGGTCCTAAAAGAATTCATTCCTAGTTTTATCACTCAACAATAGAAGGAGGAGCTATCAAGGCCTTTCAATGCACTAGAAATCAAATATGCTTTATTTGAGTTGAATCCTGACAAAGCTCTTGTTCCAATGGGTTTAACACTTTCTTTTTATTAAAATAATTAGCATTTAACAAGTAACATAATCATAGTAGTACTATTGTAATTTTTTTATAGGGAAAACTTCTTAATAACTAAATAATTCCTTTGTTTATCTCATTCCCAGAAAGTTAAATGTCAACTCCCTTAATGGCTTTAGGCCTATATTTTGTTACAATGTCATGTGTAAGGTATCTCCAAGTTGCTTATTGAAATGCAAGGAATTTTTAAAACTTATCATCAACTTACTCAAAGGGCATTCATCTAGGAAAGGAGTGGAAGTGACAATTTGATGCTAGCTCAAGAGCTATTTAAGAGCTACCATAGTAAAAATACTATACTAAGTTATGAAATTAACTTTAATAAAGCTTTTGAATCTTTAAATTAGAGCTTTATACTAGGCATACTGTAAGATTTTAGATTCCCAAACACTTACATATCCTAGATAAAGCAATGTATTACAACAACTTCTTATGCAATCATTGATAATAAAGAACCTACCACTTATTTTCAAAAAATAAGGTTTCAAATAGGGGGATGCCCTCTCCTCATATCTATTTTTTATGTATTGAAGTGCTGTATAAAATTTTGACTCAAAAGGTTGCTAATTCTAAAGACTTCAACTTTCATAATAAATGTAAAAGGTTGTATAATTCTAACTCACCTTTAAAAATGATCTTTTGTTATCCAGTGAAGCTTATGAAACTTATATGTAGTTTCTTGTAAACTTATTGAATTTTTATGGCACCCTGTTAGTTCTCTTTATTAATAAGATTAGAAGTTACAATTACATCTCTATTGAATCATAAGGATCACATATTTTGATATACAAAACCCTACCCTATAGATCTACAAAGGCAAGTGCACCTATCAAACTATAGTAATGATAAGAATCGATTGTTTATACCATAAAGAATATAAGTACTTGAAGTTACCTCTTTCTAATTATCTAACTAAAAAGGTAAGGTGATGGTTTAATTAAAATGATAAATCGAAACTAAATTTCAACTGAACTAATAAATAAGAATGCAAATCACATAATGATTAACTATGTCAAATAAGCAGCACCTAGTTAATGAATTCCCCTTAGATTTCTTAAGTTTTTACCCTTATCATACAATTCAATTAAATATCACTAGCCCATGGAATTTTCTATTTTATGTTAATATCTTTCTTAAGATTATCAACACCCAGTCCTAGGTTAATTAACTGAAATTCCTTCTAGTTAAAATACCTAAGATTGCTTTAGTTTCTTAATGAATTCCTTTATTAGGTTTGATCCTAATATAGAAGATTTATGCTATCCTATCTCTAGGATTACATGCAATCCCTTTCAATTATGCTAGCTCTATTTATTAATTAGATTTCTCAACCTTTTCATGTTAAATTATACATAAAATAATATAACAAAAATATCAATTTAAGAAATGGTTAGAACACACAGTTGAATCTAATGAATCAAAATTTAAATTACATTAAATAGAGAACCAAATCACAAAATTTGGTAAAATTTTGTTATGGGATAGAAGTAGTAATAAATCTTTTAAATTATATAGCTATTTTTGATGACATTCATAAAATGCACATATTTAGGAAGGAGAAACATAATTCATTGCTTCTAGTTAAATATAGGAGCATAGAAAGTTTTATACATGGTATAGGAAGCTAAAACTTACTATTTTTATGGTTAACAAAATATTGAATTAGATTTTTGGAAATATAGTCATACTTAAGGAAATTGACACATTACATGAAATGTAACTAAATATATGAATAATACATTCCAAAAAGTTTCCTAACTCATATTCTTTTATATAGACCTAATCACACCATCGTCTTCTTTCCATAAATCATTGTCATTATTATCATCTCAATGACATTTAAACTTAGCTTAAACACCACAATCTTACAGTAGATCATCCTTCTCTACCTTTTAGTTAGTTCTTTATTGGCATCGCTTTTCTTCAAAATTCCATGTATGATTTTAAGTTATTCGTTAACATATTGGAGGATGAATCCTCTTTAATAAATTGTTCATACCTTCCTTTAGTGTTCGAAGTTTTTATTAAAAAAATAAAGGTGACTTAAATATTTAAATAGCAATAATGTAATTTACAAATGTCAACTTTTAAAGTTTACATGAGTTGAATCTCCTCCTAAAAATTGATATTTGTTCTTGAGGACTTTACATTAATTCCTGTTAATAAAGTAAATTATGTTTTTATCTATTTCATTGATTATCGTTAATGCTATGATCTAATGTTCCTCTTTTGTTCATCATTAATAAAGAAAAGAAAGAAAAAGAAATTAATATAAAGAAATTCATATTAAGTTTCTATTTAAGGTTTTTTTGTTTGAAGAAACCAAAAAATGATTTAAGGTTTCATCTAATCCTTTAATCAATTAAGGGATTAAATAGAAACCTTAAATCATATTTGAGTTTTTTTTAGTATTATCCTTTATGTACATTTTTATTTTTATTTTGTATTATTTTAATATTTTATATTTTATTTCTTTATCTTTTAATTTTGATCTAGAATTTCTTTATTCTTATTCTTATTTTATTTTTATATAGTTATTTGTTTATTTTTGGCTTTATTTTATACAAATAGTTCTAAAAAACATTGTTTCTTTTCTCTTTTTCTAGTGAGTCTATTGGAAATAGTTTCTCTACCAGTTAGGAGAAAGACTATGTATTTGTGGATCTCTCCAGACCCTATATCTCAGTAGGATTTCTCTATTAAGTAGTAGTAGAGTGGTAGTTATTTAAAAATCACAGCAAGAAATGATAGACTACTAAAATTGGAAGATTTAACAAATAAAGGATCGAAATAGAAGTAATGTTAAGTGACCAAATATAGGTTTCTCCTATTCCAAATAACAATATACTTGTATTCATAACAATTTTAAATAGATCATAAGTGTAAATTACCTGTAATATTTGATAGAAGGTCTAATTTAACCATTACCTTTATTTATATTACCAAGTTACAACTCAACAATAGTAAAATGGTACTAATAACCCTGTAAACTCTAACAATATTACGATTATGATAAATTCCATAATTCGAACATTAAAACAACCTCAATGACTTGATAATGGGACACTTTAGACCTACTTCAAAGCTAACGAATCACAAAACAATTAAATAGTTTTAAATTTTATTTAATATTCAACTTATGGCAAACAATAATAATAATAAATTTAGAAAATCAACATATTCATAGTGGTGGATTTTTCTACATAACTATAGAGTCTAATTTGTTCAACTAACTAAACTAAAATAAATTTGTTGTCACCAACTATCACCATTCCTTATCATCACCCAGTTTCTTTTTAAGTTAAAATTCAATTATATGTTCAAAGGTTGATTTTCTAATTTTAGGACTCCATAGTCTAATTCTTGAGCATTTTATTTTTGGGATTATTTCATTCATTTTAGGTTTTCATTTATGATATAACTAGTATAAAACTAAAAATGTGAATTAATCTTTCTTAGAGAAAGCCAATTGAAGAAACTTAAAGAATATGAAAGATGGAGAAGAAAAATAGAGGCAATGGACTATTGATAAAAATAAATAATGCTATATGAATGTATGAACTTTTGATAAAACTATTATGATTTTGTCTAATGTCAAATGCAAATTTTAGTTATGATTACATTTTAGTCAGTTATAACATTCTATAATGTGCTCTTTTATTTTTATTTTTGTCCTATAAATAAGTCTATTTTTAGATGGATTTCTAAGGATCGATTTTTCCTAGTCGTCTTCTAGTAATTAGATTATTATGTTCAATTTAAATCAATTTTGTTGCTCCTACTTTTGTATGTTATCATAAAGTTTGTTCTAGATTTTTAGTTAGAAAATGTTTCTCAACTTAGTGGAGAAATAATTGTTAGTTATCTTAAAGTATGATATACTCAAGGCTAACTTAAAATAGTTTACTAATTTAGGTTAAACAACATAATTTTACTTTTTAATTACTTTTTTTGCTACTTAAGATACGTTATTACCTACTCATCTTAAATATCTCTATAATAAATGCTAACATTTTCATGTTATGTCAAACAAAAAATATGAATTAATTCTTAAAAGGTTAATTAGATTTGCAAGATACCATAATAATTTAAGCAATTCCTTTATAAGTTAACAATATCCAATATATAGAGTATACTCCTAAATAAATAGACTTGATCTTCAAACAATTGCTTCCACTAATTGTCTTCCAGTGTAAAGTCTTGCCACATTACTAGGACTTAGTCACTCAACAAATAAAATATAGAATGCCCATTCACATTGTGGATCAAATGTCACAACCCTAAACTTGTACCGTGACTGACACAAAGGAGCAATAAATTCAAGGTTTACTGGACCCTTAGCAAACCTAAAATACTATCAAATCCATATATCTAAAATAAAGCTAAAAATTCAAAATAATCAAACAGTTCTAACAATACAATCCTCAATTTGCTACAACATTGAGATAATTAATATAATGGAAAATTTAACATATACAAGATTGCTCAGCTACAAAGTTAAAGGTCACAAACAAATATACATCAAAGCATCAGAGAGGAAGAAGACCGATGAAGTACACTATTAAAAGAGATCTTAAAATAAGATCCTGAAAAATACTTAAGGGGAGTTAGATCTCGCTGAGGTGAATTAATACTATGGTTATATTATGCATTCCTAATTCAAATGATACATATATATTTATAATATATTATATCCATAAATGCAATTTCATAATATAATGATTTTGTTCATAAACATGAATGCATTTTTAATGCCAATATCATATCACATAATCATCACAATCACAATTAATAGTGGAAGACTGATGACTGGCCCTATAACTTACCTCTTACCCACATATTATAGCCACATGGACTCTCTCGTTCCATATGGGTCACTTGGTCTAATATAGTGGACTGTTGTCTGAGAGCCACACTCAAACGAACCACTATAACCTCATTATGACATGATTGCCATTTGGGAGTATACTCAATTGTACCACCCCAGTCGTGTCATATCTCAATCAATAGACGCAATACTAACCCAAATCTATAACCGAATAATGACTTATTGTGCGCACAGCCTAGTAACACCCACCAAGTAACTCATAATATAACAATCCTCCATATCATCACATATCAAAACGAGCTCAACATTGCACTGAAAAATATGTATACATGTTTCAATCCATATGTATGAATGTCATGCATGCATATGATAATGATGGTGATCTCCACGATGAATAAGAAAATCTAATGCATATTCATAACCATAAATATTAACTTACGGGTAAAATGCACTTCTTTGTGCTAAACCTATTGTCTCAAAGTGGAGGGTTCTGCTCTTGATTGATCTATAGAAAGAAAAGTAGGAATGAGCATTATGATTTAAAATATAAACCAATTTTAGACACCCCGAGAATAAGACAGTAACTTAAATTAAGGAGTTTTATTTTTTATTTAAAAATGACAATGTCATGTTTTAAATACCTACTAAAATTCGACAGAGTTTTCCCTATAAAATGGGCATCCCTTTTCGAAAGAAGGGATTCCTACAATGAAAATACACTTCAATAACCACTAGTAATCATAGCTCAATTTAGGCATTCAAACCATCTGTCCATGCCTAATTAGGTCCATATTTACACCGCAAAACTTCATAATAAATCCAATCATATTTCAAGTATATCAATTTCTACCCCATACACCCTTATTTATACTTAGTACATCAAGATATTCTCAATTCTAATTAAAAAATCTCAATTTAATCAATTTCATGCATTTTTATAAGAACATAACCTTTTTTTTTAAATTTTATCTCACAAACTATGAATAATTTCAATATGTTGCTTTTATGAAAATTGATCTACATAATATTTGGGAATTTGTAAAATTAATTTTCACCATATCTAGGGTAGTCAGAAAATCACCATCGTCACTAGAGCGTGGAGTACACACGTTGGCATTGGAGGGTTGGCGACCTTCACCACCTACCCAAAAATGATGAGCTCAACTCCAAGAATCCAATGGAACTAGTCTCGTGTCGAAAATCCTCCCAGTTTGATAAAATTGAAGGTTTAAAGCCCAAAGGTGACCCATTTATGTTCATCAACAAAAATTGGCCAATTGATGTCAATTTTCTCTTCTATCCTATGCTTTTAGGGTCATTAGACATGTTGGTGATGTTATTTTCACCAAAAAATGACAAAAATGGGGATTGGTGACTTACCTAAATGAAATGAAACTTTCAGTCGTGATTTCTCCAAATTCGAGCCATTTTTGAAGAAACAAGTTTAGAGGTTTTGTAGAACATCTTGAGAGCTTTCTGTAGAGCCCTAGGTTATTGGAAATAGTGGCTGAATGGTGAAGGTATGAGTGTCGAAAGTTGGGAGTGAATAGAAACCTATAAGGAAAAGAGTTTAAGAGAGAAATGAATTTGAGCTTTCTTAAGCTCAACTTATACTTTTATAGGCTTTTCTCCTTATTGGTCCATTATGAGTAATTCAAAATTTTTTTGGATCATTACATTCTCTATCCCTTATAAGAAAAAATCATCCTTGAATTCTAAATCTCACCTTATTGTTGAAATAGATGCAGTTATTGACTATGCATATCCGGCTCCATCTGCCTAACATCTCTCTTGATCTCAGTTGACAAATATGATAGTCTACTATGACAACAACTTGTTCTTCACATGTCAAATTGTTGGACCCCGTCTCCGAGGCCCAACATTCGGGAACACAAGCACACATAAGCATGGAAGACCCATCTCCGACAAC
>JAOSBN010000008.1:29660340-29673748 GCA_027563595.1 Erythroxylum suave | reverse complement strand
AGCCTTCATTTAAAGTCCCAACTTCAAATTTCCAAGCCCAACATAAAAGGTCTATCTAAACACATAATTAAATCAATAAAGGCAAAATAATTATAAAAAAAAAAATTTCGGGACCCAACACAAATTGCCATCAATCTTCACATTACATGGCCGAAGGATATGAGAAGGATCCAAACTATACTTTCTTAACATCGACATATGAAATACTGGATGAACTCTAGATAGGTTAGGCGGTAACACCAACCTATATTGCCACTTCACCCACTCTAGATGTAATCTCAAATGTACTAATATACCTTGGAACTAGTTTAACTTTCTAACAAACCTCATTACTCCTTTTGTTGGGGATATTTTCACAAATACCATGTCACCTACTGGGAATCTCATATCTTTCATCTTTGGATCCACGTACTCTTTTATCTACTAAAAGTTGTTTTCAATCTTTAATGAATAATCAGGATCCTTTCAGAAGTGATTTATACTAACTCAGGTATTGTCAATTACTTTTCACCAATTTCCCAACATAGAGGTGATTAACATCTTCTTTCATACAAAGCTTCATAAGGAACTATTTCAATACTAGCACAGTAACTATTATTATAAATAAATTCATTCAACGGAAAATGCAAATCCCAATGACCATCAAAATCAACAATGCACATCCTAAGCATATCCTCTAAAGTTTGAATAGTTCTCTTAGACTAGCCATCTATCTGAGGATGAAAAGTAGTGTTGAAGTCCAATATTATAACTAAACCTTTTTGTAACTTACGCTAAAAAACTGATGTAAAGTTGGAATCCCTATTAGAGACTATAGGTTGTGGTACCCTATGTAAACACAATATTATTGACATATGGCCTTACCAACTAATCAATAGAAAAAGTCTTGTTTATAGGTAAGAAGTGTGTAGACTTTGTTAATATATCCACAATTACCCATATGACATTATATCCAAACTAGTACGGGATAATCCAGTCACAAAATCCTTAGTAATCATATCTCATTTCCACTCAGGAATGGGGAGCTGTTGTAATAATCCATAAGGTCTTTGGTGCTAAAGCTTTACTTGCTGGCATGTTAGCCACCTAGACACGAATTCTACAATATCCTTTTTCATTCCATTCTACTAGTATGTGCCTTTGAGATCATGATACACGTTGGTGGAGCCTAGATGAACGCTATAAGCTGTAAATTGTACCTCCTCCATGATTCCCTTTCTTTGGTCATCAACATCTGGCACACATACATAGTACCCATCCTTAAAATACCATTACCATCCACAATAAAATCATTAGCTCGATTCTCTTGAATCTCGTCAACTATTTTACATAACTGAGGGTCTTTAGATTGAGGAACTTTGACTCTCTCCAAAAACATTTATCTAACCTTAAATTATGCTAGCAAACATCATAAATTTGATTTCTTCCACAAGAATCCTTGGTCAACTAACTCGTGCAGCTCTTTAATTAAGGTTCTTCGTATAGATTTGATGTGAGAAATACTACCAGATGATTTTCTACTTAGAGAATCAGCTACTAAATTAGCTTTACCTGGGTGATACACAATAGAACATTAATAATCTTTTAAAAACTCCATCCATCTTCGTTGTCTCAGGTTTAGATCCCTTTGCTGAAATATGTTTCAAACTTTTATAATTAGTATTGATCTCACAAGTCGCGCCATGTAACACACCAGTCTTATAGAGCATATACCTAAATGTATCGATGATATTTGAGAACATACTTTATAAGGATGACACGTTAGGATAATCAGTCAACTCATTGCAAAATTTTTCTCAAGCATCAACACACCTTAAGCAAATCAGTAATCATATCTGGTCCATTTGATTAATAAACATTTCTAGTCACAAATTTTATTATACTTTATAATTTACAAAAACAATATACAACGTTTGAAAAATACAATTCAAATACAATTAACACTGAAACATTTGCAGGTACAACTGATCCCTACTGCTGGCTCATGTCTAATGCAATAGTTATACTCTAAATTAGTCTAATTATCATCAAACATTCCATATCATTTCACATTTCGTCATAATTCAACAATTATAATTTGTATAAACAGCTTCACATTTCCATTTTCGAGTAGTACAATTAATTTATTTAAATCGTTTATATAACACAGATCAATTTATATATGCAATTACTCATGAGACTCCACTTTCATTATTACTTGTTGTGACTGAGCACCTTTTTAACTATCCTGTATTTCTTGTGGATACTGAGCTTATTGATAACTATCCAATATTTGTTGTAGATACTAGGCTCATTTTATTAGTGAGCTTGTGGCTATTTATACACATTTTAAGCTTTAAGCACTTTTTCACTGACCACTCTAGTCACAACTTCCTTTTTCTGATCATGCATTTCATGTAATGAAATGCATAAAAATACATATATTCAATCAATTACTTTCATTTAGTTTGCATAATCACTTTTCACATTTTCATTGGACCTAAGTCCGACATTCAACATATTTGTTGAGAATACTTATTTATGTCAAATTCACATTCACTCAGAACACTTCCAATATATTCCTAATTATCGAACTCCTTGAACTATCAATGTCTGAAATTATCATAATCACATAGTTATCAATTTAATAATTGAAATTTAATCAATTACAATCATTAGTAGTGAGGAACATCTAGGTTACTCATGGTACGCTCCCGATTAGCCATTGCTTTCATGATTCGGAAATGTTTGGATAGTGATGTTTAAACTTGTGTATCTATGTTCAAGCAATACACACCCATTTCACACATCACTAATTTGATCAATCACATAAGTATCAATCATATACATATGTATATGTGTTATGTATTATGTACGCTCAAATGACTATTTCCGGATATGTATCTTTAAATCATAAGTTTTGATCATCCTATCTTTGTCACTTAAATATAACTAGTTTACACTTTGCTAATACCTCAAGTATACTTGATTACTCAAATTTCATAATTCATACAATCATCAATCACATAGTCTCCAATCCTTTCTTCTAGAATTATAATGATCACATATATCCAATTTCTCATTCATTCTTACTTAAATCTCATTATTTGTCTCCTTTGAATCACCTTGGCAGCCTTAAGAACAATTTCATTTCCATACACTCATAATTTTCCAAATTTTGTTTCATTGATATTAACCATCCATTCTTTATTTATAACCTCATTTAACAACCTAAAAATATCAAACACTTTATCAACTTGTTCAACCTCAAACTAGGTTCATTTCACACCTCATTCAAGTATAAATGTACCATAGGAAGGTACCTTAGCATTAGTTGGTTCAACAATTGCCTAAAACTAAAATCACTATTTCCAGACCTTGCCAACAATCGTGGGGTACCTTCCCACGATTGTAGGGTACCTTCCACGATTGTGATAGAAGCTAATGCATTTATCCACGGTCGTGGGATGAGTGCCTCGATCGTGGACCACCCATTTTCCTTCACTTTTCTAGATTTTTAAACCTTTGCTTAATATGTCCGAAACATCTTATGTATAGTTCATCATTTCTACTTCATTTCCTCTTCATTCTCACTTTCATTTTAACTCAAAAACATCCATCAAACAAATCACACATTATTGTTCATCAATCATAAAAAAATAGAACATAAATATATTCATTTCTTCATTAAAGTATAACAATCTTTAACTACCATTTTCATGATCAATCCATCTTAAAATCATCACCATACACGTTTCTATTCAAACAACCATAAAGAACAATGTTTAACTTACTTGTTTAACTCCAAAGCTCTTCACAAATCATCAAATAACCCTAGTTCCTTCACCTACACGATCATCATCATTTAAGGTGGAAAAGGCGAGGTTTTTATCAACATGAAGAAGATGACAAAGTGTTGAAGTGTTAACGTGAATGATGATACAAAAGCTCAACATTGATGGTTAGGTTATCAGAGCATCGTGTATAAGAGAAGAAGAGATGAAGAAGATGAGAGTAATTCATGAAAATGAAAGACAATGGAAGATAAAGATGGTCTTTCAATAGGTGTAAATACTAATGGGTTAAAATGCTTGGTAAGTGTCATGACACCTACCACATAAAATAAATGCTAATGCCCTTTTGCTTATGCTACTACCTAACTTTTAATAATTAGTTCATTTCTCTCCTAATTTCTAAACCAATTGCCCCAATTTTCTATTCCACTTGTTAATAAATTGTAATGTCACTTGTCGCTTATTTCTATTACTATATGCAATTATTTCTACTATCATTTATCAATTGTCTTGCCACTTGACATTTTTCCTAGTCCAAAAATACACATTAATTTATAAATCTCTCAATCGTAGCAATTAATTCCAAATTACTAATTATGATCCATCAATTCTTATCATTGGTAAACCAAAGTACAAGACATTGGAAATACTCATTTATACCACATTCATTATACTCAGTCATTTATCACATTTATCTTAGTTTCATACCTCAAAATACGTCAATTGAGTGCAATTTGTCTATTCATACAAATAATGCCTCCAAATCTTAAGTGCAAATACCATAGTTTCCATTTGTAAGTCATGAGTAGGATAGTTCTGTTCGAGTTTCTTTAGTTGTTGGAAGGAATAAGCCACTACTCATTCATCCTGCATAGGCACATAACCAAAACCAACTGCAGAAGCATCGCAATACACTGTAAATTCATCCAACCCTAAAAGTCAGGTCAAAACTAGAGTTAATGTTAACCTATCCTTAAACTACTGAAAACTATCCTCACTTCCCTCTAGCCAAACAAATTTAACATTCTCCTAAATTAACTTAGTCAAAGGTGCAACTATTTAAGAGAAATCTTGGACAAATCTCTGATAATAGCCCGCTAAGCCTTTGAAACACTGAAGCGTAGTAACAGTAGTAGGTCCTTGCCATTCTATGATAATTTCAATCTTCTTAGGATCCACTTGGATGGCATATTTAGATACCACATGTCCCAAAAGGACTACATGATCTAAACAAAATTCACAGTTAGAAGATCTAGCACATAACTGATGCTCCTTCAACGTCTACAAAATCATTCTCAGATGTACTGCATGTTCTTCTTCACTCTTAGAATATACCAAAATATCATACAATGACAATCCTATCCAAGAAAGATCTAAACACCTTATTCATCAAATTCATAAAGGTTGCAAGAGCATTAGTCAACCTAAAGGACATCATCAAAAATTCATAATGCTTATACCTAAAATGAAAAAAAAATTTGGAATATCTTCTCCTTTAATCCTTAATAACCAGATCTCAAATCAATCTTAGAGAAACATTTGGCCCCTTGAAGTTGGTCAAACAACTCATTGATTCTTGGAAGTAGATACTTATTATTTATCGCCACTTTATTTAATTCCCTGTAATCAATACAGAGTCGGAATACCATTCTTCTTCTTTACAAATTATACTGGTACACCCCGTGGAGAAGTACTAGGTTTGATAAATCCCCTATCTAACAATTCTTGTAATTACCTGTTAAGCTCCTTTAACTCTGTAGAAGCCTATGATAATGTGGAATCAATATAAGAGTTATACCCAACACTATATCAATGCAGAATTCAATCTCCCTCTCCAATGGCAAACTTAGCAACTCTTTAGGAAATTCACATACAATTGGGATATCATCAACTGAACCTCTCTCTCTATTAAAGTATCCATCACTAAGGCCATATACCCTTGACAACCTCGTCAAAGCATCTTTTTAGCAGTGATGATAAATATAAAATTTTAGGGAACTTCCCCTTTATCACCTTTGAACCAAAATTCAATATCATCAGGAATCTTAAAAATGACCAACTTCTCCTGATAATCCAAAATAGTAAAGTGTAGTGATAGCCAATCCATTCCCAAAATTACATCAAAATCTATCTCATCCAATAATACTAAATTACCCACTAATTCTTTACCCTCAATCGACACCAGATAAGAAGGGAAAATAATATCTATATTCAGGGACTCACCCAAAAGGGTGGCTATTGATAAAGGAGTTATTAATCTGGTTGCTTGCCAACCAATCCTTGACATAAACACAGGGGATATAAACGAATGGGTAACACTTGGGTCAAATAAACTCTAGCATCAACATAACAAACTGATACAATGCTTATTATAACTGTATTACAGGTCTAACCACCTTGTAGGGTGAGGGTGAACACCCAAGCTTTTCCTCCTCCTAACTGTTGAGAGGTCGAGGCTTGCCTAAAATTTCTATTACCAAACCTACGCCAATCTAGAATCTACCCCCAAACCTACTTCTTGATCCATGATCCTATTAGACCATAATCTGAGATTCATTTCGGTACTGTGCCTGGTGTTGAGGCTAAACCTAATTTACTAGTTAGACCATACTAATAGAGGAGCCTTGAGAAAACTATCTTTAAAATCCATAAGTAGGGCACTCTCTAGCGAAATGCCCAATCTGACTACATTGAAACAAGCACATGGAGGAATATGACAAGTTCTCTTATAGACTCTACCATAATTCTGATAAGCAGTACCTCCAGAGTGAGTACTACTTCCAAAGTTTTGCCCACTACAACTGGTACTGCTACCCACTCTAGGTCCAAATCTAGTTGATCTTATCAGATCCTTACAACCATGCCTATTGTTCTTATGCCCATATAGACCATGACCTCGTCGAGACTGTCCATATTGCTCCCCAGTTACACCTATTTGTAGAATTGGCAATGGAGAACTATAACTTTCAGCCCCAAAACCACTAATCTGGTAAGGATCAAGAATGGTGTCCTGCATAATGTTTCTCCTCTCCATCTTTCTAGCCTCATCTATGACACCTACCAATGTCTAACCCTCTGACGAAGTCCTACATATACGGGACATAAACCAGTAATGTAAAGTCCTACTATCCATCTCCGATCAGTCATATCCTTTAACCAACCTATCAATTCTCCTAAGATGTAACAATTGCCACCTATAAGCATCTATCTGTGGTGGTGGACAAAATTGTCTCATAAATCTCTATTTAAACTCCTTCTAAGATAAGGTACTTATAATTGGCTAAATAGCCTGGATAAACTAACCAATGCAGCCGCCTGAACTGATAATTCAACAATGTGAATTTGTATAGGTCATTCTAGTTTAAGACTCGATACTGTTGAGAAAGTCCACTGCATCCCCTATACCATCAAAAGTAATCATACCAATCCTGGTATAATGCAAGACAACTTCTACATCTGTCATATCCTGATCTCTATTTTGAGTTATCTGTTACATTAAAGGGATGGTCTGATTCAGAGCAGCTATAATGTTTTGTAACCCTGCAATACCCACTATTAGAGTAACGACATTTACACATTGCACTATTGGCTCACCCTGAGCTTGAAAATCTAGCTATCGTATATTAGCTCTAGGCCTACCTATGCACCTTGCCTGCCTAGGTGACGATGGAGCCATAACCTTTTCAAGAACTGATTCTCTATCCACTACTGCTTCGAACTTGCAAGTTCGTGCTAAAGTTCTTTTCCTCTTATGATCAAAGAATAAGAAAGTGTTTAGATATAATAAAAGACATAATAGCACTACAAAAGGATGGAAGTAAAGACAACAATTTTAAAGAAACATGATCCTAGTGTCACAATAGTTCAAAGAGAAATTTGTCTCAATTCTGATCATCCTATCAACTCAAATATAAAACTGAGCTCTAATACCAACTTTGTCATGACCCCGATCTTGGACTGTAACTAGTGCCAAAAAAGCAATAAACTTAAGGTTTATCGGACCCTTAGTAAGCCTTTGAATCTCTATATCAATAATGAAGATAAAATTTCAAAATAATCAAACTCATAATTATAATAATCAAACAGTTCTAACAAGATACAATCATGAATTTGCCACAACATTAAGATAGTTAATACAGGGGAAAATCTAACACATGGAAGACTAATGTGGCTCTATAGTCAAAGGTCACTAACAAATATACATCAAATCGTCGGAGAGGAAGAATACTGACGAAGTACCCTATTAAAAGAGATCTAAAAAGAAGATCCTAAAAAATAGTTAAAGGGAGTCAAACCTCACTGAGTGAATTAATACTATGGTTATTTTATGCATTCCTAAGGATTTTAAATGATACATAAATATTTATAGTGTATTACATCAATAATTCGATTTCAAAACAAGATGATTTTTTTCATAAACATGAATACATTTTTTATAACAATATCATGTTACAAAATCATCACAATCACAATTAATAGTGGAGGATTGATGACTGACCTTATAACATACCTCTTACCCACATATTATAGCCATAGGGATTCTGTTGTTCCAAAAGAGTCACTTGGTCCAATGTAGTGGATTGTCATTTGAGAGCCATACCCAACAGAACTACTATAGCCTCACTACAACATGATTGTCTTCTAAGAGCAAGCTCGATCGAACCGTCACAATTATGCTACCTCTTATGTACCATATATTGATTGGCATCCGAGAGTAAGCTCAACCGAACTACCCCAACTACATCATATCTCAATCAATAGACCCAATACTAACCCATATCTATACCTGAATAATGACTCACTATGTGCACAATCTATTGAAACCCACCAAGTAACTCATACTATAACAATCCTTCCCATCATCACATATCAAAACCAGCATAACAAAATACTTATACATATGCCAATCCATACATATGAATGTCATGTGTGCATATGATAATGATGGTGAATTATGTGATGAATATGAAATTCTAAAGCATATTCACAGCCATGAATATTAACTTACAGGTAGAATGCGCTCCTTCGCTCCGAACCTATTGTCTCGACGTGGAGGGTTTTTCTCCTAATTGATCTATAGAAAGAAAAGTAGGAATGACCTTGAGGATTTGAAACCTAAACTAATTTTAGACACCCCGAGAATAAGACCATGACTCAATATTAAGGCTATGTTTGCTTGGACATAAGGTTTTTAACGGAATGGAATATGAATGGATGCAATATTAAAAAATTGTTGTTTCAAAGGGATGGAAGGGTTCATAGTGTAATATGTCTTAGAAGAAGGGTTTGTAATGTAATATAGTGAAAAGTTGTTTATCATTTTACATTCCATCCTAAACCCCTCCAAATTAGAGGTTTCTCTTTTTTACTATTTAGGATGGAATGAGATGTAATGTAAAACCCTCCCCTTCCATCCCATTCCATTCTATTCTGTTATAAAATCTCCTCCAAAATAATGGAATAATATTACATTCCATTCCATTTTGTTAATAACCTCCAACCAAACATAGCCTAAGGAGCTCTATTTTTTATTAAAAAATGACAATGTTACGTTTTACGAGGAGCCTACTAAAAATTCGATAGAGTTTTCATTGTGCACCCCTTCTAAAAGAAGGGTCATTCCTACAATGAAAAGGCACTTCAATAACCACAAGTAATCACAGCTTAATTTAGGATTCCAAACTTCATGTTCATGCTTAATTGAGTCCATATGTACATCGCATAAATTCATAATAAATCTAATCATATTTCAAGTATACTAATTTCTGCCTCATACACCCTTATTTATATATAATACATCAAGGTACAACTCAATTTAATCAATTTCATGCATTTCTATAAGAACATGACACTTTTTAAATTTTTATCTCACAAACTAAGAAGAATTTCAATATGTTTCTTTTTATGAAAATTGATCTACATAATATTTGAGAATTTTTAAAAAAAAATTGACCATTTGTAGGCTGGTCAGAAAATCACCACTATCACCGGAGCATGGGGTACACGTGTTGGCATTGGCAGGGCAGTGACCTTCACCACAAAACTAGAAATGACAATCTCACCTCCATGAAGCCAATGGCACTGATCTTGTGTCGAAACTCCTCTTAATTTATGAGAATCTAAGGTTTAAAACTCAAAGGTGACCCATTTTTTGTTCACAGGCAAAATGGGCCAATTGATGTTAGGTTTCTCCCCCTTTTGTACATTTTTAGGGCCCTTACACATGATGGTGGTGTTATTTTCACCAAAAAAATGACTAAAAATAGGAGATAGGTGACTTACCAAAATGAACCGAATTTTCCAATCATGATTTCTCCAAATCTGAGTCATTTTTTAAGAAACAAGTTTAGAGGTTTTGTAAAACGTCCCGAGTACTTTCCTTAGAGCCCTAGTTCATGGGAAATGGTGGCCGGACGATGAAAACATGAGTGTTAGAATTTGGGATTGAATAGTAACCTATAGGGAAAAGAGTATAAGAAAAAACAAACTTAAGCTTTTTTTTAGCTCAACTTATACTTTTATATGCTTTTCTCCTTATTAATCCATTATGAATAATTTAACAAAAATTTAGATTGTTACATCAAAGTATCCCATTTAGCTTGCAAATGCATATTGTGGATCAAAGTAATCCTTTTTGCTTTGAAAATTCGAAAGTAATATATATTGATGGTCAATAACAACAATCAATTTCTTTCAGATTTTTTAAAACTTACTTTTTTCTAATATTTATAGACGTTCTTGTCTTATTTTATTAGTCAAGGAATAAGGTTTTTTCTTTTTGATTGAATGGGAAGAATTTGCATATGGGTTTCATTTTGCTGGAACATTATTTTGTATGACATATTTAAGGATAAAGTTTTCTAGTTTTGTTGTCATGATTTTAAGTCTTTATAATAAAACCTTTTAATTGTAATTATCAAAATAAACAAAATATTAAATAATTTTTCATAAAATAATTTAATCTTATTTTTATTTTATTATGAAACAGTTTGAATAAAAAACATCTACACTAAACATAACAAAAGTAGGGTATTAGGGTGTTTTTGTACAATTTTATTAATACTAAAATGTAATTTGGTACCAAAGATAATGATAAAGGCTAAGTTAAACTTTGAAACGTCAATCAAGTACTAATTTTCACTTTTAACCTCTCTCAAACAATATACGTATTGTGACTTATAAGGAATGGACAACAATATACGTATTTTAGAAGGTTACTTCTTTCCTTTAACTAATTGGCATGTTTAATATTGTTAGATGACCTTAGACAAACTACAACAAAAACATATATTTTGCGACGTTTTCTGAAAAAATGTTACGAATTGTTGGAGGCTTTGGTGATGTTTTTTCAAACGTCACAAAAAGATCCAATATTCTGCGACGTTATATGAAAATGTCGCGGATTAACTAAATGTTTCGCGTTGTTTTTTTTAACAAAACATTGCAAAATAGTGAGCATGATGTTCAGGTGAATTAAACGTCGCGAAAGGTTAGCTCCCAATTCCCTCGCCCCCATCAAAATGACGTCATGTTGCCTGCCCAAAACGGCGTTGTTTTCGTTTGCATAAAGTGCAACCTTACCCATCAGAATGATGTCATGTCGTTGTCCCAACACGATGTCGTTTTGGTATTCTTAAAATTTAAACCCCCTCCCTCCCATCAGATGAGACGGCGTCGTGTCCCCGCCCCCCCCCAAAATAATGTCATCTCATTTTTTGTGTAAATGAAGAACCAATTTTTTGTCAGTACTCAGTCCCGCATATAGCTATTTCGCCTTCCCTCTCTCTGGAGCCACGTTCCTCCAGAGTGCTTGGAATCTGTGGAGTCACTTTGTCGTTACTTCACCAATTCACGTCCCTCTATCATCTACGGTCAGAGTGCATCTGCATGTTGGTGGAGGTAAGGCATTCAACTATTTTGCTTGTGATGAATGTCCAGTTATATGTTGGTTTTTTACTCAATTGAAGTGGACGATTTAATCTAGGTTTTGGAGTGTTTATTCGTTTGTTTTGATTATTTGTAACACAATGCATTTGGCTTTGCATTGTGTGATAGTTTGTTAAGGAAGAAGAGATTATATGTTTAGGTGATTTGGGATAATATGGTCAAAACTTTGAAGTGTTTGACTAAAGTTTAGAGTGGGTTTATGGATAGTTTTTGTAATTCTTAGATTGATTATGATTGCACCTAAACCTTCCAATTAGGTGCAAAACTATAATCTCATTAAAAAGTTTGTTTTGATTGAATATATGTCGTACATTTGGATTTGCGTTGTGTTACAGTAGTTAAATTTTGATTTGCATGGTGGAGGTAAGTCATTAAACATTCTACCTTTGAAGTGTTCAACGAAAGTTGTTCAGTGGTTTTCTTAATGTGATTCAGATTGTTTGAGAAACTGGCATAAAACATGTGGGATAACAAGTAGATGCTTAAGTTGTTAAGTACGGTGATTGATAATTAAATTAAATCTCCATAGGAAAGCCAAATGACTTTGCTAAATATAGATAATGAGTTATCCTTTGCTAAATATAAATCAATTAATGGATGCCACCTTAGGCCATAAGACCTTAAGCTTTATAAAATATAATTAGATTAAGATGAACAAAGGAGTCAACGAATAAATCCTTAATCACGCACAAAGGCGTCTATTATTTCATGATCATGCCTTTTATCTAAAAAATGTAAGGACAATCTATAAAGGTTACTGAACTGGGTCTTCTACTTAAGAGAAGCATCGAATCATGAACAATATGATTATGAAAACAAAGACTAGAAGAAAATACATTAAAAACCTATAACAATGCTTTACAACCCTAAAAGAATAAAATATGAAATTAAACCCAAAATAAAGAAGGATAAAAGTTATTTTGTAAAAAATTAAGGCTATCTTTTGTATGAAAGGACCTCAAACTTGAAATAAAATATAAAGGTAGATTTTGTACTTGAAATTTCAACTCCCTTAGACGAATATAATGAAGTCCATAATATCCCCATACCTAATAGTGAGCACTTGACATGGACAATATATGTAGATAAGGAAACTGAAGAAAAGGATGGTGAGACAATGATAAATTTAGAGAAGTCCATAGGAATAAAAATATAGTATAGGTTACTAATTAAGACATCCAAGAATAAGGCAAAGTATTAAGCGTTACTATTTAGGCTGAAGTTGGCTAATGATCTACAAATTAATCTCATAAATATTAGGTTAGACTTATAATTTGTATTAAACTAACTTAACAACACCTATAAGATAAAATAAGATAAATTAACAAAGTATAAGGAAAAGTTTAGGTTGGTAAAAGAGAACATATATGCAAGCGCCAAGTTGGTTTTAAAGCAATAAAACTATAAATTTAGTTACATATAAAATAAGAGATAACAATGATACCATCCCTTAAGAAATATTTTATAAAGATAGACAAAGTGAATAACAATACATATCAATCAAATAATTATCATTAATGAAGATAAAGTACATAAAAAATATCTTATATAAAAATAATTACAAAAAGGAAAGATATAAAATGATAGAGATATAAAAAAAGAATCTCATAACTCAATCCTGGAGATATTTTCTAAAGGTACTTCTCCGTATCTAAGGTGTATTCCTAAATTTCAAGTACAATATGTTT
>JAOSBN010000008.1:29624241-29655023 GCA_027563595.1 Erythroxylum suave | reverse complement strand
TATATGATACTTAAATAATATTAATAAAAGATAAATCAAAATAAATACACTAAAATTTATTATAATAATATGTGAGTCATCTTAAAAAAGATGCACAAAGTAAATTGTAAGCTTATTTTTTTACACAAAAATGGTGAAATTTTTCGACGTAAAAAATTGTCTAAAAATGAAATTATCGACATAGAAAAGCATCTAAAAGTTTATACAAAGCGTCTAAAATAGCATTTATGTGTCTAAGAAAATCGTCAAAAATATATATTTTCGACGCATCTATATGTAAATAGATTTTCGACGCTTAGATGCGGAAAAAATGTATGTTTTTTTTGACGCATTTATGTGTAAATAGATTTTCGACCCTTAAATTTTCAACACTTAGATGCATAAAAAATGTATATTTTTTTTACACATCTATGTGTTTAAGAAAATTGTCGAAAATAGTTTTTATGACACTTATTTTTTTTACGCTTTATAAAGCATCTAAAATTATTTTTACGACTCAAAAAAACGTCTAAAAATTCTATCTTTTATGTCATTAAATTTCATATTTTGTTGTAGTGGTTGTCATGCTTAGAGTGAATCGACGACAGCCATTTTCAGCTTAAACTGAGACTTCTTTCATTTGAAAAGTTGTTAGAGAAAAATAAGCTTCAGTAGGAAGTCTGAGGTAAACTGAGACTCACCCAGTCTCTCTGCATGCAAATATCGTTCTAGAACCAGAAAGGAAAACAGTGAACCTTAAATACAGCAAACAGCATCGTATAAGCATAAGCAATAGACCTAAACGCAGTTGCTTTAAGGCAGATTGAGATGGCTATAACAATCCCCAATAGCTGCACTATTCGTACTTTCACATGCCTTGGTAGCGTAGATTCTCCTGCTTTCACCTAAAGTTCTCTTCCAGCTCATATAAACAATATATAACAGTATCTTATTTCTTTAATGGTGAGGTTAAGAAATGAAGAAGAGAAAGCTGGAGATGCGATTTCCGTAGACAATATATAACAGTATCTCATTTCTTTAAGACTCCACTCTTTATGATTAGTAGAGCCTAACCCTATAAACTTTAAGATGACATTGACAAATCCTTATGTTAGAATCAGAATCTCTCGTATTCATGTCACATATCTAAAATTTGATATAATTGCATCAATCATAAAAACACTAATGTTTAAGAAATTTTCATAGAATTTGATAGGCCAACCAAAGTTTGTTATTAAACATCAATCTTAAGGTCATTTTCTAAGTTTTAATAGCTAATATGAAATCATTTTTCATCATAAAAATAATTCAATCATGCCAAAACTTAAAGAGATTCTCAAAACTACATCTAAAAGTTTAATGGATAGGTCAATTATTGTTAGTATCTTTTTCCAAAGTTTGAGAATAGACAAGGGTATACACCAAAAGAAATATAAGATCAAAGAACATAAACATTTATATTTAAATGTAGTTAAGGCAAGAAAAAATAAAATGAAAGATTAAAATGGGAAGGATACGAAAATAGATGACAAAGACCATACAAGTCCTAATTATGATAATAATAATACATAAATAGTTTAAAGTTGTAATTCAACCTTCATTAGCAAAGCGCAAAAGAACTTATACTCTATTAGACAATAGTAGACTGCAATCTTAAAGTACATATGAAAAAAGTATAGATTTATGTACAATGGACTTTTTTAGAAGTAAGGATTATTTTAAGTATTTACATATTTTACAAAGATGTGAAGTGCCATAAAACAGTGTTAATATTTCTAATGGATAATTAAAAGTTTATTAAAACTAGATATCTTGATGAAAACACTAAAATAAAAAAGTATTTAAAAAAAGAAGAACAAAGATTTAAAGAAAGAACCGAGCATAAGCTCTAAGGTCAAGTTTAGAAGGAGGATTAGTAAAATACTTGAGTCCTATTTGGTTCCACTTGTGTTTTTCTGTTGTAATTTTTAGCTTTTAGTTTACATTTTTTCATTAAAAAACAAAAGCTTATTTAATTGAGATTTCTAATATAAAAACTAAAAACGAAAACCTATTTAGTTGATATTTGTAATTAAAAAAACTAAAAGCAAAAACATGTTTGGTTTTATCATCTTGTTTTTTTAATTATACTCTTATGTTAATTATTTTAACATATTATATTAGTTTTAAATTAATAATTCTTATTATGGTTAGAAATAAAATATATGCATATTTATATAATAAAAAAAATTTGCACATTAATTGTATATATAAAATTCTATAAATTAGATAATTGCATTAAGTCATTTTAATTAATAAAATATGTCCATCATAATATAATTCTTCAAAACATAATAGTACTATCATTTACACACACACAAAAAACAATTAGAACTAATATAATCATTCTATATTTGTCTAGCAATTTCATCTCACTTCTAAGACTTACTTCAAGGTTGTACTAGAGTGATATTATATTCCATTTGAGAACTTACATTTTTATTTTTATTTTCCCTAATTTATTCTTAATTTTTAGCATAATTGTCAAATAATTCATCGCATTATCCTTACATTCTAATATAATTATGTATAACACAATAAGCAATAATGATCTGTTTTTGCTTCTTCATATCATAACTCGACATAAGTATAGAGAATCTTGATTTTAGAATGCCAAAACATCTTTCAATAATATTTCTTAATAAAGAATGCATGTTGTCACGACCCAGAACCACATCAGGCACATGACAACCGTCCCATACCTGGGCTAAGGATACTCACGGTACCCTTAACTCAATTATGTAAGGCTAACTGAATATCAATCTCAACGACAATACAAATTGTACATACATAAAGTTATTTACAAACCACAAGACAATCAAAAGTTAATTTACAAAATTTTAAAGCATATTGACATAATCATTTTTAATAAAATAGTAAAACAGTTAAATGGTAGAACAATTCATGAGCTACAATGTAACCAAAGTACAAAACAGAAACTATCTACGTGCGGTAATGTCCCAAAACTGTCAAAAAATCGCATGATCTACTTAGAACTTCAAGCTCACTAAAATAAACTGCATGGTTAGAAAGCGAAGGAGGGTGAGTACACTATGTACTCTGTGACCAGGAAAAACATATGTCTCGAACAAAACTCGATACACACTAAGACGGTATAGATAACTCATAAGGTGAATATACAACACATAGAAACACATAGGCCTAGCCTATGACTCAACGTTTACTAGTTAGGAACTATATAGGCTTAGCCTATTAATCCACTCATTTGGTAAACATAGTTCCAATTCTAATACACAAAAGCATAAAAACATCATATGTATAAATTAAATCTCGTCAGAAAAACAAATATCAGGGTAGCCAAAATAATCATGTGTGACACCACTAGTAAGCCAAACTAGCATGCACACCCACTGATCTTAGGTGTTAGCTCGACTTCATCCGTGGTGAGTCCGGACTAAAGTAGACAAGAACGTTATGACCCTAGGTAATCACCTCGTCAGTGTCCAAACCCTAGGTGTGGAATCACCCGCAAGTCTTGTAGAAAGATGTCGATACGAGGACTCGACTTTTATGTACCAGCATCAAGGATACGGGGGTTGCTAAATCAGTTGTGCCCAGCACATGATTGGCCAATCTTTTCCTCACAAATCATCAAAAATCATACACAAATATTGAATAATAAGATCAAGTAAGGCACCATGCCTTTTTTTATTAGTCCAACCGATAAAATGGAACCGTGCTAAGACTCTAAGTCAAAAGAGAATACATGCATGTAATTTATGTGAGTCGGTTATGCATATGTAAGTTTTAAAACATTATTTCATATAATGGAAGTCATCTTTTGAAATCCAAGTGTAAATGATACGAACCAAGGAGGTGACACTCAAGGGGTCGTTTTTCCTAGTGGCCCAATCACTAGGAGCAAGGCGCGACAAATGAAGTTGAAGTTGAATGCTTATGTCCAAGATTTCATCTCTAGCCATTTCAATTTGGTCCATCATGTTCGTGACATTGAAGAAAGCAGGGATAAAGTTCACTGGACTAATCTAGGAGTGGTAGAACAAGACTCTCTTTAAACCCATGATTTGTGGATCGATGCACTAGAGCCCATGAGATGCCAATGCCCAAATGTGTCCAAAGTCCAAATACTGGAAGCAATGGAGGTGGCATTATTGGAGTACAATTCTACTAAGAGATTGGATTGAATCAGCCATCTTATTGGAAATTATCTTTATCTATTTATTTTAATTTTAGGATTAAGCTTTCATTTATCACTTTCGTTGAATTATTATTTATATCATTGCTTAATTCTCATTGGTTAGAACACATCATCCATGAGCTTTAAGCAATTTTATTAGTCAGGTTATTTTTATTTTATTTTTATTAGATAATTATTAAGAGTTTGTTTAGTTTGACAACAACTCTTTTTACCTTGCCTATAAATAGGCTTCATTGTTTAAGCGTTAAAAACACATTGAATAAATTGAGTATTTTTGTTTCTTTTAAATTTGTGAGATACAAATTTTGAGAGTTGAGTGATTCTTCTCTTATTGGTTTTTGGAGTCTGTTACTTTCGAGTTCCACGGAGTTGCAAGCCTTCAAACTTTATTCCTGGTTATTGACATTTCTAGGAGTCTGTCTTCTAGGGGTTTCGTAGGGAGTCCGCTTAATTATTGGCGTTTTTGGTTATAAGTCAACCTAGGGTTCCATAAGATTCCAAGGCAATTCGAAGTTATAGGGAGATCTGAGGGAGGTTCCGTATTAGTAAAGTGATTTAAAATTGTAGTAAGAAATTCAAACATTATCTTATGCACTTCAATTGATGAAAACAATATCATTCCTCAAAATGAAATCAAAACATCGGTTTCACTCCAAATGCAAAGAGCTATTCAAAACATAGTCATTTATTAAATACATAAGTATACTAGCATTTATTTGAAAACCAATTCTACTATGCATTGCCTAGGTTCAAAATTCACATAAAAGTCATCATACATGTCTTAGGGTGATTTAATCCCATACGAGAAATATGGTTTCCCCAACTCATCTCAAAAGAAGGTGTGCACTACCTTGCCTTCAAAAATCCTCAGTATGAGCTCCTTGATTCCTAGCTTCCAAGCCTTTATACATAAAAAGACATACAATGAAATTACTACCTAAAAATAATTTTTTTATATAGTTATACACCATCATATAAGTGCACAAAACATAATATCATTTTCTTTAAGCTATAGGATTCGACCATTAAGCTTCTCACGTGGTTACTTCCTTACCATTGGCATTAGCTTCTCTTTTGCATTTTCTAAGGCAATTAATGCCCTTAACCCAATACTTGCTCATTTCGAAACATACTTATGCACATCTTTATCCATGCACATTAGGCGACCATTACTCATCAATCTAAGCAACAATTCAAGTTTATTCTAAGTAAACATGAAAGCCTCTGTCCATTGCACGCTATCAAAATCCTAAGTCAAGTTCACTTAGGCATTTTATCAAACACCTAATGTGCATAACTTTCAAGTCACATTTTCAAGACTTTATCATAATAATTCATGCTCCTATCATGTCATATAGTAGCACTTCCACTCAATGACACATTCCACCACTCCATTCAAACTAATTCCCTTCATTTAAGCTACATTTATCAATTGCACAACTCATTACATTAATCTACTTCTTCTTCATCATTTCGGCCCAACCTTAACCAACATATCTTCTTCATTCTTCATCATCAATTCACATTATACATGCCCAATTAACACCAAAGAATTCCTTTAAATTATCAATTTCAAAAGATATCCAAAAAATTACAACTTTCACTAATGGGGCCATTTTCGGTTTTGACTTACAGAACTCTCTCTATGACACATTTCATTCACCTAACCTATGATTCATGCATATTCAAGCATGGAGAACAACATATCTTAACACCAAAGATGTGAAGTGTTCCATAAAATAGTGTTAATATTTCTAATGGATAATTAAAAGTTTATTAAAACTAGATATCTTGATGAAAACACTAAAATAAAAAAGTATTAAAAAAAGAAGAACAAAGATTTAAAGAAAGAATCAAGCATAAGCTCTAATATCAAGTTTAAAAGGAGGATTAGTAAAATACTTAGAGGCCAATTTGGTTTCACTTGTATTTTTCTATTATAATTTTTAGTTTTTAGTTTTTAGTTCACATTTTTCATTAAAAAACAAAAACTTATTTCATTGAGATTTCTAATATAAAAACTAAAAAAAAACCTATTTGGTTGATATTTGTAATAAAAAACTAAAAGCAAAAACATTTTTGGTTTTATCATCTTGTTTCTGTTTTTAATTATACTCTTATGTTAATTATTTTAACATATTATATTATTTTTAAATTAATAATTCTTATTATGGTTAGAAATAAAATATATGCCTATTTATATAATTAAAGAAATTTGCACATTAATTGTATATAATAAATTCTATAAATTAGATAATTGCATTAAGTCATTTTAATTAATAAAATATGTCCATCATGTTATAATTCTTCAAAACATAATAGTACTATCATTTAAAAAAACAATTAGAACTAATATATTCATTCCATTTTTGTCTAGCAATTTCTTCTCACTTCTAAGGTATACTTCAAAGTTGTACTGGAGTGATATTATATTCCATTTAAGAACTTACATCTTTATTTTTATTTTCCCTAATTTATTCATAATTTTTAGTATAATTGTCAAATAATTCATCACTTTGTCCATACATTCTAATATAATTATGTATAACACAACAAGCAATAACAATATATTTTTGTTTTTTCACATCATAGCTCGACATAAGTACAAGGAATCTTACTTTTAGAATGCCAAAACATTTTTCAATAATATTTCTTAATAAAGAATGCATGTAGTTAACCAATTTCTGTAGATCTTGAGGTCTTTTACTTCCTCTATAACCTAGAAAATGGTATCTCTCACCTTAGTATGGTGAAAGAAATCTAGGCATATTGGTGTAGCCTGAGTCAACCAAACAAAACTTACCTATCATATAAAAACCATAATATTAAGAAAATTTTATTAACAATTAATCATAATTACTGTGTTTATTTATAATAACACCTTGTAGAAGCATAGGAAATTGATTTGTCACTTTTTCTAAAAGAACTCGAGAGCCATTTGCAATACCTTCTCATCTAGCCATTATATATGTAAAATGCATGTCAAATAAGCAACAACACATAATATTTTGGGTTTGATTAGTTCTTTGACTTTTGTATGGTATTTGTTCATCAATTGGAACATGTGCATCAACATGTGTACTATCTATTACTCCTATACAATCGTAAAAAAATAAAACTATACAACTAAAATGATTATAAATCATAAGGATATAATTAAAATAGTATTTAATATATGAATGTATCTAAACATATGGAAAGAATTTTGAATTATGTTGAATCTTAAAAGGTCAATTGGTAAAAGATGATAGAATAATGATTCTTTTTGCAAGACCATTAACTGCATATAAGACTTTGAAAAAATACTTCGAAATTGTTCAAGTCGAATGTTGAAAGCATTTGGCATTAATTCTAGTTGCCTCACTATACTCGATAGTGATCAAGAAAATTGTTATTTGTTCTTCTACAATCAAATGTCTTGCTACCTTTAAACCTTATAAACTCTTCAACTTATTACATAAGCTCAAAAAAATTATCTTGCTTATTGTTAAGTTTTCATAAATCCTTGTATGATTCCTATTCAAAAGATCTAATATCCAATCGTTACCTAATAGAGTAAAACTTCTACATGGTTGCTTTCGTAAATGAAAATGTTTATTCTCTCCTCCAGCTAAAGAAATAATGATTACTTTCATCAGTTCTTCATTAGAATTTGATTCAAAATCTTTTAAGCAATCTATGTATCTATAATACCAATATTAAATAATTAACATAACATTAATTCAAAAGGTTTAATCAAATATAAACTTAAAATATTCATACAAAATATAGACTTAAAATTCAGTCAAACATTTGTACAAAATACAAACTTAAAATATTCAAACTATGGAATAATTCTTAATATATAAGTGTTAGATTAATAAGAATTTGATATGTAATAACATGAAAAAATAACTAAAGCGACATAATATAATCTAACTTCCTTGCATCTGTTATCTTTATAAAATATCCCTATAAAGTCGAGAATCATATAAAGCCTTCATAGTTTTTTCATATTACACACCCTTAACACGTAATTCATCTAAGGAATTCAAACATCTATCATTATATTGGAATCTTGATTAATTGATTAAGCTCTAGATCCATTCTCTATAGTAGATGATGTTACAGTCAGTTTTTTCTGAAGTAAATCATTCTTCCTTTTTGCTTATTCACTAATTATAACCAAGACCTCTTCTACAATGTTAGAATGTGTCTTCTTTGCCTTCCTATTCTTACGAGATTTCTTTCTCTTAGATGGAGAAATTATAGCTTGATCTCCTTTTTCAGTATACAAGCCATATTCCTCAACATCAATTCTGTGTTACTCTTCTGTAGTATTTAATGGAGATTTAATTTAAGGGTGTGTATATAAACCAATTGTAGTAGTATTTCCAAACATTTAACACAAGCATAAAAACTCCTTAGATTCCTTTTTTAACCTGTGAACCATTTTGTGCACCTATAATAATGAAAGGAAACATGAGAACAAATATTGTATAATGTGGTATATTAATATAAAAAGACATATTTTAACTTAAATAGGTTTTCCCAACATTTATTTATTACATTAACTTCACCGGCAAAGGAGTTGTAACCAATTCCGATTTTTTTAAGTTCATAAAATTCTTCAATCCACTCCCTAATCTATTATACTATTCTTCCATTGAACATTAGTATACTCCTCATTGAAATTTTTTGAAGACCTGCCTTAATATTCTTCCAACCAAATTTGGAAAGGGTAGTAGTTGTTCAATTTCCCTTCTTTACTTCTTCATCCATCAATGAGATTAAACAAATCTCTACGGTATCATCCATACCCCATCCTTTTCATTTATTTCCACACAATCATTAAAATTGTTCACATTATTCAAAGCTTACATCACTAAATGTTATTACATATAAGTGACATCATTTACAACAATTTCTACAAAGTATTAAATGCTAAACCTGATTCAAAATAATCATGAGACAACCATAGTCTAATATAAGTGCACGAAAATGATATAAGAGTTGAAGTGAGAAATTAAATGAAAGTAAATTGTTGCATAAAGAAATAAGAAAGAAATAGGGGAAACTATGCCACCTCCATGTCAATTGAAGATTCAATATGCTTCTTTAGATAGATATATTAATTGTGTAAACTGAATTCTAGAGAGTAAATAGATGATAATAAAAGCTTTTCGAAATCCATTTCTATATCATAAAATATATGAAGTGTCTAGGAGATAGTTGTTGTTTAGAAATCTCTTGACATTTTCTTGAAGTTTTACACTTACACATTTCATTTATATTTTAGTTATGTTTAACATTAGGATAATTAGAGTTTCACAATTAGAAAACAAGTAAACTAATAAGTTTGATTGTTAGTCAAGAAGATATTTCAATAGACACCGAATTCATAATATGAAAAATAAATTTTGAGTCAATTCATTTAGCTAAAGGGGTCATAATGTGACTCTATGTATCAAGATTTTAATTCTCTTATTATACCAATATACCAAAAGAAAAGGTTAATGATAAATAAAATAAAATTAGAAGTAGAAGTAGACTTTCTACATTAATATAAGAAAGTCCAAATAGTATATTATAGATTAAAATTTTAAGAAGTTTCTATAGAATGCATTTTGTGATATATAAATTGTTAGTGACTAATAGATCACTAACAAATTAAGAGACAAATTGGATTAGAGATCCTTAATAAAAAAATAAATTTCTAACCACTTTGTAAGTAATTATATGTATGAAACTTTCTGCTAGAAAACCTCACTCCAGTATGCAAATTAAGTGGTTTAAACAGTTCCTGCAATTACCTTCATCTTACGCCCTATATTTTTTTAAAAATAAGATGATTTTCTTTTAAGGCTAGAAAAGCCTTTTTGATAGCTTAAGAAAGTAATTGTGCTTTAAATTTGTCATTTCCAATATTACTACATTGGAAATATTGGAAATGAGTTATTGAGGGACAAATGCACAAGTTAAAGTTCACATTAAAAACTTCCCTTTCTACCCCAAAAAAAAACAAAAAACAAAAAGCTTTAAAAAGAGTTGTAGTAAAAAGGAACAAAATCAGCCCCAAACTTATTTACTTCTTTAATCCTATCCTTCTACTATTTCCTATAATCCTTCAAGTGTCATTTTCTCCACATACTTTACGTAAAAGAAATAACCATTTATTTCATACCTTGACATTTCTTTTATTTGTCCTCTACTTTATTCAATCTCAAATCTCTATGGCCACTCCCCTCTCAACTTCATCCTAAATATAGACCTCAAAGATTAGACTCAGAAAATCTAACCTCAAATCTTTTCAAACCAATGTCACTCCTTATGCTTGTTTTCTCTCTGTAACTCACTCTTTCTTCGTTCCTGTTGATAATATTTATACTTTTTGTTGCACTAGTATCAGAAGAGTAAGACTAACAATATATATAAGAGCCTATACTTTTTAAAAGAATAGAGGATCCTTGCTAAATTGGACAAAATTTTTGAGTTTTTTTGTTCATAAATTTGTCTATTTCTCATGATCCATATTACACTTCTAAAATTCCTTGAAAATAACAACTAGACAATATAAATAACATCAAGACAAACACAGTAGTTAAGTTATAACTCAAATATTTAACATAGAGTTTAATTAGATACAAGTAGTGAGTGTTTAATGAAAATTACAATTACACAAAAGTACTTCAATTCCTATTAAGGGTTGAAACAAGTGGCTTCTCCCAAAGACAGGCTAAAGAAGTGAAAATAAGAAAGGCCTCATTCTTCTATGTTGTGGTTTTATTTCACCCCAAGTGAAATGGTTGTGGGAAATGTTAGGATATACATAAATAATATGTAAAATACCCTTTTGACATACAACATACGCATAGAAAGGTGACGACTATGGTAGAGCCAATTAAAACAATTGTAGTAGGGTTCAAAAGATAAATGAAAATATACTCTATACCTACTCATTGATGCGAGCTCTAGAACTCAAGCTACCCACAGACATATTCCACCCAAAAATATACCTGTATTAAGAAACCGGAAAAAGTGTACCTCAAATGGAGAAATTAGAACATGCTTACTTAATAAAAACAGTGAAGCAAGAGCGAAGCTAAAAAAAACACAAGAGACAAAGATGCAAAGTTTTTTTTTTAAAGAACACATAAGATGGAGCGGCAAATATTTTCTAAAGATCAAAATTAATTTCGCTTCCTGCATAAGAAAATAGAAATTGGATGTGCTGTTGTTTTTACTACAAAAAAACATGTTTTAAAAACAAAAAAAAAGTCTTATTTATGTTTTGCAAAATTGTTGTAGTTTTTATTTTAAAAACAAAAAATGGCAACAATACTCAAACAAACACATTTTAATCGATTGTTTCTTTTTTCTTTTTTCTATATAAAAACTACATCAAGAAATGAAAGAAAAAATATAATCAAACAAGCCCTTAGCATTTTTATATTATATGTTATATGTAACTATAAAGAGTTTGCCTTTTATTAAGATGCACAAAGAATTATATTCAAATTAGTAAAAGAATAATCTTCCAAAATAAAAGAATATCTTCAAGATATTGAAATATTTTAATATGACGTATTAGTGATATTAACCACAATTAATTCTTTAGTTTGGAGAATTTTGGTGAAGAATGAAAACGTTGGCAAAATATATTTTTGCAAAGTGTGTAGAAGTAAGAATATATTTATCAACACTTTAAAGAGTCTTTGCAATATGTGATAAATTCTAAAGGAAATAAAATGTGGTCAAACCAAATTGTCATTCTTATATTGGTAATTGGTAAAATGCTAATTCAAATGATGTTTATGACATAATTCATTGTAGAGATATTTTTGATATATAATAGGTTTATATACTTCAAAAATTTCAAGAGCCGGAGAAAATAGCTTCAAGGTCCATTTTGTTCTCGAATTTTTTTGTCTTTGACGAAGTTTTGATTCTTAAATTTAATAGATTTTTTATTTAATTGTATAGAGATAAAAAATATTCATTTTTTAAATATTTTTATTTATATTTAAGTTAAAAAAAAAAGAAGTTGATTGATATTATGCCGGGTTTTATCTCACAATTTTAGATACTAGTAACATTAGCAAAAAAAATCAATTAAATGCATAATTCATTGTTACAGAGATACTTTTGATATATAATAAGTTTAGTTACTTAAAAAATTTGAGAGTTTATTCTATTTTATAATACTAATAAAAATTAATAAAGAACTAATTAAAAACTTAAACTTTCAATTTGTTTCAAAATATAGGTTATATGTTTAGTCTTTTATATTAATCCGATAGTGTTGTTGACATGTTGAACAAGTAAGTTAATCTTGTCAAATCAATGTACATATATAGGAAAAGAGAAATAAAAATTAAAAATAATTAAAGATAAGGAAATTAAAGTAAATGTAAAAATTAAAAACTCATTTTCTCTTAATCCCGTTTCTCATTATCTTCTTATCATGAACAATTTGAAACTCATGTGAGGAGTTTCATTCTCTTCATAAGCTCAATGAGAAAATGTAAAATTATAAATTTTTTATAATAATAATTTGTAATTTTAAAAATAATTAACACTATATAAAATAATAATTAGTGCACTAAATGTGACTAAAAAATATAAATCATTATTATAAAAAGAAAATTTCATATAAAACTATGCTTTGATAACATTTATTAAGAAAACATTGACTAAAACTTTAAAGTATCTTTCACAATCTGTGATAAATGTTAAAGGAGATTAAGTGTAACATAAAAGAGTTATGACATCACAAACTTAAAAGAGTTATGACTCTTATCGTGATAATTGGTAAAGTGCTAATGCTGATGACGTTAATGATGTTACACACTTTCAACACATTTTATAATAAAGTGATGCTATAACCTTACCATCATTGACGAGTAAACAATAATAATTTTTTATAAAAGAATATGCTTACATCAACAAAATAAAAATTTAATTCCTTACATTTAAATATATTACCTTCAAGTCAAATTTAACTAAAAGATTAATTAGACATTCAAATATAAAAGTCAACTAATCTTTTGATTAGATTCTAATGAAAAAATTGTTTCCTCTTACACAATGGGTTCTAAAAATAAGCAAATGTTTAATGCAATCATACTTAAATGAATGCAAATAAGATTTAAGTAGAAACAGCTACTGATGATTTTATTCCTTTTCAAAAACACGAGTGTTGTATTAGCAAGTATCCTTGATCTTATACATCAAAAACAGGTTGGCCCCCCAAAAAGAAAGTGTGGATCGGAAAATGGTGGATGTTGGATCTGGTGACGGATGTAGGCGGAAGTCGAACTGAATATACTTACCGTGAACACTTTGACCATCTTGTTGTCCGCGAGGAGGATGACAAGGACAACGACATTGATATTCCTCCACTGTCAATTTACTTACTCTAAACTCATGGATCGGTCAAACTCAACTCAAGCCCTCCCCTATGTGCAACTCTACCAGAATCTTTAATTATTACAGTAATTTATATATTTTAACTTGTAGCTTATGGGAAGGTCAACAGTCCCTATTTATGGACATATACATACAAGTCTTTAAATATTAGATTAGGAACACAAACTGACCCGACAACAACCAGTGTCACATGATTGAAAACAAATAATGTACTCGGAACTTGTCTTCCACATGGACCCCACTCTCTAATCACAATCACACCAAAATTCACCACTCTTCTTTCCACTCTCATACATAATGATGTGCATTACTTTCTTTGGAACCAAACGCTCGGGTTGCTGTCGATTTCTCGGATTCCATACTTACTCTGATCTGCAAACTTTAACAATAACAGGTACGTGTCATTGCACTCTCTGTGTCGCATTCTGGGTAGATTCCAATTCTAGTCTTAGGGTTGCTTCTTGGGGAATCGATGACGTTTGCCTTTGCAATGACTTAGCTTTGGTTTGTTTAGCTTAGCTTTGGCTTGAGTGACTCGACACCCACATTTCCTTAGAAGCCAATGGCTGCAGCACTGGAGTGCTGGTCGAGTCGAGCCAGCACGGACGAGGACATGGTGGAGCAAGTCCTGATGCGAACCCAAGACCGATCGGAAACTAATTTACAGTCCGAAATCTCGTCTTCTTCGGACAATGGTACCTTGCCCAGCAGGGACACTGCACCCTCGTCGGCTATGCAGAAGCGGTTCCAGAAGCTGAGCCGCAACGTGTCTGAGGCGATTGCGTCGCTTAAGAACTCTCTGAATCTCGACTCTGCTCGTGACCCTCAAATGAGTCGGCAACAAATGGTGTTGCAGCTGCAGCAGCTGCACCACCAACAACAACAGGGTAATGGTAATAAGGCTGAGAACTGTAGGAAGGTTGTGTGGGCTAGCGTTGTTCGGAGCCTCACTCAATTGTATCCTGGAAGTCAGTTGCCAGAGAAGCTCGTGTCCAATATCAAGAAACATTATGATTCCTTTCCTCTTAGGTTTGGACGTTTTGAAACATTATTCTATTATTTTTGGATCTAGTTCTATTTGTTTGCGGTGAAAATGCAGAATCCTGAATTTGTAATTACAAAGAAATGAATCTTGTGTCGCGGGTCTATATTTACATAGTTATTGTTGCCATGGAGTTTCCATATTTTTTTGTTTTATTAACGAGGTAGAAAGATGTTGTTTTGTACAGATTTATTGATATTCTCCGAAAAAGATAAGAATCTTGCTTAAAATTGTTGCCTTTAATTGAATTTCTTCTTTTCCATCATGGATAATTGTTATCCATTAATTTAAGTTCTCATCCATTTCTTTGTTGGTTTTTTTGCTTCCATTTACAGTTACTCACAGGCAGGGTTTGACATGAAAGATGTGTTTCTACACATAAAGTTGATAGAACAAGCGTCAGTCGATGATTCCCCAGCAATGGTGATCCAAGAAGTATCTAATGATGAAGTACAAGGCTCTTTATTCAAACTCACATTTGCCTGCAACTCTTCCATTTCTTGGCCAGCCATGTCTGGCGCACTGGATAGTGCTTCCATGTGCTGCAAGAAGATACAGATCTTTGAGAAGAAGGGTTTTACTCTTGGGGTTGTTCACCTTTTGGTACAAGCAGGACAAGAGAACTTGTTCAAAGTCCGTATAGAAAATGCTCTGAAATCAGCTATGAAGAGGCCCAAACCCACCACGGTGAAGCTTCCTTTTAGCCTTTGTGGTTGTCAAGAAGAGAACACTAGATGGAGAGAACTTGGTGATTTTGAAGATGATCCTTCCGAACAAAGCTACAAGAATGGGATTGAGAATTCGAACATGAAGATTCAGGTTGAGATGCCGTTGCCCACATCATCATTTGTTGTATCTGTTGATGAATGGCAAACCATCCAGTCAGGTGGAGAAGAAATTGCAAAATGGCTTTTAAACTCTGATCATCTTGAGTTTATTGATCAGGTCGGACCAAGTACTTTTAAGGGAGTTTACAAGGGAAGAAGGGTTGGAATTGAGAAGCTCAAAGGGTGTGACAAAGGGAATGCTTATGAGTTTGAACTCCACAGAGATCTTTTGGAGTTAATGACATGTGGACATAAGAACATTTTGCAATTTTATGGTGTTTGTGTAGATGAGAATCATGGATTGTGTGTGGTGACCAAATTGATGGAAGGTGGGTCAGTTAGTGAGTTGATTCTGAGAAACAGGAAGCTCCAGATGAAGGAGATAGTAAGAATTGCTACAGATTTAGCAGAAGCAATTAAGTTTGTCAATGATCATGATGTTGCGTATAGAGACCTTAACACCCAGAGAATTCTGCTGGACCGGCATGGGAATGCCTGTTTAGGGGATATGGGCATTGTCACTGCTTGTAAGATTTTGGGTGAGGCCGTGGAGTATGAGACTGATGGTTATAGATGGCTAGCTCCTGAGGTCTGTACTCTTTCCTCAGTCTCATTGTAGCATCTTCTACATGAATTTATATGTTAATAGATGAATTGACATTGATCAGGAGTAAAGTTTTTCTCAACTATATATCTTGAAGTATGTGAATATAGGCACTGTTACATGCACGTCAAATCACAATCCTTGTTTATTTTTAATGTCTATGGGAGCCTATTATACTTGCCATGCATTTGAAGTGGAAATTCTTCTATCTTATCGGTTGCGTAAGGATGCTGTATTTTTACAATATTGTTGGAATTGAGATATATTATTATGCTGTATTTTGTAATAAGCATTCTCCATCATTGGATCTTATGAGCTTTAAGGTGATTATGGTCTTTTTACATTTGTAAATTCTGCATTAGCTGCTCATATATATAATAGCTATATTTTTTGGTTGGAAACAGATTATTGCTGGTGATCCGGAGAATGTTACTGAGACTTGGATGAGTAATGCATATAGTTTTGGGATGGTGATTTGGGAGATGGTGGCTGGTGAGGTGGCCTATGCGGCATATTCACCTGTGCAAGCAGCAGTTGGCATAGCTGCTTGTGGCCTAAGGCCTGAGATCCCCAAAGAGTGCCCAGCAATCCTAAAATCTCTTATGACGAAGTGCTGGAACAATAACCCATCAAAGCGTCCTCAGTTTTCAGAAATTCTCTCAATTTTGCTTCGCTTTAGCAACAGTAGTAGGTAAAAGATTTTTTTTTTCTTTCAGACTGTGCTCTGCTTACAATCATTTGTGTGTAAAAGATGGCCCTCATCTACTGGCCATTTTGCTCATCATTGTAGACTCTGGAAGCTCAAATAGAAAAAGATGACATATATATACCTTATGTTTGAGTATTACTCATGAATCTTACTTCTTAACTAGAATTAAATAATGAGGGCAAAACATACCTAGATTGCTTTCATGATAATGTAGGCCAAAGTGTCTGATATATAACAAAGATAATACCTGATGGTGGTATATTAGAGATGCTTTCATTTGTGCATCCATGAATGACCTGGCATTTCAAATTGCTTGCGAGAGGGCAAAACTCATAATATATATTCTATATTAAGCCTTCTATTCTGTTTTCATCCCTATCTTCTTCTGCACTTAGTTTAATACTAATGTGGTCTCTAACTTAGAAGACTGTTCTGAAGGAAGGACTTTGTTGAACATGTACTACATCCAGTTTTTAATGGACTGATAACATTCTTGTGAATCTTGGAAAAAGTAAAAGAATTTGTCGGTAAAATTAGGAAGGCAGCAGAATGAATCTGAGGAATATCAGGGAAATCTATGCCCTTAGCAAGTGTTGTTTGTAGATAATTGTAATGAAAAGCATGTGGTTTTAGGTGTCAAAAGCACAATTATGATGTTAATGTGAGGGATGAGTAACCATTCCACAGCCATCTTTACTGGAAAGTGAAAGCTCAATCAGTAGTCAATTGGATACATTCCAACTTCTTTGGTTATTTTGGGCTGATGGGTTTAGGATGGTTCTTGATTTGGAACATCTTTGTTCACTTAAATGAAAACACTCAGTCATCTGTAACTAACATGTTTTGAACTTTCCTTGCTTTATCTAGGTTTGATTTGGTTCTATCTACTACTCATCTTGAGCTGCAAAAGTTAAATCATATAACCGGTCTGTTTTAGTAGTTACATGTGATTATAGGCCATACAACTTGTAAAAATTTGGCTTTTAAGACATTCTATTCCTTAAAATGTTGTGAAAATGTGGAAAAACAACACCAAGAGTTAATGATGCTGAAAATTTGCATATAAGCGTATATTGAGTTCTAGGTGCTGCCTTTATTACCTCAGCTGTGTTCAGTTGTTGCGGAAGATAGCACACAGTAACTTGTCCAATTGACGTATTCTTTTCCAAGGGAGCGAAAAGTATCATGCTCTCTTAAGTGTTGCTTATAATATCTGGACCTTGATCCCTATCAGCAATGTTTAGAACTGCATCATGTGAACATCTAAATCCGCTAACCGTGCAGAAAAGAGGTATCGTTTGATTCATGTTCATCTTCCTCCAACTGTCACTAAAGACATTTACATTACATTTCATAAACTAATTAGTTACATTATATTAGATGCTCTAGTTCTACGCAAATCTAGAAGAAAATATCGAGCTTTGAAGGCAGAGGGAACCCAGCCTCGGTCAAGGAATAGCAAGAGGCAGCTCTCACCAAGATGTCTGCCTCTATTTTAGGAGTAGGAGGCAGCCATTAAGTAGTGATTGCTAGCTATGAGGCACTGCCACCTAAGGCCCCAAGGTTGAAAAGGTAATCTAACGTACCTTTTTAATCAGTAGTTTCCCAATTATACCCTCCATTAGTCCCTCGTCTTAATCAAAACTCGTGTACAAGGACTAGATCAGAAATTTGAAGATTGTAAAGACAACACTGGACTGAGCGCAAGGACCCATTTTTTTTACTCTCTCTTTATTTTTTTTGGCCATTGCGAAAGGCATTGCTTTCTGATAAGGAAAAGGTAAAAAGCCAGAATGACAATGCCTTCTACTTGGGAGCCAAAATTGATGCCTCATATGTCCTTTGGATATACATAGATTCACGAAACATGATTAATGTATCCATTTCTTTCACAGTATCCTGGTTCTACTTTTTATGGTTTACTGGCTAATTCCTTGAGGGCCACACCTTGCTAGTTGGTTGTTGACTAAGTTCTCTGAAAATGAATGGCCATATGCCACTGTATTTTTAGCAATGGTAAGAAACTCATCAGTTCTTGTACAATTGTGAACGTTTAGCTTCTACATAAACGACAAATTAGGGAGATCATAATCCTGATCTATTTAATCATGTATAAGACTTTCAGTCGCATGTTGATATGGGTTCGATTTATACTAATCATAATTTATTTTCCTCACGTATTTTGACTCATTAATTTAGATTATTTATTGAATCACTTTATTACTTTAATCTTGATCAAATTATGTAACTTATTGAAAAACAGAAAATAAACCTAATAATTGTCCAATGTTATCAAAAAGACAAAATTATTCACACATTTATCCTCACTCTAGGACGTCTTCAATAAACAATATTAGATAAGGAAACTATCTTTCGGTCTCTCTGTTTTTTGATGTGCTAAGCCTAATAAATATAGTAAATCTAAAATATATAAAGCGAATTAGCAAATCAATTTTACATCTAGGCGTAAAAACTCCGGATTCTTAGTTCCTATCCTTATGCTTAGCGATGGCAATCCCAATTTGGCGAGACCCGTGATTCGTTCACTTTTTTCAAAATGAAGTCACTTTGATTTGTTTCTTTAAAAAATTAATAAACAGGTCGGTCGATCCCAACTCGCCCGTGACCTAGTGGACCATAGGACAGGTCAGGGGCTAATTAACCCACCAGTGAACCAGACCATGAGTTGACTCATGGCCCACCTCACTCGGGTCGAGCTGGTCCCCCATGACTCATCCTGGGCTAAGCCCAACCCATTTACATGTCTGCCTACGCCACTCTTTCCAGTTTCACTTCGCACCAACAGAACAAAACGATGGTATACGAACGAAACAAAGTGGGCCCAGCTCCAGACATTTGCGAATCCAGAAATGCCCCCTTCTTTCTTTTTCTTTCTTATAACTCCTCCCTCTTCTATTTTCTTTATTTTCTTCGCAGCCAAACACTACAATTACTCTCCATTTCTCAAACATTCTGTATTCCTGCCTTGATCTGCCACTCTCCTAATCGGTAAGTTTCTTTCTTTGTCTGATCTCTTATTTCTTAATCCTTCCTTCGAATCATGCTCAAGCTACTAGGGTTAGGGTCATGGCTTGCCGTTTTGGGACCGATCTTTGTTAATATATGGCTATTATCCTAATATCTCTAGGGTTTTGTGGCACTTTACTGCACTTTATGCTTCCTAGAAAGCGACCTGTTGAAAGATCGCTTGGTGAAGCAGGAGAAGAAGAGAAGAACTACTCTCAAGATTCTTCGTCTGTTAAAAAGCATCAATCAACAGCTAGTTATAACAATAACAACAGCAGTAGTAGCGTGATCGACAACAACAGTAACAGTAGCAACCACTCTCTTGGTAGTAATAGCGGCGGATCGGTGGCCATGGCTTTTGGTGATGCGCAACACACCGACATCGATGAGGATCTTCACAGCCGGCAGCTGGCCGTATACGGCCGTGAGACCATGCGCCGGCTTTTTGCTTCCAATGTCCTTGTCTCCGGGATGCAGGGTCTGGGTGCTGAGATCGGTGAGGATAATCGATTGCTTCTTCCATTTTAGCCGTTTTTTTTGTTGAGCTATTGATTATAATTTTGATATAGTTTAACGTTGATTAGAAAATTAGTGATCGATGGCAATTGTGGATTCTTTAAAGTTAATGAGTCTCTTTGTTACTTAGGATAGTTATGAATTTCAATTTTGTAACCTACTTTACTCCGGCTCTTGTTCTTCCTTTAGCTACATGCTTTTGGCTTCTTTTGCATCTTTTCTTCGCTGTTTACGAAGAAACAACCTTTTTAAAAGACTACATCATAAATAAGGGAACTATCTGCTGTTAGTGCTTCTTCAAAACTGCCCTTGTATTTCCGTTATTGGTTATGGTCTATTTGGGCGGGCATGTGAACCACAGTCAACTTCTTATGGACCTTTCGAGTTGGGTAGAGTGCTGCCCTAGATGTAAAGGACACAATAAGTAGCTAATCAATGATCTAATGTAAACCTATCACCGCTATCATTGCTTATTGCTTGGTTGATTTTACCATCCTTCTCAAGATAGTTTCTCTTTGTATACATTTTCCATGTTTTGTTAGTAGGTTGTGTGGAAAGGACTGGCTGCGGGGGAGAGAGGTTATGAAAGAGGGAGTTGGGTTTGCCAACTGCTTTGATTGGATGGAATGAAAAAAATAAACAACTTAAATGACTTTTGTGTGTTTTATTCTTGTTCTAATTGGTGTGAAGTCTTCTAATAGGGTATTTGTCATTTGTTGTTGCAGCAAAAAACCTAATACTTGCTGGTGTCAAATCTGTGACATTGCATGATGAAGGGACAGTGGAGTTTTGGGATTTGGCTAGTAATTTTGTTTTCACAGAGAGTGATGTAGGTAAAAACAGGGCACTGGCTTCTGTTCAGAAGTTGCAGGAACTCAATAATGCAGTGTTGATCTCTACCCTAACTACAAAGTTGACTAAAGAACTTCTTTCTAATTTCCAGGTATCTGCCAGCTTTTTTTTTTTTTTTTCTCATAAGCTAGTATTAAGAAAGAATGGAGTGGTTAGCTTTCCTTGATTGAATGGTAAAAGACGTCCATGAGTTTGGCTATCATGAATCAATTTTTTTTAAAGCATGTTCAAGTTAGTCGAAAGAGTTGAGTCTGCCATTTCTCCTATCTTCTGTTTCAACAAATACTTTGGCAACAGAATAAAGATGCTGCTCAAGGTTCTTAGCGAGGAGTTTATTAGATGCATCAAATGTTATCACTGTGAAGCTCTAAGATCTATAACCATGAAGAGCTTCCTTTGCATTGATGTTACTTTGCAGTTGCTATCGCTGTCCTGATATATGATGGAGAATTTCTGCCATTGCAATAGTTGATCTCAAACACAATTTGTGGAGGAAGAACTGTTGATAATATTATGAAAACCAAGATAGAACATAATGTAAAGCAGCAATAGCTAGGAAAGCTGTTGGTGCCGTGGTAAGATTTTAAAGTAAAAGATAAGGTGTCTCAGAATTTAGCAGTTGTTTTTTCAAATTTGTTGGAAAATAGTTTTTGGAGGAAATTTATGGAGGTTGACCTTTAAGGAGCAAGACGAGACAAAGATGTTGATGTTTTGGTGCCTTGATTTGTTTTTTTTTCTGTTTCAAAGTTACTTATGCATGATTTCCTTTGCGTTTAATGCAACTTATAGTGCTTAGATGCCCCTACTTATTATTTTTTTTCTACAGGCTGTTGTTTTTACTGATATTAGTCTTAACAAAGCTATTGAGTTTGATGATTACTGCCATAATCATCAACCTCCAATATCTTTTATTAAGGCTGAAGTCAGAGGCCTTTTTGGTTCTGTATTTTGCGACTTTGGACCTGAATTCACTGTTCTCGATGTTGATGGTGAGGAGCCACATACTGGTATAATTGCATCAATCAGCAATGACAACCCTTCACTTGTATCATGTGTTGACGATGAACGACTTGAGTTTCAAGATGGTGATCTTGTTATTTTCTCTGAAGTCCATGGAATGACAGAACTGAATGATGGTAAACCGAGGAAGATTAAGAGTGCCCGGCCTTATTCATTTATACTTGAGGAGGACACTACAAACTTTGGTGCGTATCAGAAGGGTGGAATAGTTACCCAGGTGAAACAACCCAAGATGATAAATTTTAAGCCGCTGAGTGAAGCTCTTAAGAATCCTGGTGACTTTCTATTGAGTGATTTTTCCAAGTTTGATCGGCCACCTCTGCTACATTTGGCATTCCAAGCACTGGATAAATTTGTCAGCGAGCTGGGTTGCTTCCCTATTGCTGGTTCAGAAGAGGATGCTCAGAAGCTGATATCTGTTGCTAATAGCATCAATGAAAGCTTGGGAGATGGGAGGGTGGAGGACATCAACCCAAAACTTCTACGTCACTTTGCCTTTGGAGCCAGGGCTGTACTGAATCCAATGGCTGCCATGTTTGGTGGTATTGTGGGGCAGGAAGTTGTCAAGGCGTGCTCGGGAAAGTTCCATCCTCTCTTTCAGGTTTTTATTAGTTCTTATGCTTTCGATCCTGCTGTTTGATCATTGTCATAGGTATGCATATTTGTGTATGCTTAATTAAATGTTCCATCTTTTAAAATGAAGATTATGGTGGAGATAGTGTTACTTAACCCATCCAATAGTAAGGGTCTCGGACATTTGAATTATTTTGTTTCTATCTGACATTTCTAATCAACAATTTGTTTAATTTGATTTGTTGTTCTGGTAAGCTGACCTTTCGTTTTTTTTTCTGCTGCAGTTTTTCTATTTTGACTCGTTGGAATCACTTCCTAAGGAGAATGTGGATCCTAGTGATTATAGGCCATTAAATTCTCGTTATGATGCACAAATTTCAGTTTTTGGATCCAAGCTCCAGAAGAAAATGGAGGATGCTAATGTCTTTATTGTTGGTTCTGGTGCACTTGGCTGTGAATTCTTAAAAAATGTTGCACTTATGGGGGTTTCATGTGGTGAAGGAAAGCTTACAGTAACTGATGACGATGTTATAGAGAAGAGTAATCTAAGTAGACAATTTCTTTTCCGTGACTGGAACATTGGCCAGGCCAAATCCACTGTTGCTGCTTCTGCTGCTTCGTCTATTAACCCTCGGCTTAATATTGAAGCATTGCAGAACCGTGTTGGACCTGAAACTGAGAATGTTTTTGATGATGCCTTCTGGGAGAATTTAACCGTTGTCATAAATGCTTTGGACAATGTCAATGCAAGACTATATGTTGATCAGAGGTGTTTGTACTTCCAGAAGCCTCTTCTTGAGTCAGGAACTCTTGGTGCAAAATGCAACACTCAGATGATAATTCCCCATCTAACTGAAAATTATGGTGCTTCAAGGGATCCACCCGAGAAACAAGCACCCATGTGCACTGTGCACTCATTCCCACACAATATTGATCACTGCTTAACATGGGCTCGATCTGAATTTGAGGGCTTACTTGAGAAAACTCCAACAGAAGTGAATGCCTACTTATCAGATCCCTCTGAATATACAAATTCTATGATCAATGCTGGTGATGCTCAGGCAAAGGATACTTTGGAGCGTGTTCTTGAGTGCCTGGACAAGGAAAAGTGTCAGACATTTCAGGATTGTGTCATGTGGACCCGGCTAAAGTATGTACTCCAATCTGTTGGTACCTCTATGATTCTTGTTCTTTTCATGCCGTCTAATTTTTTATTCCTGTAATCAGGTTTGAAGATTATTTTGCCAATCGAGTTAAGCAGTTGACTTACACATTCCCTGAAGATGCTTTGACTAGTACTGGTGCTCCGTTTTGGTCAGCCCCAAAGCGATTCCCACATGCCCTTCAGTTCTCTGCTGCAGATCCTAGTCATGTTCATTTTGTTATGGCAGGATCTATACTGCGAGCAGAGACATTTGGGATTCTAATCCCTAATTGGGTAAAAGATCCTAAAATGTTTGCTGAGGCTGTTGAGAAGGTGATTGTCCCTGAATTTGAACCCAACAAAGATGCGAAAATTGTGACAGATGAGCAGGCCACTAGTCTGTCTACTGCATCCGGGGATGAAGCTGTAATTATCAAGGATCTAATCATGAAGTTGGAGATCTGCAAGCAGAGTCTACCACCCGCATTTAGGATGAGGCCAATTCAATTTGAGAAGGTCTTTGCTCATTAATCTAAGGGACTGTGTTGTCATCCACTAGTGCTTTTTGTATTGGGAGCCTTGAGCCCGTTCATGGTAGTAACAAATTTCTGTTGGCATGCAGGATGATGATACGAACTATCACATGGATTTCATAGCTGGACTGGCGAACATGAGAGCTAGAAACTACAGCATTCCTGAGGTTGACAAGCTGAAAGCCAAGTTCATTGCTGGAAGGATTATACCTGCCATTGCTACATCCACAGCCATGGCCACAGGTCTTGTTTGCCTGGAGTTATACAAGGTTCTGGACGGTGGACATAAGCTGGAGGATTATCGAAATACATTTGCCAACCTAGCACTTCCATTGTTCTCGATGGCTGAGCCAGTCCCGCCCAAGGTGGTGAAGCATCGGGACATGAGCTGGACTGTTTGGGACCGGTGGATTCTAAAAAATAATCCTACACTGCGTGAACTTATCCAGTGGCTCAAGGATAGGGGGCTTAACGCGTATAGCATCTCATGCGGTAGTTGCCTACTCTTCAATAGCATGTTCCCTCGTCACAAAGAGAGAATGGACAAGAAAATGGTGGATCTGGTGAGGGAAGTAGCCAAAGTAGAATTGCCTCCTTACCGACACCACTTTGACGTTGTCGTGGCCTGCGAGGATGATGAGGACAATGACATTGATATTCCTCCGGTATCTGTTTACTTCCGTTAGGTCATGCTTTCCCGAGTTAAAGGATTGTAAACTACTATGAATATAATTCTCGAGTACAATTGTAGTACTTCATGCTAATATGAGCAAATTTGTTGTAACGGTCTCATATCCCATGGATCAATCGGAAACCATTACATTGCCTTATCAATTCTCTTTTTATGCATAAGGCCCCTGCTCTGAGTTTTTGCGTTTCGCTTACTTAGGGTCAAGGTAGAGTTTGGCGCTATTCCAATGAATACCGATTAATTTTAAGAGGCGACATTTAATGGTCATTTTATGAAGGTTTTGGATTTTCTTTTGCCTTGTCATTATGGAATATGGGAATTAATTAGCAAATTCAAGAGTGAGATTTATAGAAAGACACAGAAGAACAAGCGTTATTATATGCATCGAAGTGAGTATTATCTCTTTGCTCTTTTATATGTATCGACATTCATTCCTTCAAAGAAAGTTGGAAAGAATAATTCTGTCAAATAGCAGAAGGCTCGAGTTATTCAGCAAACAATTCCAACTTAATTGTTAAGGGAGCATGCCACCATCATCTCTAATGAAAGGACAACACAACCACTGCCTTCTATGATCAGCACACAATTCTGCCACATTTGAGTAAAACAACACTAAATTTGAAGAAATCTGATATCCATAAGGTAATGAAGATAGCAACATCTGGAAGGTCCAGATGACAACGGAACGAAATAACCAATAAGCAAACAAAAGGAGAAGAACTTGAAGATGTTGCCCAGGAGGCTCAACAATCGCTGGGACTCCAGCATTCCAATGGTACAACAATAGAAAGAAGGTTTGCACAAATTCAATAACATGAGAGTGGCTTGCTTTAACAAGAAGTTAATGCCAACAAATTTGTCCAAGAAATCGCAAGTTGTGCAGATGACATATTTTGGTAGGAATACTACGCCTAAGTTGTTGAGTGATGTTCATTAACACTGTCACAAAATTAGCAACTTAAAAGACAGATTTTGGCAAAACTCACCTTAGCCAAATTTAGAGAGATTAGAAGAATTACAAGGCTTCAAGTACACTCAACTCCTTTCTGCTATCTAGGAGTACCTGTTATTGCTTCAAAGCCTAACTTCAATGATTGTTTGCCTATCATTGAAAGGATCAAATCTAGAGTTAATCCATGGCAAAACAAATTTCTCTCATATGCTGCTAGACTTTCTCTTAATCATCTATATTCTTAGCAGCTTGCATTTACATTGGACGGCCCACATTGCTTTGTCAAAGTAAATTATAAAGGAGATTGACAGAACACTCAAAGCATTCTTATGGACTGACAAAATAAATCACTCCAAGAATGCCAAGATAAAATAGAGTGAAGTGACTAGCTCAAAGAAACATGGAGGACTTAGTATTATTCTGATCAAATAATGCAGAATGTTCTCATGTGTAAAAGACTTAAGCGACTCTATACTAATCATCAAGCATTATGGATCAATTGGATGCATGAGTGCCACCTCAAAATTGTAAACTTCTGGAAGGCTGATTATACATGGGTTAACTCATGAATCCTCAAGCAGTTGATGAAGATGAGGGCTACTACCTACCCTTGTATTAAACATCAAATTGGGAATGGAGAAGCTACATGGCTTTGGTGTGATAACTAGCTTGAGGTTAGCTCTCTTATTCATAACTTCGAGCTTCTTCACTTAAGGAATCGACTGCCGCTTCATCTTAAAGTTTCTTTATTGATTTTCAATAGAGAATGGACGGGTAATTTCAAAGGCTTTAACTCTTTAGTTGCACACTTACCTCGACTGAATGATGTAAGGACTACAGATACTATTACTTGGACTCTCAATCTGAATGGTGCATATTCTAATAAGTCCTGTCATTAATTGTTCTCCTTCAGCTCTATTAAAGTCCCGTGGTATAATCTTTTATGGAGTCATACTTTGATTCCTAAAGCCTCATTCATCACCTGGTTTGCAATTAAGAATAGACTCAGAAACAAAAGGCAATGACATGGAAGTGAAGATGATACTTATATTCAATATGAAATGGCAGTGGAGGGCAGAGATCATTTCTTCTTTTTTTGCAGATACTCCAAGGCAATCTGGAGCATGATTTTGCATATGCAACCAAATACCAATAGCAGATATGAGTGGGAACCAGCTTTAGAATGGGTTATTCGAAAGTCCAAACCAGTGACAACTAATGCAACTCTTTACAAGGTAGCTTTTGCTACCATTATCTACATCATCTGAAAGGAGAGAAACAACTAAAGATTCATAAATATGAAAGAAGGGAAATACCAAGTTGTTGATATAATTGTTAACTGGATTCGAGCTTCCATATATGTTAAAAGTGCACAGTACACTCTTTCAACTGAAATGAAGACACGATGGGAACTATAGCTTAGCTCCATTGTACTTTATGACTGTCTGTAATGTATCAACCCTCTTATATTACTTAGTCTTTGTTGTTTTTATTACGTAATTAAAAAAATAGAGTAATTGGAAAAGGGAATACTTTTATTGATGATTTGATTCGTATATATAAGCACAAATCATCAACGAATTACAACAGATAAGTGGTAACAAATCCTGAAAAATAGCCGCTACTAACAACTTTTGTCTAAAACAAAGAATAAAATAAAATCTCCTAACTTTTAGCTAAAGTCTAGGAATACCGAGTCAAGCAACACTTGAGACAACCAACATCTTCTCTTGAATCAGGAACTGTGTATACCTAACATCTCACTGAGAAATTCAAATCTGCTGACATGAAATGACTTCGTAAAATTATCTACCGGCTGATTTTCGGTTTTGCAATGAACCAACGTCACTTCACCATTCTTCTACACTTCCCTTAAGAAATAAAATTTGATGTTGAAATGCTTTGTCCTTCTATGAAATATTGGATTTTGAGAAATTGCTATTGTAGCTTGATTATTGACAAAAATTTCAGTGCTATCCTCTTGCTTGAGTTGCAAATTTGTCAAGATTTTTCTCAGTCACAAAGCTTGATTAACAGCAGCAGTAGCTGCCACAAATTCAGCCTCAACAGTTGATTGAGCTGCCACTTCTTGTTTTTTAGAGCACCATGCAAAACAGCTTGATCCAAAATTAAAGCCGTACCCTGAAGTACTTTTCATATCATCTAATGACTCTGCCTAATCACTGTCAGAATATCCATAAAGTTTGAAATTCTGACTTTTGCTAAATTGGATACCATAAGTTGAAGTTCCTTTGAGATATCTAGCCACTCTCTTAGCAGCCATCATACGCATCGTGCTAGCACCATTTAAAAATCTTGATAAAACACTCACAGGATATAATATGTCAGGCCTTGTTGCTGTGAGATACATCAAACAACCAATGAAGCTTCTGTATTCACCTTCATCAACACGTTCAACTCCATGTTCTTGTTGGAATATTGAGATGGGAACAATCCCATATTGGAAAGAAGAAGAGGAGAACCACTTATAAGCAAACATGGAGCCAAACCATATTGCCTTAGGGCATTTTGGTGGTGGCCCTCCTAAAAGCAAGCCCAATTCATTCTCCACTTCATTCTTAAACCTCACAAAGATTCCATCAACTTCTTACTTTTCTTTCAGAAAATAAATCCATGTCATTCGAGTAAAATCATCTACAAAGATAACGAAGTACCTGCTTCCTGTTAATGACTTTACTGACATCGGACCACATACGTCTGTATGAACCAGTTGAAGTTTCTCACTCGCCCTCCAATTTGACTTCTTGAACGGAAGTCTCGTTTGCTTTCCCAAAACACATGCTCTACAACCTGCAAAAATCTTACCGTTTTTAGGTAGATCAAGTACCAACTGATGTCTCTGCATATAGTCAAGTCCCTTATCATGAACATGACCCAATCTCTTGTGCCAAACATCCATATCTGAAACTTGACTTGGAAATGCACTTTGCTTCACATCAGAAGAATTGAATGAGAAACTCTTATCCTTCATTTGAATCTTGAACATAACAGGTTCAGTGTCACTTCCTATTATGCACTCTTCTTTATCAAAAACCACTTTGTACCCTTTCTCAAGAAGCTGACTAACACTTAACAGATTCTGATCAATCTTAGGCACATACATCACATTTGACAGTAATTTCCAGCCAGCAGGTCCTTCTAGAATTACACTTCCTATTCCTTCCACAGAAATGTATTCACCATTGCCAATCCTTACTCTTGTTTTAACCGACTTGTCCAAATGTTTGAACAAGCTTATGTCGCTAGTCATGTGGTTTGTACAACCACTATCCACTAGCCAACCATTTCTCACCGAACTTGATACAAAACACGATGCTACGAAAAACTGCTCTGCCTCGTCTGTTTCTGCAGTGCGAGCTTCTGCAGTTTGAGATTCTTTGCTCTTGCAAAATTTCTCAATGTGCCCTATTCTATGACACTTTCTACACTGAAGCATTTTCCAGCATTTCCAATACGGATGATTCTTCTTGTTGCAGTGCTTACACGGTTCAAAGTTCCCTCTCGCTTCATCAGATTCACCTTGTGAACTACTAGGCTTACCAGAACTTTGATCCTGTTTTGATTTCTGATTTCTTGACTTTTTCTTGCTCGTTTTGTTGTTCTTCACTTGCACTTTCAAGGCACCTTCAACCACATCTTCTCTCCTCATCAATCTTCTCTGCTCCTATGCTTGAAGAGCACTTAGAACTTCAGCTTAGAACTTCAACCAACCTTAGTTCTGAAAGTTCCTTTGTGTTTTCAAGCGAAGCAATCGTAGCTTCAAACCTTTCAGGTATGGAAACCAGAATTTTCTGCACCAATCTTTCATCATCTATATCTGTCCCAAGAATTCTAATCCTGTTGGCAATACTGATCAACCTATCCACATAGTCTTTCACCACTTCATTGTCCTTCATCTGCTGACGCTCAAACTCTCTCAGCAAGTTTAGGACTTTCATACCTCGGATCTTCTCGTCTCCTTCATATTCTGTTTTCAAGTAGTCCCACATTTCTTTTGCTGAACCAAGTGGCATGATCTTCGTGAAAATCATAGGAGAAACACCAAAGAACAAACATGACTTGGCCTTCGCTTTTCGCGTCACTCTTTCTTTGTGAATTTTGATCTGATTCATTGTTGGATTTGCGGGAAAACGCACAATGTCGTAATCTTCCACAATTGCCTCCCAAAGATCAGCACCCTCCATGTATGCTTGCATCTTTACTGCCTAAATTTGATAGTTTTCACCATCAAATAAAGGCACAGTCATATTTGAGAACAGAGATGATCATGATGGTTCATCTTGATCCTTTTTTTTTTTTGCTGAAAACCAACTTCTTCTCACAAACCCGTTAAGATCTTAAGAAGCTCTGATACCACTGTAATTCCTTGTGTATCTTTCAAAGAGATGAGATCAATCTTTCACTTACTCAGATTTTGATTCTCACTCATTTGCTTTATACACACAATGCATAAATAGAAATTGCAGTAGAGAACTTTCTTAAATTAGAAATTCTGCAAATGTCATTCATATATCCATACAACATAAGTTTTTACACACTTATACATAAACATAGAAACTGATGTTTGATAGTTACAACACACCATAATCTACTAATAAAACCAACACAACCATAGAAAACTGTTTTGTCTGATCCTAACATGATAACTACCCAAACCTTGACTTT
>JAOSBN010000008.1:29613803-29624141 GCA_027563595.1 Erythroxylum suave | reverse complement strand
TGCCTCGTCTGTTTCTGCAGTGCGAGCTTCTGCAGTTTGAGATTCTTTGCTCTTGCAAAATTTCTCAATGTGCCCTAAGGCAACATGGAGCCAAACCATATTGCCATATCAAGAAAGTAAGACATTTCTCCAAGGTTTGTTATTTCGAAGACTTTCGTCTTCTCCTTCTTGAAATCTTCAATCTCCATAATATTATTTCCCATCACAAGATAGTCATCCACATAAAGAGATACAATAACAGTGCTGGAACCATTTTTCTTAATATATAAAGTTGATTTAGTTAAGCTTTTTTCAAAGCCTAAGCTGAGTAAATGGTCATCTATCCTGCTATACCAAGCTCTAGAAACTTGCTTCAGTCCATATAGGGCTTTCTGCAATAAGTAAACTTTCCCCGATACAGTGAAACCATATGGTTGCTCAACGTAAATTTCTTCTTGCAAAAAACCATTCAAGAAGGCGGACTTGACGTCCATTTGAAAATTTTTCAACCCTTTTTGTGCTGCTATAGCCAAAAGCATTATGATTGTATCTAGCCTCGCTATTGGAGTAAAGGTTTCAGAAAAATCAACACCCTAGACTTGCGCATAGCCTTTCACCACCAACTGTGCTTTGTGTTTATTTATAGAGCCATCAGGATTCAACTTTGTTCTGTAGACCCATTTCACCCCAAGTACTTTTTTGTCTAGGGGCCTTTCCATTAGCTTCCAAGTCTAGTTCTTTTCAATTATGGCTAACTCCTCCTTCATTGTACTCATCCACTTTGGATCATCTTTTGTTTCATCATACCCGATAGGTTCAAATATAGCAACATTGCATCTTTGATAAATTTCAGAGAGTAATCATGTTCCTCTTATAGGTGGATCATCTTCAATTTCATCTAAATCCAATTGCACCCTTTGAGGTTGAACTTAAGACTCCACATTCCAGTCCCATTGTTCATGTTCAAGAAAGTGAACATCACGACTTGTTACAATTTTCTTTGACTGTGGTTGATAGATCCTGTGGGCCTTAGAGACTGAACTATAGCCAATAAATATACCAGGTTTAGATTTTTCATCAAGCTTATCTCTCTTAACCTGAGGAATATAAGAAAAAAAAGACATCCAAATGTTTTGAGATTATTGAAATTTGGTTTAACACCATGTCGTGCCTCATATGGAGTTTTGCCTTCTACTGCTCTTGTAGGCAGCCTATTTTAACAAGAAAACAGCAGTATGTGTTGCTTCTGCCCAAAATTCTTTCGGTAGATTCTTTTCATGTAACATGCACCTAGCCATTTCCATAATCATTCTATTTTCCCTTTCACTAACCCTATTTTGCTGTAAGGAATAAGGAATTGTAAATTGATGCTCAACTCCATCCATTTCACAAAAAGAATTAAACCTATCCGATGTATATTTAGTTCCATTGTCAGATCGAACTACATGAATTTTACAACCACTCTGATTTTCAATCCAATTCTTAAACTTCAAAAAAATTCCAGCAATTTCAGACTTAGCCTTCATAAACTAAATCCAACACATTCTTGTTAAATCATCAATAAAAATTATGAAGTACTTGCTACCATCTCAATGATAGAGTTGTCTGAGGTCCACATACATTGGCGTGGATCGATTATAACTCTTCTGTGGCTCTCCGCGTGGACGTTTTTAATGGAAGTCTGATTTGTTTACCAAAAAGACAAGCTTTACACGTTATGAACTGCTCCTCCAACCTTGGTAATCCAAACGCCATCTCATTTCTTTGCACAAATAGTAGAGCTTTGTGATGAAAATGCCCCAACCTCTTATGCTACGTTTCTGTATTGACAAGCTGACTAGAGAAGCCACCTGCTTATTCTCTAATGGATCCAAAGTAAAGGTTTTATTCTGCATCTTAATTCTGAAAAACACTTAGCCACTTGGATTAGTAATTAAACACATTTTATTCTCAAATAAAAGCTTGAACCATTTCTCTAATAGTTGACCAACACTAAGCAAATTTTGATCAATCTTAGGAACATATAAAACCTCAGAAATAAGTTTTGTACCTAAACAACTTTCAATTGCGACAGCTCCCTTTCCTTTCACTGAGATATACTCTCCATTTCCAATTCTAACTCTTGAATTTATTGCCTTATCAAGCTCCTTGAAGAGGCTTTCATCACTAGTTATGTGGTTTATACAACCACTGTCAACGAGCCAATTTTCACCTTAAATAATAGAGGCAAAACATGATGCAACAAAGAGTTGTTCAGCTTGTTGGTGACTTACAACCTGAGCTTCTCCCTGCTGCAGTGTCCCTTTCTCTTTACAAATAATTTCAGCATGGCCAAGTTTTTGACACTTTCTATATCTCATATTCGGCTTTCTCCAACACTTATAGTGAGGATGATTTTTGTTATCACAATATTGACAAGCAGGATATTTCTCTCCTTTTCATGTGGCATTCTCACCTACTAGTGTTTCAGAATTGCCTGAACTCCTTTCTTTCCTTTCCATTTTTTATCCTTCCCTTCAAATTTTTGTTGGAATTTGGTTTGCAAAGGCCCTTCAGTAATTCCTTCTAGTCTCATCATTCTTCTTTACTCTTGCTCCTGCAGTGCACTTAACAATTCTACCAAACTAATTTTTGATAGATCTTTAGTGTTCTATGAAGCAATGGTAGCCTCAAATCTTTTGAGGTAAGGATATAAGTATTTTTTTGAACTATTCCAGAATCGGTAAGTTCAGCACCAAGTATTCTTAGCCGCTCAGAATACTCTTTGACTGACTTAGCATCCTTCATCCGCTGCATTTCAAATTCTTGAACCAAATTCAATACTTTCATGCCTTTGATTTTTTTCATCTCCCTGATACTCCTTTTTAAGAAAATCCCAAATTTCTTTGGCTAAGTTGCAAGATATGACATGGTTGAAAATGATTGGAGAAACAACAACAAAAAAACAAGCCTTGGCTTTGGCTTTTTTTTTGTCTTCTTCTCCTTGTGAATCTTTATTTGAGCCACAGTAGGATTTCCAGGCGGACAAGGTTCTTCATAGTCTTCTTCTATAGCCTCCCACAAGTCACACGCATCCAAACATGTCTCCATCCTCACTGTCCACACTTATTAGTTCTCACCATCAAAAATTGGTGGAGTCATTGGTTAAAAGGAACTCTCACTCTCCATAGGTCCTATGGTCTTTTGTAGAAACAGGATTGGGTGCTATTTGGATAAACACTCAGAAAACGTAACCTCACAAGTCTTTCTCACAAATCCCCTAAGAAAGAGGCTTTGATACCACTGTTGTTTTTATTATGTAATTGAAAAAAACAAGAGTAATTAGAAAAAGAAATACTTTTTATTGATAATTTGATTCGTATATGTAAGCATGAATCATCAACGAATTCCAATAGAAAGTGATAACAAGTCCTAAAAAATAGCCACTACTAACAGTTTTTTCTAAAACATAGAATAAAATAAAATCTCCTATCTTCAGCTAAAGTCTAGGAATGCTAAGTCAAGTAACACTTGAGACAACCAACACTTTTTATAAATTAAGTTAAGGCTACAAGCCTAGAACTCATTGTAATGTAGCTATAAGAAAAACTCACCTTAGCTCCTAATAGTGGTGGTGCTTATGTTTTGATAGTTATTGTCAAGTATTTTAGTATGTTGGTTGGTAATTGGGTGTCCCAGTTTACACCTCCAACAGTTATAATAATTGTAACTTCTTACTTTGGTGTAAAGACTAAGACATTGTAACCTCAATAGTCGCGGTATAATTGATGTTACTTATTTCTTAGATATTTTAGTAATGTTAGGATGAAAGAGGTACTAAAAACGATGATATGGGCTTACTTAACTCTTTTGTAAAACATTAAAGTGCAAAAATCATACCTACTGGCAATATAGAGCAATTGAAGGGAATAATAGCTTAGTAAAAGCAATAGTTTGGACCAACCCTGTAAGAAGATGGTTTTTATGTGACTACCCGATTAGATGACATGAATAAGATGCTAGAGAACATCCAAAAACGTTGAGAGGACATTTTTGGAGAAGCAAACAAGTAGGTGAGAGTGACGGGGGATGGTTAAGCACTTCTTGGAATGCACTTTTCTGTCCCAAAATGCCTAGAAAATCAATATCAATAATATAAATGTCAATTTTTGCTTGGTTTAACTTGATTTTGGCTCAGGTTAATTAGGTCACGAGTCAGCCCGTAACTCAACTGGTTTAATTTTCTTAAAAAATATATAAAGTTGGGTTAGCCGAGCCGGCCCGCCCTGCCCGTGGCCCATCCAATCATAGGCCAACCTCTGCTCGGTCCATTAATATTCCTAATAAATAACATATTTGTGGAAGTGTCCTGGATATGTAATTAAATAGTTGATTGTTTAAGTTTCTTATATTTGGTTTTTAGGCTTACTTAAAGAGTCCTTTACACTTGTACTATGTCTAGTTAAGTTACTAAGTCCTAAAGTGTTAAATTCATTTTTTCACAAGACTTATTCACCAGAATGTCCTATTGTAGTACCTACCGAGTGTCTAACAGAATTTCTGATTGAGTTGCACGTTACACGTTTGACCAAAAATTCACTAAGGACTTAGTTGACGAAGGAAGTTGTGACACAGTGAGATTGAAAACCAATTTCTGGCTTCAAATTAATTCTTGTGACAAAAATGACATTAGAGCACAATAAGAAGGCAACATTGGTGACAAATGGTGGAAGGAAACATGAAACAATTGAAAGAACCGGAGGCTCAGTTAGAGTAACTTCTTAAACTAGTTCTAGAAGAATTTACTTTTATGAATTGAACGTTAAATTGCATGAATAAGCCGCTAAAAAGCATCCTTAAAAGTTGGGAAATTTCTGGAAAAGCGAACAGGTAGGTTGGAGTAACCAAGGAGGTTTTGGCACTTCTCTGAACTAATTATTTTGAGAATAACGAAGCGAACTGGACAATGTTGGAGGTAAGACGTCCAAGACCTCTCTAGTGTTATGCTACAATAAATAGGCTGGTAGACTTAGGTTGCGTTTGGATCTGCGGTGCGGTTGGGATAAGTACTTATCCAACACAGTTTTCAAACGCAGTCACGTGTTTAGATCTGCGGGTGACAACCGAAGGTTGAACAAAATTACGGTACGATCGCAGAAATTCATAAGCAGAAAGAGAGCTGCGATAGGAAAGTGCTTCTGTAGTAGGAATTTTAATTTCCGTTAATAACCTTATTATAATTACTAATTTACATTATACCCTTAACCTTAATTCAACGCTACTGTTTTAGGCTGACACCGACTCCTTTTATAATTTAATATTTATAATTTGAATTTATATGACTAATAATATTTTTTATAAAGTATTATTTTTATTATATTTATATTTCTTATTTTAATTTAATATTTAACATTTATAATTTTAAATTTATATAACTAATAATATATTTTTTAATTATTTATACAACAATTCATAGTTTATTAAATCAATAGGCTTTCTGGTCATTTTATCTCTTTTCAACAACTGCAACCGCACTTGCCAAACACCTATTTTCACCTTTCAACAGTTACTAAAACAGCATTCCCAAACACATAAGTATTTATTAAGAATAAGTACTTATTATTTCAACAGGTTGATTTCAACAGATTGTCAACCACCACCACTCCCCTAAACTAAGCCTTAGAACTAAACAAAGACAAGGAAAAGTTCTTCCATAGCATAGGAATGGCAAGAATGCTGAAGAATCTGCTACTGGACAGATCGATAAAGTTACCCACAACGAAACCTTTCTCAATTCTATTTAGCATAATATTTGTTTTATATGTCAGGAACCACACTCTACGAAGGATTTTCCTATTGAACAATTAGTATTGCACACACCTGTACGACAAAATGTTTCGATAAAATGCATCTCATCTCAACATAACCTGTTTTGACAAAAATTCTTGCCTCGTATTAATCTCTGCTAGACATCTTGATAAGCATAAATACTCCTAAAACATTAAATGCCATAAAAGTCGCTTTGAAATAAGCCATTAGGAATATCCCAAGGATTTCATCTTTGGCCAAAAACAGGCTGAAAATTAGGAATGATCTACTCATTATATTGTTTTCTCCACAAAAAACTGACACGTATTTCCTGAAGACGGAAAACCTGCATATGTTAAGGCAAAGAAAATACAATTATCCAACATGTTAGAAACCACAAGGGAATCCCATGAGCATTTTCCCAATTATCTAAACCCTGTTTTCCAAAGTCTCCTGATTTTTGTCTAAGTTTCTTGGGTTAAAAAAAATCTGAATATAAATTAAAATGGCACCATCAATACATCTAAAGCTAATCCATGAAAGAACAAGTTTGGTTTAGTATGCAGAGGCAACATAGACTTTCACAAAAGAATCCACAATTCTGACAAGCAACCAGACACAGAATCTGCTGAATCCTGACTTTGCTTGAAGGAGCAGGAAGAAAGACAAAATTTCAGACATTCTTGTAGCCTTTTTCATCTTGAGAAGGATTAAAGACTTGGCATTTATCTTTCCTAGCACTTGATGCTGCTCAGCGTCAATACCATGCTAAAAAGTTAGGTAGTGTAGAGAAGCAGAATTCTTGCTGCCCCAACTGGCAAGATCACAATCAATTGCTTATTTTGACTGGATTTGAACAAATCCTCCAAAGCCAATTTCTAGAGATCTTAGTTAATTTTTATCAGCACCTTCATCAAATTCAGCAGAGCCTACAACACGGAAATCAAGTTGTTTCTGATGCTTCAACCGGCGGCGTTCATCAAAAGCTCCCCATCCTTCAAACTATCATACAATGTCATCATGATGTCATCAAATAACAAATCATTTGGGATATTAATAGTAAGTATGAAAAAGGTAAACCTCACGGAGGGCATCCATTGTGACTTCTGTATTATGGAGATCTAGTGTTGCGAGCTGCAAGCACATCTTTAAGAGTGTAGGAGGCAGGGAGTTTAACCCATTGTTACTAAGATACAAAGCCTGTAACAATCAGGACCCCATCAATCAACCTCAAAGTCAGCAGCCACTCACTTTCTAACAAGAAGAATTTCATCTATTTAAGGGAGAACCTCATACTCTTGTGCAATGATACTTAGATTGACTAGTCAGTGCTATTATGTCTAGAAATTAAGAGAAAAAAAATGAAGAAACAACAACAGAAAAGGGGACCTTTAAGTTCACCAAATTGCCAAATGCCTCTGGCAGCTGAGTCAAAAGGTTTGATGAAAGATCAACCTGCAATGCGTGAAAAACTGGTCAAGCATATGAAAAGTTGAACGGAGTCAAAATTATGTACTGACACAAGAATCCAAAATGGAAAAAAAAAAAAAATGAAGACCTCCATCAAGTGTCCTACCTCAACAAGAGACTGACAATTCCCAATACTCATAGGGATAGTGCTTATTCTGAGACAGAAATCAGCAGATCATGGATTTTTAATTAAAAAAAAAAGAACAAAATAGATGGGGGGATGCTGTTTAGTTAAGTAGTACCGATTATTGTTGGCTTTCAAAACCTCAAGTTGAGTGAGAAGTCCAATTTCAGCTGGGATGCTATCTAACTTGTTGTGCGAAACATAAAGTTGCCGCAAAGAACTTAACTCACCGAATTCAGAAGGCAAAGTGGTTAAACTGCATTAAACATGCAGCTGGTATATGAATAGACCTCAAAATAGCAGACAGACCTTAGAATATTGCAACTTTTCTTTTAGATTATACAACCAAAGCGATGATCCTAAAATTCCAAGAAAGTCTTTTCCTAGTATGGAAGTGAAAACCATAAAATGAACTATAGCGCCAATTAGCATAAGCTTACAATTTTGGTACATTTATTATATGTGGATGGTTCAAATGCTTCTAGGTTAGCTGCATTCATAGCCATAGGCTTCCTTCTATTTTACTAGGATCAAACTTCAACAACGAATGCTTGGTCATGACATGTGCACTCACACAACTTCCTGTGGTCCAGAAAGATATGTTTATAATGTAGTTCGGTCTCCAGTAGTTTCTTTTCCAGCGTCTAAAAATTAAGAAACTTAGTGAAATTGAGGCCAGTTAAATATTTTGAATCTTTGATAGGGTTCTCAAACAGCCACCTCTGTAAGACCACCGACAGCCATAGTGCTAAAGGCATGTATTCGGTTCAAAGTAAAGAGAAACAAACCAATCAACAGCCTAAAGGAAAGGAACTACTTACTGGTTTTGGCTCAAAGATAGAACCACAAGATGCTTCAAATTTTTAAGTCCTTCCAAGGAAATAGATTTGTCAGACAAATCATTTCCATTTAGGAGCAATTTCTGCATATAATCATGATGCATGATTAGTATGCCTTATTTTTTATATTCAGAAAATAGTTGCATTGAAAAGAGACGAGTTCCACACACCTGCAAGGAACTTAAACAGCCAACTCGGGCTGGCAACTCCTGAATCATGTTGTTACTGACATCAAAGACTCTTGCGGAAGATTCACAAGCCCACACTTCATCAGGTATTGCCTTTTAGATTGCAACGGACATAAATAATCAGGAGATATCCAATACTTTCATCGTTATTCCAACACGTAAAAGAAACATGAATTGTATTATACCTTCAAGTTGCTCTGGCTCAAACCAATAATACCAGTGACCTTCCATCGTTCCAAACGATTCTTATCAACACCAACAGCACTCGTTTCATTAATCGGCTTAGAATAGGTAATATCTCTTGAAATTGGCCGACTCTTGGCTTCTTTTAGTATTGGACCATCCTGTTCAAATAAACCCCAAAATTTAAAATCAAATCCCTAAAATATCTTAATCAAAATTACAGAACTACTTAACATAAGGAAATTCCTCCAAAAAATCTTCATACTACCGGCAAATTCAGAAAGACCAACAAAAAGATGTAAAGTTCAGCCAAACCACAAAAGAATAACGGAGAAAAGAAAAGAGAAGTAATAAGAATACCCCTTGGTGCAGGCCTTGAGATGCCAGAAGCATGACCTTAGCTCCATTCACCACATCCAATTGCCTCAACGTCATTGCGTCGATCAACAACTTACCTGCAGAAGAGGACTTGTCATTAAAACTCTTGCAACACGTTTCGCGAGAGTACGTACACATACACGACCGCGCAAAGTGTCGAACCTTTAAAGATGAGTTTTTGTCCACGAGGAAGAACATTGGTGAGAGGTTGAAGAAGGTATTTGAGGTCTTTGACTGTGGAGTCTTGAGGAGTTGTAATCGCTATCGATCTTCCACTAAACTTTACTGTTATGGAAATCGACTCTGAGTTTTTCACTTCAAGATTGGTACCACCACCCTCCATGATTTCTTCCTCTGTAAGTGTTGTTCTTTGTCGTTTTTGTTTTCTCCGCAAAGAAAAACTTTCCTTTTAGATTGGTTGATCTGACATTCCCCGACAAGTCGTTTCACTATGGGCAGCTTGAACAACGAAGCCAGATCAAAAGTGCCACGGAGTGGTTGTTTGAATGAACTTATAAGAGTATAGTTTTTGTTAATATTTTGTCTGCAGAGAGTTTTAAAAAAAAATCAGTTAGCTATTTGACTATTAATTAAAAAATAATTTTTAAAAAAAAACTTCATACAATAGACTATTTGACAATATAAAAATAAAAAGTATTTTTATTAATTTTAACTATATTTTATTTTGTAATAATAATTATTTATACATATAAATAATATTTGAAGTATATAAAACAATATGCAAAGCACAATATATTATGTTTACATTTGATAACTATCTTGTAGGAAATTTTAGATAACCATCTTGTAGGAAATTATTTAAATAGATGTCTTATTTTCTTGTAGGAAATAAAACTAATATGAAAAATAAATATTAAAACATATAAAAAGCTAAATAATATTATAATCCCAAAATAAATATTTAAGTTGAGTAAATAGTTAAATACATAATAAATTATGCATTTTATTGTAATACAAGAAGATTTGCAATATGTTCCTTAACATCATTCATCTCGTCATTTTGTAGCTCGTTAAATGATTTTTTTCAACGTCTTCATTCTCATTAATTTTTTCATATGGAGGAAGCAATTCATCATTTTCATCATAGAGAGAAAACTTTTCATCCTTTTGAGCATTTATCTTTATAAAATTATAAATGGCAATTGAAGCAATTACAATTTTAATTTGCTTTGGAAAAAGAAAATTGGGCATTTGACGTAAAATTTTTCGCCTATTTTTCTAAACGCCAAATATTCTTTCCATTGTGCATCTTAAAGAGGAATGTGCTGTTAAGTCAGAATTTTGACTTCACTTATAAAGTGATTTTGATGACAAACAAAGATAAGACAGAATGAAAAGCAGATGACATTAACAAACATGAAAAGCAGAC
>JAOSBN010000008.1:29565275-29592449 GCA_027563595.1 Erythroxylum suave | reverse complement strand
TCATTAATTGGTGAGGATTCATTGTAAGTCATTTTTATCTCTTGGAGTTTTGAAAGGTTTTCGTTCAAAGAGCTTAAAAAATATGTGGGTTAAGTATTCTAGAATTCATTTTAGTGAATGTGCATTATGGGTTAGTCAAATTCAAACTTTTGTTGAATGGAAGTTGTGTCTTTATGAAGGAAATCAAGGAGGGGTTCAAGAGAGGCAAAGGGATCAAGAGGAAAGGCATCCTTAAGTCCGATGCATAAGCAAGCAAGCATTTTTAGAGTGGGTTTCAGTTTTATGATGAAGCAATAAGCCATAAATGTCTTTCTTTCAATGACTTCGATTTCTGCATAAATGTGTAAATTGTTTGTGCTAGTTTGGTGTAGCATAAAGTGTCATTAGTTGCTGCATGTTTTCAAAAGAAAAATGTTTTCTTCAAAAGTTGCATACCTTATGAAATCATATTTCGGATATAAGAAGAAAATTTCCAAGAATTGCCATTTTGGGCAATAAGATTTCAAGAACATGAAATATATGTGTTATGTGGGTTTGTGATGGTCTCCTAAGTTAAGTGCACTTGTCTAAAGGCTTCTCCCGCCTACCCGCTAGTGGCATAGAGCTCCTTTATGGACTCCCATAAATTCACGGCTACGTAAGACCATAAATTGGAATTGCGCTAGTACGTTCTGTTCACGGCTACACAGGACCTTTAAGGGAAATGTATAGTAAGTTCTATTTTGGATCCACCCGGACCATTCTGATGTGCACATGATTCGTTTGACATGATGAATGCTTGCATGATTTGAAACTGAATGTGTTTTTTCTGTATAAAAAGGTTTTCTACTTGTTACTCAGTTATAAACCTGTTACCCACGAGCTTTAAGCTCACCCCCCTCCAACTTCTGTCCAATTCAGGTGAAGCACCAGAGTGTGAGTAATCTCAAGGTACAAGGCAACAACTAGTTGCAAATGTTCTTTTGTAATCCTTAAGGCTGATTTCGAGAACTAAGGCTTTAGCCCCTTTTAAGTTTTATTCGTCTTAAGTACTGATGTATTATGGCTTGTAAGGTTATTAAATCCTTGTAAAACAAATATACTTTTGGGGATGTATGAATTTTAGGTATATATTTCTGTGCATGATTAAGATTCCTGGTTAAGTTTTTACGTTGCATGTATTGATCCAATAAATAATGAGGACTAGGAAAGATTAATGATCACGTTTGGGTGATTCTGACCTGAGTCTCAAATAAATGAGAGCAGGTGAGAAGGTTGATAGAGAGCAATAAATAAGGTAGATGCAAAGGAAAATATATAGGAAGAATATCTTATGTGATGACGTCAGAACACAGAAGCAAGGTGAAATGGGAGAGTGTAAGGATAGGTAGAGTAAAACCCAAAAGATAAAACATAGAAGATAGGATCGTCTATGACTGTTCACAGACTTCAGAAGATAATGATTTAAGAGTATAAGTATCCTCTAGGATGATGTCAGGACATAGAGGTAAGAAGGATTTAAGAGTATATCCTCTGTGATGACGTCAGAACACAGAAGCAAGGAGAAAAGGGAGAGTGTAAGGATAGGTAGAGTAAAACTTAGAAGATAAAACATAGAAATAGGATCGTCTGTGTCTCTATTCACAAACTTTGTCTGTGTTACTGTTCACCGCGTATCTTCTGTCCCATCATTGACCCCTAGACTTTAGACGATAATTCACAATCGATAGAGGGTCAACCCAGAAGATAAAAGTTAACCACAGAAGATAAAACACAGAAGATAGATTATGGGCCAAGGATTATAAGAAGGAGTTAAGAGGGTATTCGAGTTAAGGTAAACCTTCTGTGTTATTGTTCACTATATATCTTTTGTCCCATTGTTGACCCCTTAGAAGATAAAATTGACCCTTGAGGTCTTCATGGAAGTTGTAGACCTTGAAATCTTCTTTCAAACCATATAAAGAATAACTTGAACCAATCCCCCTAGAGAAAGTTACAACATTTGTAAAATATCATCTATGTTTCCCAGACTTCGACTGTGATACTGTTCACGCTATCGTCTGGGTCACTGTTTGCCGCGTATCTTCTATCCCATTTTTGACCCTTCAGAAGATAAAGTTGGTCTTCGAGGTCCGCATGAAAATTTTAGTCCTTGAAGTCCTCTTTCTATCTATCCAAAGAAACCCTAGTTCAGATGCTTATAGGAGAAGTTATACCAATAGCCTCGAAGCAAGTATATGGGTAAAGAGAGGACTCACCCATGCTAATCATTGAGGAATTCAGGTTGAAATGTAAGAATGGACTAGTTGACTTTTCTAAAAGCTGAGTTGAGACTAGAAAAGAGGAGTTTGAGAAGGTAATCCGATAATGGTTAAGGTGTTCTCTTTGGGAGATAACTTATGTATTAAGATATTCTGCATGCGAGTTGGGGTCCAGATACGGGGTCCAACATTTTAGATGAGCTAACATCTTTTGTTAGATAGATTTCAGTTGGACAAGCCCAGGTAAAAGCATGTAGAATATGTTCAAACATAAGCCATCTGATTGATGGGTGCCCAAGACTACAAAAGGGAAGTATGCAGTATGTGAGCAGGAGGGAACTCTCCAGATCAGTATAACTTGTGCTCATAGATGTATAACTCAGGGTGGAGGGATCATCCCAACCTGAATTATAGAGGGAACAAACAGAACAATTACTTCCAGAATCGGTCATAAGGAGCATAACAAATTTAAATAAGGCTATAAGGAGCATAAGGAGCCCCTTCTTCCAATTCAAGTAATTCTCTAGATGAATTGAACAAGACTCTTACTGCTAAAAATTTCCAATTTCAATAGAGCATACAAAAAAAGAATAAAGCAAGTATATAGAATGTGGAAAACTAATAAAGTCAGGTGGCGGTAAAGCTCAATCATCTAGAATCACAAAGTGAAAGAAAATTTCCATCCCAATGTAAGGTGATCTCAAAGAATGTTAGTGTTGTAACCGTGAAGAGCAGAAAGGAGATTGAGGGTCCTAAGAGAACTCTATTGACGATTGCTACTAAGGAAGAAATTGAGAAGCAGTTGGGAAAGGAAGAAAATCCTTTTTTGAGTACAAAGATAAATTTTGAAAACCCTAATATCCTTAAGACTAATCCTCTACCTTTTTTGAGTAGATTGACAAGATCGAATAAGGAGGGGAAAGACAAAGAGGTATTGGAGACTTAACGAAAAGTGGAAGTAAACATACCCTTGCTCAATGCAATTAAGCAGGTACCAAGGTACATCAACTTCCTTAACGAACTGTGCACACATAAGAGGAATCTGAGGGGTGATGAAAAATTGATGATGGGTAAGAATGTGTTTGCTATTTTTAGAAATAAGATGCCCCCAAAATGTTGGCATCTAGGTATATTCACCATTCCCTGCAAAATTTTTAACACTATGATCAATAAAGTTATGTTAGATTTAGGAGTTTCAATTAATATGATGCCTTGTTCAATTCATGCTTGCTTGAATTTGGGTCTTTTGAAAGAAACAAGTGTTATCATATAATTGGCTTACTACACGAACACTTACCCTTATGGTGTAGTTGAGGATGTTTTGGTGTTGGTGAATAAGTTAGTGCTTCCTGTAAATTTTTTTGTTGATGATAAGAATGATGACACTTCTTATAATCCAATAACTATCTTGTTAGGGAGACCGTTTCTCAATACGGCTCAAACTAAGACAGATGTTCGTGAGGGCACCCTCATGATGGAATTTGATGGGGAAGTGATTTGTTTTAATATATTTGATATCATGAAACATCCTTATGTTGATCACTATGTTTTCTCCGTTGATGTGATTGATCCTTTAAATTAAGTTGCAAGGATCATTTAAAAATAGTCTTGATCAAGCAAATGGAAGCAAAAGCCAACAATGATGTTAAAGTGTGCGGAGAGCTGATGGAAATAGTAACTGTTTTGGAATCATTAGAGAATTCCCCAAAAAGATATGATTTGACTTCTATGAAATTATCTAAATCTCACCTGAAGTATTACCTTCTAATGTGCAGGCACCAGAATTGGAAGTGAAACCACTCTCTACCCACCTTAAGTTATCATTTCGGCAGAGTTGACTTCGAATCAAGAAGACAAGGAGGCTTGAATGTTAAGAGAGCATAAGAATGCCATCAGGTGGATGATCGTAGAAATCTAATAAATAAGCCCATCTATATGCATGCATCAATTATATTGGTGGAGGATGTAAAGTCCATATGGTAAGCTCAGTGTAGGTTGAATCCTTTGACGATCGAAGTTATGAAGAAGGAAGTATTGAAGCTTCTCGATGCTAGGGTTATTTACCCAACCTATGATTTCTTTTAATTTTTTTCACTTGGTTAGTTTTACTTTATTTTGTTGTCAAACCAAACAAACCCCTCAAAACCTAAATACTAGTTATTTTCATAACAAAGCCTAACCAAATATTCTCTGTGGGATTAACCTAGACTCACAACTGCTACAACAGTAGGTCTAGTTTGCTCTGACTAGAGTTATATTACTATCAATTTTTGTGTCGTTATTGGAGAATGTGGTGTTTGAGTTTTAGTTTTAATTTTTAATTGGTTTTTATACATATTTTTTCGTAATTAGTTTTTTTTTGTTATTTCTTATTCTTTTCAATTTTTGTTTCGTGATTGTGATTAAAAAAATTGACATTGATGGAAGTACTTTCTTCTATAACTTATATTCTCAATCTTATAGACATGATATAGATGTAGAGATTTGCTAACATTTCTATTTTTTGGAATTTTTGGTCTAGGCAAAACCTAGTTTTTACCCTAAAAGATGAAAACACTATAAAAGGAAAAGAAAATGACTTGATCAAAAGAGGCTCTATTTGTCAGAAGAGGAGAGAAAAAGGACCTGCTACCCCTACCACTCCATTCCAAGTTAATTTTGGAGTTATGTAAATATAGTGCCCTGGAAAGCAAGTGTATTTATATGTACCTTAATTTTCTTCGGTTACAGTTTTGTAATAGAAATATTTATTATTAATAAAATAAAAGAGTTTGGTTTTAAAGAGCATTATATATCTAGTTATAAGGTACCAAGATTCTTTTGAAAGTAATATAAATGTACATAGAGATGTATGGGAAACATGTATATTATTATAATCTAAATTAATGGATTAACAGATGAATAATCAAGTTGGATGCTTGATTATGGTTTAGATTGTTGTGTTGTGATTTATCTTTGTGTAAGTAAAAGAGTTTACTTAAAGGGAATGATGAGTTTCATATCATGATAATTGTTGACTATCGATAATGGCATTATTAAATGAATCTGGAATCAAATATGTTTTTAAGAATAAAGTGAGTCATTACTTTAATCTTAAAACATACAACTTAAGCATTCGCTTATTATGAACTACAATCTTGATGAGTGGTGAACTCATATGTGTTTCATTATAATTCTTGATATGATCGGAATGGATTTTTACAGAGTATTAATCTAGTGTCTGTATGTTGGAATTATTAATTGAAACATGTATCAGGGAACATTCACTCAAATAAAGAGTTTATAGTGATATCATCACTTCTAGATGTTTTAAGGAGATTTGGTGATTAAACTGGCACCAGTAGTTTGATGGACTAGCTACCCATCAAGTCTTAACACCAAGACGAGATCTTGTGTGTTAATCACCATATAAAGTAAAACAGGAGTTCTAGAAGAAAAAACCAATATAAGGGCAAAACAGTAAATTTTCCCTTTGTTGTGTGGATGGCTATAATAAGGTTCTTAAAGGGGTGCAATTGGACAAAAAATATGTGTTCTCATAATATTTAATAGTTCAGGAGTTCAACTAATTGTCTTTAGTGGAATGACATTTAATTAATAAGCTAGAATTAATTCTAATGAGATTAAATTAATTCTAGGTTTATTCGAGCTTCAGTTATCAATGTCCAATAAGATTTCCCACTTGGCTTTTGGATGGACCATCTTCCTTCTTCCATCTTCCAAAACCAAAATTGGAAGGTCATATTTAGGTTAATATTCTTTTCATATAGCCATCTTAAAGATAAATGAGAAGAGTCTCATTTATTGGCTACTTTATGATTGATTAAAGTAAGAAGTGATGCATTGGATGCTATTCTCTTCTTCCATTCCATGCATAACCGAAATTAAGGGTGTAAGAAGGTGTTTTTGCATGGTTTGACTCTATATCCTTTCATGCATGAGTGAGCCGAAATTTGCAAAAGAAGAGTCTCATTTTGGTTCATTTCTTCTAAGAAAAATATCCTCCAAACATGTCTTCTCCTTTCCCACCAAAGGATTTTGTTAACCTAATTGTCCTGGAACAACAAGAGGTAAATCAAATTGGTTAAGGATACAACAAGAAAGAGAGGATAGATTGACAAAGAAAAGGATTCGAAAGAAAAGGCTTTGGATACAAAAAGAAGGAGAGGATAGCGCAGCGAGAAATTAAAGTTGTAGTGAAGGAGTTGGTAATATCACTATCTTGTTTATGTTTATTATTATCCTTATACCATATCATGTATAGACTGGTATGATGATTTGGATATATTGCTTCCGTTGCAAATAAGATTTCTAAAAAGTTTTGAAATCTACTGGTTCTCCAAATATCGCATGCTTTCTTTTCTCAATCCAATAGTTAACTTTCTCATTCATCTTGTTATTTCTTTTATTTCATGTACAAAATAGATATGAGGATGATGAATTTGTATTTAAGGATGTTCTAAAATCTTTTTAGGATTTCTTTTTGAATCAATGTTAATTTGATTGCTTTTGATGATAATGAATCAGGTGATGTGATTGATTGTCGTATTTGTATACTTCGATAACAAATTGAGAGTGAACTGATTGCAAAACATTTAGGTTGGGTAATCAGAGTTAACAATCTAATATTTCATACAAACAATCAAATTGGTAATTTATATGAAGAGAGGTATCATTTGAAGACCTAATTGTCTATTAGAGTGCCTAAGATCTAATTAAAAGGTGGGTTATTTTTGTTAATTGAGAGATTTCAATTTTAATAATTTGATTAAATTAAAGTTTATGATTTATGATTTACTGATTAGAATTTGAGAGAGAATAAAGACCAATACTGATTAACTCAAAAGTAATCAAGTTAACATTTGATGATAAGATAAATACCCTTTTCTTATAATTGGTTAATCTTCCTTGTGATTTTTTTATTGTCAATTGGTTGTGTTCAATTTTAATTTCCTTACATTAATTTTATAATTTCATTCTCAATCAATCCATATTATATTGCTTAATTTTCTATCATTTTATTTTCATTTTAGATATAATTTTTAGACCTTAGACAAATTTAGGATTCAATTAATTCACTAATTCCTTATGGCATCAACGCCTCAACTACTACGCTAACGACCCACGCACTGGTGAAACATTAAGAGTTTTATAAAACTAAAACTTGGTCAATAAGTTTTTGACAACATTTTCGTGGATTTAGTTTAGGATTTTTTAATTCCTTTGTTTTAATGAATTATTACCCTTTCTTATGATTATTGTGCCTAATCATGAGAAACCACAAGAAAAAGAAGAAAAGGAAGTTTGAGCGCAAAGTTGAAGATACATCCACTTGGAGTTCACAAGGCAATAGTTAAGAATCTAAAAAGTTAAATTTCAATAAAAGATAGAAAGATCAATGATGGAGGAAATATATCATGAGGAGCAAAGGAGCCCTACAAATTTCGTAGAGGCACAATTTGGTCAGCTAATTAATCATACTTATTGAGTTGGCAAAACCACCTAGATTTCTTTTGGCCTAACAATGCAAGAACTCAAATGGGAATTCAAAGCCTACCAGGATTTCAGCAAGATGAGTCTAATTCATGGGACTCAAAATTAGACAAGATCATAAGTATGAATAAGACACAAAAAGGCTAGATGGGAAGCTTAAAGAAGTAATGGAAGATCATGCCTCTTCTATTCACAAACCAGAGGTTAAAATGGGCCAACTTAACAATGAATTTTGTAAGAGAAATGTTGAAAGCTTTTTGAGTAACATGGAAGTAAATCCAAGAGAGAAATTTAAGGTTACCATACTTGGGAGTGAGAAAGAGCTAAAAGCTCCAACGGAAAACCAAGTTGAAGCCCACTTTGTAAAAATCCAAGAGAAGAAGAAAGAGGATGAAGAAAAGAATCAAGACCTTCCATACATTCCTCCTCTGCCTTATCCATCGAAAATATCCAACAAATATTTCAAAAGAATGACTTAGATGCATCATTCACAAAGCTCATGGAAAACCTAAAGAAATGGAAAATATACTTATCTTTTGTGGAAGTGTTGAAATGTAGGCCTAAGTACTCGAAATTCCTTAAAGACTTACTATCTACCAAGCAAAATTAGTACAATGATCAAAAGGTAGCCATGACGGAAACCTCCAGCTCCTTAATTATCAACCAGATGCCATCACAGTTGAAAAATCCAAGGAATCTTACAATACCCTATATAATTGGTAACTTAGAGATTTAAAAATGTTTATGCAACTTAGGTGTAAATATAAACCTTATGCCTTTGTCAATTTTTAGGAAACTAGGGCTAAGAGATATAAAGACATCATCTATACATATTAAGTTGACAAATTAGTTAACAAAGAAAATGTTTGGCGTGGTGGAGGAAATACTTTTAAAAGCGAACAAGTTTAACATTCATGTGGATTTTGTCGTGCTAGACTTTGAAAAGGAACAAAATTATCTGCTAATTCTTAGTATACCATTTTTAACCGCTGAAAAAGCTTTAGTAGATGTCTATGAAGATAACTTCATCCTTTGGATTGGAGATGAACAAGTTAAATTCAACAGTAATAAGGTATTAAAGAATCTGAAGGAGGGTAGCTCATTCATGATAATTGATGAAGTCAAATCTTTAAAGGATAAAAAGGAAAAAGAACATATGATAATAGACATAAAGCTTCAATCATATAAGGAAGTCTTCGTTCTAAAAATTGAAGAAGAAAAGAAAGAAGAACATAGGATACAAGACAGAGGTTGAAGAAGATACGAAAGTCTCTTTTCATGAAGTGAAAGAAGAAGGGGAGACAGGGATGACTGAGGAAGAACAAGAACAACTCTCCCCCTTACAAGACAAATTGTTGGATTCAATACCAGATCTACGGAGTTTTGTTATTCCTTATTTTAGTATGTGTTAGTAAAAAGGGCATTACTTAACCTAATTGGTCTTTTAATTTTATCATTATTGTCCTTTTGATTATCTTGTAATTTGTAGCTTATTTATAGGCTGCGAAACAAAAATTGGGCTATATGGGTGGAAGCAAGCCACTTATAATTGACCCAAGTTAAGTGTGGAAGGAAGAGCACGTCAAGCTAGTGACGGTAAATGTACTACATAGGCGGCAACCCATGATTTTCAGTTTTTATTGTTTTATCTGTTCCTGTAGAATAGGTTTCCAATTATGTTTTTGTATGTTTTTCCAATACAAGTTAATATCTAAGAAAAATCGAGCTGGTTTTATTTATTTCTCTCTCTCTCTTTTTCAAAAATGGTTTAGAAGGGTATGAAAAATGAGACAATGAGGTGATCATGAAAATATAAGGGAGGGAAGGAATCCAAGATTGACATGAAGAAAAGAATCAAAAATAGAAAAGGACCATAAAAATTCCCAATGTCATGATCATGACTCCTTGGTTATGATCATGACTTAATTTTGCGGTCTTTGTCAAGATCGCAACACTCTTGATCATGATCAAGACCTTGTTTAGAACATTCTATCACGATTCTGAGCCTTAAAATCCCTCCTATCATAATTGTGACCCACAAGGTCACAATAGTGACATGCGGCAAGGTAGAATGAATATGTGGAATTTTCAAACCTTTTTCTCATATTTATCCCTCCATTCTTCCTCCTAACCTATATTCACTCTTACCCTTATTTTCTTACTTACAACACTCTCTCACTCTTTCTCCAAAATCAAGAAGCAAATCCTCTCACTTCTCTCTAAAATCCATCTTAATGTTCTTCCTCTTTATACCTTTCACACATCTCTCAATCAAATGGGTCCGCTCATTAAGCTGACAACTAAGTGCATTCAAGGAAAAGCAAAGCATGAGTGTCAAGGAACAAACCAAAAAGTCGAGTAGAAAATTATAGATCACCCTACCCGATATACTCAGAAGAGGAAGGCAACCACTTCCAAACCCTTAGCCTTAAAAAGATTGTTGTGCCTAGATATTTGGACTTTGAGATATTGTAAAGAATTATATTGGGAGAAAAGGTTAAAAATATAGGAAACAGAATTCAATGGGAAAAGTCTGTGTATTTTAAATTTTTCGTTTATGAAGAACTTACGCTTGACTTCTTCACATCCCTCTAATTTGAGTAAGGTATCCTAAGAGAATAATGGTTTTGATTGCAGAGTTAACTGTATGAGTTAATTATTAAAACTTTATGTGAAATCGGTGGATTCCCATAATTTGGACCATCATGATGATTTCTGTTCCACATGTTATTAGGCCCAGTTAACTGGGTTGAAGAACTTCGATCCTAAGAATGCACACAAAAACATCATTTTTAATATGAAACACTTGTTATTACACAAATTCTCATGCCAATTTGGTTTCAAAAAAATTGAAAGCAATAAGTGTTCGGTGAAGGAGTTATTTATTTTTTGGTATATGGACAATAGCATCCAAGTTTGTATAGCCACCCACATTTTTAATGAGTTGGTATATGGATAATAACATCCAATTTTATATAGCCACCCATATTTGTAATGCTCTCATTGCTTCTTTAAAAAAGATAAGCAACAATCTTAGCATAGGCTACTTGTTTACTGCTATTGTGGATTATTACAGTGTTAATTGTGATGGATTGAATGTGCATCTTTCTTAATTTTTTTAACACTCATCATTTGATATGAGTTATGATCTTGAAGTCCTATAATATGGAACTTCGACATGTCATTGTAAAATCACATGTTAACAATAAGGCAAGACAAGCCAACTCCAGCTCGGCACCATCGTAAAAACAAGTGAACGAGTCAACTAGTGAAGAATCTAGAGCAGAGGAAGAAGTCGGATGGGAGAAAGTACTAGAAGTAATTTCAAACAGTAACAAAGCAATTGCAGATAATGCCACAGTGCTGAAAGAGATAGTGAAGGAGTAAAAACAAAAATGCTAAGACATCAGCAAAGATGACAACACCAAGACATCCAAAGCATTTACAAATGCTTTGCTACTCAAGGTGTGGATATCCCACCTCTAACACCATCTTCATCAACACCTCAATCGCCATAATAGGTTCTTATGCTTTAACCATTAACTTTTTGTTTAATTTTTTTCCTATTATTTTGTTTTTTTCCCACCTTACTTCTTATTTATTCTTCTCACATTAAGGACAATATATTTTCCAAAAGCGGGGAGGTTTACACTACATTTTTATTTTGAATATGAATTTGAATATTTTATATTAGTTCTTTTTGCTTAGGTTTTCATGGTGTGAATTGTGTGGATGTGTTAACGGCTAGGACTTAACGAATTTAGTTTAGCTTTGAACATAGACTTTTAAGTTGTTAAGATTTATTAACTTGTGTAATTCATGTTCTAGGTATTTTTAGTTAAATGTGCATGTTAGTTAAGATCTAACATTAATTTGCTCACCTTAGGAAATTTGTTACATACATTGATAATAATTGGTCAATGAAATAAGTAATGCTGTTAGTATCTTTTCATGAATACGATTACCTAAAGAAATGAAATAGGTAATAAAATGTGAAAAAATGTAGGTATATCTCAAGCAAATAACTATTCCTATAGCCTTTAGGTTATACTTAGAGCTAGTAGCCAGTTGAGAGTGTGATGTAGCTGAGTAACCGAGGGGACATTATCATAAATGTTTACCTCCACATCAAAAGGCTATAATGACATTCCAACTAAGCCTATGAATAAAAATATGACATAGTTAAGTAACCGGGGGACGTTCATCATAAATGTTTTCCTTCATGTCAAAAGACTTATAAAACCCTCAATATACCTTAAGTGCATAAGTTAAAAATTTGGTATATAAGGTTTCGATCCCTTAAGGAGTTGGTGAACTAATCTAATTCTAAGTTATCTAAGGCCTAAAAGGATTATTACAAATAAAATAAAAAGTAAATAGAAAAGTAAATTTGTGAATATAGATTGATTGAAATTTAAATTATAAAATTAACACAAGAAATAAAAATTGAGCACCACTATTGAACTATCAAAAATCATACAAGGAAGATTAGCCAATTATAAGAAGGGGCATTTATCTTGTCATCAAATGATAACACGATCCTTTTGAGTTAATACAGTATTGGTCCTAGACTTTCAAAGGGTGGATTACTCTCTCTTGAGTTATAATCATTAAACCATAAATCATAGCCCTTAATTGAATTATGGAATTTGCAACCTCTCAATTAACAAAAAAACACATATATCTAATTAGATCTTAAGCTCTTTAATAGACTATTGGGTTCTCACACGAAATCTTTTTTCATACAAATAACTGATTTGATTATTTGCATGATCTATTAGATTTTTAACTCTCATTTCCCAATCTAAACTTTTTCCTTATCAATTCACTCTCTCAATTTGTTACTGAAGTATGCAATTACAACAAATAATCACAATACCCAATGTATTAACATCAAAAGAAATTACAATAACATTGATTCAAGAATAAATCCCTAAGGAGTTTAGAACATCGTCATCAAACCCAAATCCATCACTATCCAATCCATCTCATACATTCAAAAGAAAGAATGATAAAGATGAAATGAAATGTCACTTGGAAATGTCAGAATAGATTAAGAAGATAGCTGCACTGCAGCCTTTCTTCTTGTTCTCTCTTCTTCTTCTTCTCCCTTGGATCTTTCTCAAAGTTGTAGAAATGGAGCTCCCTTTTAGGTCTTCTTTCTTTTCTTTATATATCTTTTCCATTTAGGGAAAACATTAGGGTTTACCCATAATGCCACGATCGTGGTAATTAATTTTGCTCACTGCCATGATCATGGTAGAAGGTTTACCCATAGTACTATAATCATGGCACTTAATTTTACTCTCTTTCACAATCATGGTAGACGAGGCCACGATCATGGCAGACCTATCAAGCTTTTGTCACAATTATGGCTCTAGGCTTGCTTCAAATTTCCTTTAAATTATCTCCATTCTTTGATATTTGATCTGAAACACTAACAAACACATCAAGGAACCTCAAGTACAAAAAAATTAAGATTAATAGCATGCTCTATTCCATAAAACACTCAAAACACAAATATCGAACTAAATAACACAATTCTAACCTAAACATGTACTAATCACTTAATTTAACAACTAAACACATACTAAGCTACCCATTAAAGTATTATGAAACCTAAACGTATCAAACACTAGGTCAATGTTAAAGAAAATTAACAAAAGGTTTCTTAATAAATAAATCCTATTAATCTTTGTTAATAGCATGATTTTTGGTGGAAAGCTATCTATTAATGTTGGTAAGTTCAATTGACTACTGCTTATCAATATGTGTATGTAAGTATTGAGGTTGAGTGAATATGAAGTTAAGTTCTTGATTAGTATGTATATTTATTCTAAAGTGCCTAGTCATAGATTGAATGAGTTAATAAATTAGAGCAGCTTGAAGGGTTGTGTTTAAAGTAAGTTTAATGACATTGTATCATCATTGCATATGTGGGCTTATATGTGTTATTGTTTGGTGCTTTTGTGTTTTTTTTGTTTTTTTTTTTTTTGCATGATGGAAAGCAAAAGTTCAAGTGTGGGGAAGTTGATAATTATAGGTTATATAATGTTTTAGTGGGTAATTTAGTATCTTTTTAGATGTTAATTAGATGATTTCTGCATGTTTAGATTTAGAATTGATTTTATATGATTATGTGTTTTTTTTAGTGTTGTGTAGTTTAGAGCATGTTGTTGGGCTTTTATTTTGTACATTTGAGGTGTTTCGATTTGTTTGTTAGTGTTTGAGATCAGGTAAAGAATACAAGAGAAGTTTGGAGAAAGATTGGAGGAATACTCAAGGTCACGATCATGATAGAAGCAACCCAACCATAGTCACGATTGTGACACCCATGTAATGATCTTTACAAAAACTAAATAGCACTATGTGACAGTGATGTCACAATCATGAAATACCTACCACAATCATGATAAACACGATACAAATGCAAGGATCTGCTTCCATTTCTAATTTTGGAGGGTAATTTTGGACTTTTTGGCCTAGGTGAAACCTACTTTTCACCTTAAAAGGCATAAACACTATAAAAGGGAAAGAAAATGACCTGATCAAGAGATCCTCCATTTGTCACTTTTGGAAAGAACCAAGGAAGAGGAGAGAAAAGGAGGGAACAAGAAGGATCTATTGTTGTTGCCACCACTCCCAGTCATTCCAAGTTAACTTTCTCAATTCATCTTGTTATTTCTTTCACTTGATGTATAAGATGAATATGAGGATCATGAATTTGTGATTAAGGATGTTCTAAACTCTTTTTGGGAATTGTTCTTAAATCAAATGTCAATTTGATTACTTTTGAAAATGTATTGGGTATTGTGATTGTTTGTTGTATTTGCATGCTTTAGTAACAAATCAAGAGAGTAAACTGATAGCAAAAAGATTAGGTTGGTTAATGAGACTTAACAAGCTAATACATCACAAAAACAATCAAATCGGTAACTTATATGAAGAGAGATCTCATATGAAAACTTGATTGTTTATTAAAGTGCTTAATATCTAACTGTAATGTAAGTTATTTTTGTTAATTGAGATATTGCAATTTTAGTAATTAAATTCATTTAAGGTTTATGTTTTAGGGTTTAATGATTAAAACTTGAAAGAGAATAATCCACCCTTTCGAATTCTAGGATCAATGCTGATTAACTCAAAACTAATCAAGTTACCATTTAATGATAGGATAAATCCCCTTTTCTCATAATTTGTTAATCTTTCTTGTGTAATTTTTCGATTGTTAATTGGTTGTGTTCAATCCTTGCATTAATTTTAGAATTTCATTCTCAATCAATCCATATTTAATGGTTTAATTTTCTGTCATTTTATTTTCATTTTAATTACAATTTTTAGACCTCAGACAAAGTTAGGATTTAATTAGTTCATTAATTCCTTGTATGATTGACACCTTAACTACTACGCTTACAACTCGTGCACTTGCGAAATATTGAGGATTTTATATAATTAAAACTTGTTCAACAAGGACCCCATAAAACATTGGCAGCATGTGATAGTGAATGTGTTTCAATTCATAGTTTTTGGCTGCCTCTCCTAAACATATGTATGAAAACATATGCATGAAGTGACAATACCAATCATTAGTCTAGTGTACTCCTTCGTTACTAGCTACCTTTCACCCATCTCTCAGTCTTCAAGCTTAAGTTCCTCAAGATTGTCTTCAAAGTCCCTTTGAGATCCTCTTATCCGATGCACATTATCAATAAAAGGAACTGGTTCACTTTCCAAAGGCCTCCTTCATCGCATAAACAAAATAAAGACAACACTGAATTAATAAAAAAATTGATAAAACAAATCAATGAAATAACACGACAAAAATGTATGCATGAAAAGACAAAATGATCTAATTTAATTTAAGTTTAAACACTAAACACCTACCCACTAATGGCATCAAAAACTTGTTATGTCAAACTAAGTTCTAAAAAACCTACACTATCCCACTCGTAAGCATACAAGGTAATTGTAGTTGAATGCTTAGAGTCTTCTCTCAAGAAGGTGAAATTGGTTTACTCAAACTAAATTTGAATAAAAACAAAAACAAATACAATCCTAAACACTCTTTCCCAATTTCTTGAGTAAAAGGTTTTAAAGAAAATTAAGTAATTAAACTAAAAAGTAAATTGATTTAACTGGAAGCAAAGAACAATTTGATCAATCAATTTAGTGAACTCTTCAGACATTAACTTCACTAATTTATTCTCCCATACATGACTAGAAAAAATTAATTAGATAATTTTCTTCCTAAAATTATCATTTGGGTTCTAAAATCAATTTAAATAATAAATTAAATCTAACTTTCATAATTGACAAGTTTATCATCCAAATTAGTTATGTAAACCTAACTAATAATTTACCCCTTAAGTTCGTATGTTTCTAATTCATAACTTAAGCATCTATAGTTTCTCATTCTAATATTAAACTTCTTCTCTTGATTCTTCATTTAATATCCAAATGATGCAAAATTTGGCCAAACTATTACATCCAATAAGTTCATAAAACTACAAAAAATATCAAGACAATATAACAGTAACTTAATTTTGCATAGTGGACTAAGTTAGTTTCATTAATTCTCAAGAACAAGCAATTAGCCCATATTGAAATAAAAACAGTTTATCATCCTCATAAGCTTCTGAAACAACCTAAGTCTGATGTCGCCTTGTGGTTACCTCAAAATTTAACCAAGGATTGCATATAGTACAACCTCGGGTTGTTCTCTTTGAGGAGCCTAAAATGAAATTAATTTCCTAAGTAACTAAATGCAATTCAACCTAAACTATAGAATGGGGGTTTGATTTGATTAACTATAACAAAAATTGCAATGAATTAAAATAAACATAAAGGACGTTTTTGGTATTTTAAATCTAAAATGAATGATATGGAATTATAGTGAGTGAATGGAATGAAAAACACAAGTGACTAACATTGATAAAAGCAATCCTCCCATTTAATAACACAAGCAATCATCACTTAAACAGATATGGGAGTTAAAAACAATAAACTAAGAGTTATAATTAAACTTTTAATCCATCAACCGGGCCACCTCAAATTGTCACAAAATATTTTCCAAGGTCCCAATCTACTAACTAACACCATAATAGTAAATTAGAACTAAAGATACTAAAAACCAATGCCCAATTATAACTCAATAATTAATAAAACAAAATTAAAGCCAACAATAGATATAATGGTTCAAAAATTCAAGCCATCATTTATAATCACTTTGTCACGACCCGGAACCACATCAGGCACATGACAACCGACGCATACCTGGGATAAGGATACTCATGGTAGCCTTAACCAAGTTATGCAAGGCTAACTGAATATCAATCTCAACGACAATACAAATTGTTCATACATAAAGTTATTTACAAACCACAAGACAATCAAAATTTAATTTACAAAATTTTAAAGCATATCGATGTAATCATTTTAATAAAACACTTAAACGGTAAAACGGTTCATGAACCACTTTGCAATAGAAGTACAAAACAGAAACTACCCACGTGCGGTAATGTCCCGAAACTGTCAAAAGACCACATGTTCTACTCAGAACTTCAAGCTCACTAAAATAACCTGCATGGTTAGAAAGCGGAGGGGGGTGAGTACACTATGTACTCTGTGAGTAGGAAAAACATATGTCTTGAACAAAACTCGATGCACACTAAGAAGATATAGATAACCCATAAGGTGAACATACAACACATAAACACATAAGCCTAGCCTATGACTTAACATATATTGGTTAGGAACCATATAGGCCTAGCCTATTAATTCACTAATCTAGTGAACATGGGTTCTAATTCCAATACACAAAAGCATAAAAACATCATATGCATAAATCAAATCTCGTTTTAAAAAAAAATCAAGGTAAGCCAAAACAATTATGTTTTACACCACTAGTCGGCCAAACTAGCGTACACACCCACCAATCCTCGGTGTTAGCTCGACTTTATCCAAGGTGAGTCCGAATTATAGTCGACAAGAGCATCATGACCCTAGGTGATGACCTTGTTGGTGTCCAAACCCTAGGTGTGGAATCACCCGCAAGTCCCATAGCAAGGTGTCCATACAAACATTCAAATTTTATTTACCAGTGTCAAGGGTATGGGAGTCGCTAAATCAGTTGTGCCCAACACAAGATTGGCCAATCATTTCCTCACCAATCATAAAAGATCATACACAAATATTGAATACTAAAATCAAGTAAAGCACCATGCCTTTATTTATCGGTCCAACCGATAAAATGAAACTTTGTCATGGCTCCAAGCTAAAAGAGAACATAAACATGCAGCATACATGATTCGATTATGCATATGAAAATTCCCGAAACATTATCTCATGAAATAAAAGCCAATTTTTGTGCTTCAAATGCATAGTTGTTCAAAACAATGTCATTTCATAAATACACAAGTGTATTAGGATCCATTTGAGATTCTATTCTACTAAGCATGACCTAGGTTCAAATTTCACATACAAGTCATCATACATGTCTTAGGGTGATCTAGTCCCATACGAGAAATATGGTTTCACCCAACTTACCTCAAAAGAAGGTGTACACTACCTTGCCTTTAAAAATCCTTGATACGAGCTCCTTGATTCCTAGCTCTCGAGCCTTTATACATAAAAAGATATACAATGAAGTTACTACCTAAACATAAATTTTTTATAGTTATACACCATCATATAAGTGTATAAAACACAATATCATTTCCTTTAAGCTATAGGATTCGACCATTAAGCTTCTCACATGGTTACTTCCTTACCATTCACATTAACGTCTCTTTTGCATTTTCTAAGGCATTTAATGCCTTTAACCTAATACTTGCTCATTTTGAAACATACTTAGGCACATCTTTATCCATGCACATTAGGCCATTACTCATCAATCTAAGCAACAATTCAAGTTTACTCTAAATAAACATGAATGCCTCTTTCCAATGCACACCATTAAAATCCTTAGATCCTAAGCCAAGTTCACTTAGAAATTTTATCAAACACCTAATGTGCATAAATTTCAAGTCACATTTTCAAGGCTTTATCATAATAATTCATGCTCCTATCATGTCATGTAGTAACACTTCCCCTTAATGACACATTCCACTACTCCATTCAAACCAACTCCCTTCATTTAAGCTACATTTATCAATTACACAACTCATTACATTAATCCACTTCTTTTTCATTATTTCGGCCCAAACTTAACCAACATCCATCTTCTTTATTCTCCATCATCAATTCATATTATACATGCACAATTAACACCATAGAATTCATTTAAATCATCAATTTCAAAAGAGATCCAAAAATATACAACTTTCACCAAAAGGGGGCATTTTCGATTTTGGCTTTAAAGAAACCTCTCCATGACTCTTTTCATTCATCTAAACCATGTTTCATACATACTTAAGCATGAAAAACAACATATCTTAACACCAAACTCAAAATCATAATGTAGAGAGAGATGAGACAAAATTTACCTATACTTTCCTTTGGTGATGTCTTCAAATCCTTTGAGAATTTTTTAAATATAATGATAGATTTGGGTTCCTTGACACCCAAATTAGCTTACAACATCTTGTTTTGAGTTGAAGAATAAAAAAGATGGTGGAATTTGGTGATGACCTAATGTTTCCTCTCTTCCTTCCTCTTCTTCTTTCTTCTCCTTTCTTTTTAATTAAAACTAAGTGTTTTTAATGTTTAATGGGGGTGCACGACCATAAGGAGGAGAAGAGTCTAGAATTTGACTCTTCTTTGACCAAATATAGCGAATTTACCCTTTTTCCCTTAGCTTATCTGAAATTACCATTATAACCTCCAAACTTTCCTAAATTTACAACTAAGCCCAAAATTTGAGAATGATCAAAACTTTTATTTTCATTTTGGTCCTTGAAATTTTGAAAATTATAAATAAGCCCCTTAACTTTATAAAATTACCTTTTGGTCCTCAATTTTAAATTACATTTAAGTCCCTTATGTACATCAACTTTTCCGATTAACCTTTCTAAGCGTCCGATAAGCCTATAAATCATGTCTAATCACCTCTAAGTCATTAGAACACATTCAATTCGACTACCATGGTCATATCCATCCAATTGGCTCATTTTTTCACACTTAAAAGCTTATACGTTGGAAGTCTCCAAGATTTCGCATACCGATGAACTCTAAGTTCATGTAAGGGCATATAACATTTTATATCATTGGCATATGTACCAAAAGGATTCAAATACATCTTTGAAATCATTACAACCATGTATATATTAATGTATAGCAATATCTCCAAATATGGCACAATACGAAAAGCTCAGAGAGTTCGGTGTTACACACTTTTACTAAAATCTCAATACAAAGTCTTGACCCAAAACAAAGTAATGAAATTAAGCTTTAATCAGCACCATATCAATTGTTAAACATTAATCCAACCACAAAATTCTTCCAATACGAAGATATAATCAATACGTAACTCCAAACAGCTAAATAGTTATCCAAATACCAAGGAATCACTAAATAATTAAATGGGTAGAAGATAAATGTAGCTTAAACTCCCCTATAAAGATCCAAGCCCTTACCATTGCCATTGAATCAGAGGATTAGGGTGAACTAGCCATGGAAAACCATTGAAGACATTGCCAACGGTGAGCTACGACGATCAGCCATGGAAGATGGGAATGATGGTTTGGATTTATGGGAGATGAGGAAGAGGGATGAAATCTTTAGGTCTCCCTTAGTGGAGAAGTTTGTGACCAATAAATCCTCGTTCCTTTTTTTTTTTGCCCTTTGTGTTCTACCTTTTCCTCTCTATTCTGCTCTGTGTTTTCTTCTTTTTTTTTTCCTTCCTTTTGCTGTGTCATTTTTCTTCATTCCAGCCTTCCTTCTGCTGCGTCATTTTTTTGAAATTTCCCTGAGCTTCTACATTTTGCCTTTGGACTATGTGTTTGCATGTTATTATGCTGACATTTCGTTCCTTTTCTGTTGTCTACATTTTATCTTTCTTCCTCTCTTAACATCTGCATTTTTGGTCTCTTCCTTATTTGACCATGCGCTAGCTTTTTGTCATATGTTGCTGTCATTTTTGCTCCTTCTCTAGCTGCTGAGTTTTCTTCACATGTTGCTTGTGTTTTGGCTTCTTTTCTCTAATTGCTACATTTTCTTCACTTGTTACTTACAATTTGGCCCTTTATTTCAACTGACATTTAATGCTTTGGACTGTTATTTTTTGATCATTTTAATTTTAATTTTTCCTAAGTACCCTACGATAAAAATTACAAATAATGTAGCATTAATTGTCCTAAAATCAATTAATCACAGTTAAACCAAAATATGACAATTTTTGCCCCCTATAAACACAAATTAAATGTAAGGCATAATAATTCAAATAATAATCAAATATTGCAATTAAGACCAATTATAGCGACAAAAACCCATCTAAATGATATGAAAATATATGTAGATAAGTGAGTTTGTCAGCTTAAATCCCATGTTTAACAATAAATAAAGAAATATCAAAATGATAATAGAGGAAATAAATAGAAGATGGAATATCAAGGTAGTAATAGGCTAAACAAGTTCAACTAAACAAAAGATAAAATGGGTTTAACAATAGTAGTTGAAGATGAAATAAGAATGAATAAACAAAATGAAGAACCCTCGGACGAAGAAGTTAGCAATGAATCTTCTGCCAAGCTCAAGGTATCTGGCATTGGCTCTCGTCTTTTGCCTCTGCTCTACTCTCAAATTTCTAATATTTTTGGCAAGCAAACCAGGAATCTATTGTAACCACTTGATACTAAGTATATTGGTTCAACATTATTTGGAATAAGTTTTTGATTCCTTGAATCTCAGTTCTATTATGGCTTATAATGAAAAATAGACTTATAATGAAAAATAGAATAAGTACATTTGATAGATTGCACTTCCTGATAGGGATAGAAATTGTTTCTAATACAAGGACTATGATGAAACTAAGGATCACTTTTTTTTAGTGTTGCTATGTTTCTCATGTTTGGAAAGAGATTAAAAGATATTGTCAATGGGACCTCACAGGACATTTATTTACAGAAACCATTCAATGGTTAGTGGATCATTTAAGGAACCATTATAATACCTTAGATTTGTTTTCATTTTTTTCCAATCCTCTATCCATAGGATATGAAATGAAAGGGAAAATAGGAGATTCAAAAACAAGTTTGCTATTGAGAAGGAGACAACAATTGGGATCTTACAAACTATAAAGGAAACCTTTTACTTGTGATATAAGTCAATCAATTCTTAGGAAGTCTAGTTGCTAGCCTCCTAATACTTATATTTTGTTACTCTATTAGGAAGATTATCTAATCTTATTGCTAATGTTTGGGATCTTTCTATTATACTATTTGTAACCTTTATTATTGTCCTTTAATATCATCCCCTTGTTTTTTTTTCAAGAAAAGTCCAATATTAACAAATAATAGCTAGGAAAAATTTATGAAAAATATATAAATACAATATGAATATCATAATTATTATTTCATCATAATTTCATCTATAATTTTTTTATGGAATTTATTTTATATATTAATTAATTGAACATATATGCATAAGGTAAAGAATATCTTTAAATAATTATATCATAAAAACTACAATTAACTAATTTTATAAAACAGCACTAATAGATCTACAACTTGAATCATTGAAACTAGAGTGAGATATAGGATGAATGCACCTTCTTAGCATAAAACATAAAGAATATAGTTCAAGATAAGAGTAGGGATTTCAACGAGCTGAGTCGAGTATCAATAAGACAAATGTCAATGACCAGGTATGAATTTTGAGGACGAAATTCTTTTAAAGGGAAGAGAAATGTAAGGCCCAAATTACCCTCTAGTTGAAATGTTACATTTTTATGAAAGTATATGTGATAAGTGTTAAAAATTGTGATATGATTGAGAATTGCATGACTTGAATTTTGGTTTAATGGATTGTACTTAGTGAATTGGAATTAATTAACATCATTAGGTAATTGAGGTATTAAAATGTACATTTGGACTAGGAAAATTGTCAAGTGGCAAGATAAGTTGGTACATGAAAATTTAAAAGGCTGGGCCTATGAGTTAGTGACATTTGGCATAGCTAATGCATTGACATTTGGCAACATGGGTTGAGTGACAAATGGCCTAAATAAATTATGGCATTTGGAAGCATTTATTAAGTAACAAATGACCTAATAAATGTGTGACTTTTGGAAGCTTAAAGGAAGGACAAATGTGACACTTGCTTTAGTGAATTGTGCTTCTCCAAGATTAGGACATTTAGCAACTTTGGTGTCAAACTTGCAAGAAGTTTCTACAGCCTAAATGGAAGTATCTCCATTGAAACCATTCACCCTCTCTTAGCTCTGATTTTTTTCTTCAATTACACTTAGAATTCTTGCAAGATATTGCATCAAGAAAGCTACAACATGTTATCTTTTATGTTGCTGTCTTTTGATGTTTTAAGAGCATCATAGTTTCACTTGGATTTTGGACTTATGTTGGTTGTTTAGAAGTTTAAATTGGCTTGTTCTTTAAAGTTAAAGAAGGTAAGAGAATGCTAAACTTGATTTCACATTATAATATGAAATTTTTGATACTTGAATTGATTAGAATATGTGTTAAGATGATAAGAATTGAATGCTGGAAAAATGATCCTTCTACGATAATTTCTAGTTTGGTTTTGATATGTGCAAGATATTGATTTATAAGTTACTTGATGAATGATTTTTGACTTGGTTTTTTACATGAAATTTATGTGGAATTGAGGCATGAATAAGGTGTAATTGAAGTGGAATTGATGAACTATGGTGAAAAGGTGTTGAAGGTGTAAGACGTGAGCTAATTGTAGTGATTTTGCTAAACAAACATCGGTATTTTGGCCATAACTTGAGTTGTAGATATCAAGATGGAGTGATTTTAATTGTAGATTAAACTAAGTATATATGTATACAATTTTTATAAACGAATAGAATTTTATTTCTGTCTCTAAGGGTTTTGAAATTTGGCTTGAAGTTGACTTTTGGTTATTGTCACAGTTTAAGAATAGTCTGCAGTATTTTCGGTATAACTCTAGGAATAAAGAACCAAATTGTATGAACATTAGTTCATTAGAAACATAAGACATATAGAAACATTTTCTAAGACATATAGAAACATTTTTTTAGAAGAAGATATTATATATAAACCTTACTTTCTATGTCATAATTTCCATACACAACTTACCTGAAATATTATCCTGAGAAAAACTAGAAGTTGGGTGCAAAAAAAGTAGCTTCTGTAACGATCATGGGGAGATACCCCACGATCATGGGTAGTACTTAGGCAGGGAAAATGTTGGTTTTAGACAATTGTTTTACTATATATGATTAAGGTACTTAATAATGGTTTAACTTAACTTAATTGAGGTTGTAAATGAACCTAGATGGTGTTAGATCAATTGAGTAAAAGTTAATGTAGTTATGAATTAATAATTTAGGTAATTTCTTAAAGAATGTGTGTTTAGTGAATAATTTGTCTAATGTTAAAATGTATAGTGTGTTCAAGGATGAATGTATCCTTATGAATACAAATGTGTAACAAAAGTTTTATACAAAGTGAAATGAATATGATTGATTGTGAATTGGAAATTTGTGTAATTATATGCAATGTGTAAATACATAATTCATCTAACGAAACATTATCACAAATGTTTATGCACATAAGGTATAATTAATTGGATGTACATATATATCTTCAATTTGAGGAAAGCATAATAAAGAAATAACATCTTTTCTATGAGATTTTCAAACCTAAAATGGTTTGTTTTTAAAACTGTCAAGTCTGAGTCGTGGGTGAATAGGCATGCCTAGATGGGTCTGCAGCTACTCCTATGAGACTTCAGTGTCTGCTAATATTGACATTTCGATGTCTCCTAATATTGTCACTTCGATGTCTGAGACATAAGTCTCTCCTATTCCAGTCTCTTTACCAACTTTTATATAAAAGATAGATAGGCTAACTTGTTTTTTGTTATGATATATGTTTAATTCTAATATAAGCTATGTTAAGTTATGAAACAAGCTAATTTCTGATATGATACAAGATAAGCTCTGATTTGATACAAAACATATTCTGATCTAATGCAACTCAGATTTTAATCTGAAATTATTATATCCTGTTCTAATATTCAATTCTGATACCTGTACATTCCATTATGATATTTATGAGTTTTTTTCATGTAAGAATGTTCTCTATTAATGAATCATATTGGGTTTTAAGACATACTATTTGGATTATTTTGTAATATGAACAATTTGGATTATTTTGAATATAAGAATGTTAGACGACTGTTAGAAACAGTTGTCATTATGCATTATGTTTAGTTATTCCCCACTAAGCTTTATGCTTAGCACTGTGGTTTTGGCTTTATATAGGTTCTGATAAGAATGCTTGAGATTAGGACAAAGACAACTGCAGTGGCCAAGAAGATTGTGTTTTATTGTGGAAATATTCAGCTTGTTTTTGAGTTGTTTTTCATTGTAATGAGACATGTTGTATTTTGTGTTTTGTTTAATGGTTTGTAATAACCTTAATATAGTTTGAATTCGGACTTAAGGCTTGTATTTAGTAAGTACCATGTGTATGTTATGTTCCGAATATGACCCAACCATTGATGAATGAAATGTATGTTCCTTGAGTTTTTGGAAATGCTTTAGTATGTTTTAGATTATTTTGGTTCTGCTTTATGTAGCATCTGCATATCCTCCTAAAGGGTATGTGGGTGTTACATCGTTTAGTATCAAAGTCAAGTTTAGGTGATTCTGGTTTATCCAGCACTTATCTGTTGCTTATACATGGATATAAGAATTGTGTTTGGCCTAGTGCGGTTCGTCCTATATTTTGATTATAGAATTAAATATGGAAAGATCTCACAAAGCCGTTGACGAGGTTGCTAAGAGTAATAATCCTGATTGATTTTATCCATTTATATCTGGACCTCTAGGGTGAATCGAGAAGAAATACCACCACCTCCACCTCCAGCTCAGGGGAGGCTTTAGTTAAGCTGTCACAAGACATGATGACTTTGCTACACCATATGATAGCACCTAAGGCTCTAATTAGTCAATTATATAAGTATGGAGCTAAGGAATTTACTATAGGAGTTTAAAAGAGCTGAATTTTGGCTAGAGAAGGTGAAGAGGGTGTTAAATGAAATTAGTTGCCACCACATCAGTTGGTGCACTGTGATGTCTCTCTTCTTCAGAGAGCAGCCTATGAATGTTGGAAGTTTGTTATGAGAAATCCTTAATTACTAGAGCTTCTAACTTGGGATTTCTTCTCCCAAGAATTTAAAGCCAAGTATGTGATGGAAGCTTATAGAAAGAAGAAGTGGAAGTAAATTTTGAACTTGAAGTAGAGAAATTTTAAACTTGAAGTAGAGAAACTTGTCTGTTGCTAAGTACGACAGAGATTTTAATGAACTCAGTAAGTATGCACTTGAACACATTGCACTTGAACACATACTTACTGCAAAGTTTCAATGTCATCAGTTTAAGGATGATTTAAATGATTCGATCAAAGATCATCTTTTGGCAATTGCCCTTTTACAATAAGTGAGTTATCATCAGTTGGTGTAAGGTACTATTAAGATAGAGAAGCAAGAGATGGTGAAGAGAGAGGGATAAGTGAAGGGGCTTTGCTAAAGGAGTTCCATCCTCAAGCAAATGGGGTCATAAAGGTGTTTCCTCTATACTGGAATTTATTAAGATATCTGTAGTTTGGGGAAGGCAACAAAACTTTCCCTCATCGACTACTTATGGTAGATGTTCTCATGAAGGCCGAGGTTCTGGTGCTCCAGAGTGCCCCCATTGCTCCAGACATCATTGGGTTCTTGTTGGAGAACTACAGGTGCATGTCATCGATGTGGTAGCACTAAGCATTTAATAATCAATTACCCTATGAGACAGCCTCAGACATTACAAACTAGTATAGAAGTTTCTAATGCATTTGTTGGAAATAGAAGACGTTGCAAAGGTCATGGAGGATTTGGTCATATTATACCTAATCTAAATACTATATCAGAAACTGTTGATCAACCTGCTGTTCCATTTGCTACAGCTCGAGCTTATGCATTGAAAGCTCGGGAGGATCAGGATGCACCTGAAGTTATTGTGATACTGTTTCTCTCTTTGGCTTTAAAATGCATGCTTTGATTGATCGTAGATCCATTCATTCTTATATCTGTGATGAGGATATTTCTGATAAAGTGATGTCTATAGATCAGTTACAGTATGATATTCTTGTAACCAGTACTCTGGGCAGTAATTGTTGGAGTTATGTAAACATAATGCCCTGGAAAGCAAGTGTATTTAATTATAACTTAATTTTCTTCCAGTTACTTTTGTAATGAAAATATTTATTATTAATAAAACAAAAGAGTTTGGTTTTTA
>JAOSBN010000008.1:29539389-29554360 GCA_027563595.1 Erythroxylum suave | reverse complement strand
TGTAGATGATCTGTTATTAACTGGAAATGATGCAAAGGAGATTGAAGGAGTTAAGCTCAAGCTGAAGAGTTTATTTGTTATGTCAGATTTGGGCATAATGACATACTTCTTGGGAATGGAAATTTGTCAAAATCAGATGGGGATTTCCATTTTCCAAAGAAAGTATATCAGGGAGGCTTTGAAAAAATTTCAAATGCTGGAGTGCAAACCAGCGAGCTCACCTATGAACTATAAAGAAAAGTTGCAGAAGGAAGATGGAAGTAAGGCTGCAGATGAAAGGAAATTCAGGAGCCTCATTGGTAGCTTAATGTACATAACTTTAACAAGAACTGACATTCAATTTCCAATAAGCTTGCTCTCAAGGTTCATGGCTTCCCCAACTGAGATTCATATGACAGAAGCAAAGAGAGTTTTAAGATATCTCAAAGGAACCTATAATTTCAGTCTCAAGTACAGCAGATCAGGAAGAATGGAGCAGAAGGGCTACTCGGACAGTGATTGGGGAGGATCTTCAAAAGACATGAAGAGCACTCCTGGATACTGTTTTAGCTTGGGATCACGATGTTTCTCTTGGGGATCAAGGAAACAAAGTGTTATAGCTCAATTGACAGCTGAAGTAGAGCTCATTACAGCTGCTGCTGCTGTTAATCAAGCTATTTGGCTAAGGAAGATGATGGAGGAGCTGCACATCACAATGGAAAAGAGTACAAAAGTAACGCTGGACAACAAGGTTGCTCTAGCAATTTCTTTAAATCTAGTGTTTCATGGAAGGACAAAACACTTCAAGCTAAAGTGTTGTTTCCTTAGAGACATACAGCAAGGTGGTGAAGTGAGCTTAGTGTACTGTAGAACAGAAGAGCAAATAGTAGACCTGTTCACTAAACCACTACAAGGCAGAAGATTTGAGTATTTGAGAACCAAGGTTGGATTGTTTCCTGACTTCGAAGATAGGAGGAGTATGTTGGTGTCTTAGAAGTCAAGAAGATCAGTAGGGTCAAATATGTTAGTTAAAGTTTCAATTAGAATTAGTTTTTCACGTTTCAATTAAGTCTGTTAACAACCGTTGGTAGCACATGTATAAATACTGTACAAGATGATCAATGAAGATTCATTCAATTCACTCCTCAAAATCATCTCTGCAAGTTTATTATTCTCCTAAACGTACAATATTGCAAGAATTAACAATAGCACGCTCATCTCTTGGAGAATCTAAACTCCTTTCATAAATGTGTATTTGGAGTCTCTTCTTCATGCAAAGAAAACTTGTCAGATGTTTCATCTTCTCTCTCCTTCCCGTCGTATGCATATAGCTTGCAAAGCTTACAGGGATATCAGGAAGAACCATTTATGCCAGCTGAAAAGGGAATTGATCTAACCTTTGAATACAACATGAATCTATATGATCTTCTAATGGTGGATGAGATTGAAGATTCTTACAACTGCATGTCTGATGATAAGAGGTGTACACCTTTGACAGAACTCTTAGCTGATGCGAGAAGTCTAAATGAGTCGCTAGTGTTTTCTGAGGCATTTGTAGGTACTGATGATAATCAGTTGAGCATGTGCTATATCCTCAAACCATATGGAGAGGCCATGGACATGGAACGGTTAGAGTTAGCAAAACAAATTTTGCGGTGGCTTAAAGAAAAGGCTAATGCAGTGGGCTCACTCCTAGGACGTGTTGTTTGTTACTTGATTCAATCCTTTGAGGTGAACTACCTGAGACAAGAGGCTAGCAAGAACTACAGTACAACATTGCAGGCCTTCTATCAGATACTTCCCTACGGAAGGTGTGCTCACTTCACTGCCAATTCATATAGTGGACTTCTACACTGGAAATGGAGTACAGTGGCCTCCGGTTTTAGAGTTACCTGCAAGACGAGACCAAAGATTGGTAAAATTGATTATAGTGAAGTGGCAGGAAGAGAATAGCAGCTTTGTTTTTCATATGCTAAACGAACATGCAAAAGCATCTGACGTGAGATTGATAATAAAGGAGGTGGAGTTGGAGGACTTGGTATAAGAAGTGGAGAAGCTAAAGCAAAGGGGAAGAAACGAATGGTTCATCTTCAATTGCATGGTACATCTTCCTCATATGGGAAAAGTTAGGCAAGTTGTACAATTCCTTAAGATAGCTAAGAAATCCATCAACCTCCTAAGGGGGCATAGTGGTGCCAATACTTGGGGTTCCAGAGGAATAATCACCTTAGGGGATGGAATTGGAGTATGGAGTGACTGCAGCAAATTCAGGTCATCATTTGATGGCATGTTAACTAAATTCCAGGCCTTGTTAGAATCAATTGAAAGCTACTTACCTTATTACCATGTAGAAGCAAGAATTGCTTTGGAATGCCTTTTCTTTAAACCTTATATTTCTGCACTTTCTGATCTCTAATACAAAGAGGAGACCATTAGGGAGAGCAGGGCACCGTCGGAGTTAGGACTTAAGCCATGGAAATTGAGCCATGACTATATATTGGAAGCTAAGGGAATCGTGATGGTAGAAGGAAAACGGTCTTTGACAATTGAAGAAGTTAAAAGGTCAATTAGTCCTGAGTTACATGGGAACCGCATTAATTAGAGTTTCTCGTTGGACATAAACTGGATGGTAACAACGAACACCCGAGTATTTACTTCGGTTCACAAAGATATGTAGAAGAATGAAACTAGCAAGAACATTTTTGGTCCACGATTATCAACAAGAAAAGAACATTGTCCTCAGGACTGAGTTTGGGGTAGAACTCACAGGTTTTGCCAGTTGAATTAGTTAGAAAATGCTAGGTATTTATTCATTTAATAGTTAGGTCATATCTCAATTAATTATAGCATATCTAAATCAACTTACCTTTAAAAAACCAAATCTTCCCAGAAAAGAGTGAAACCAAAACACCAAAGCTTTGCTACATCTATGATTGGCTATGAAATTTGCCAAAGGAAAGAAAATATCTTTGAAGCATGGAACTCAGTGTCTTAAACAACAATTAACCATCGTGATATAATAGTTGTATTAAAGATAATTTGTTCTCTTCTTTCTGTTTATCGATTTTGTCAAAATTAACAAAAGTGAATTAAGATATTGCTATTGAGTTGAGTACAAAATGACCAACTATTTGAGGTGTAAAAATTTTTCGGTTAAGAACCAACTCCTTTTTCGTTGCCTGCAAACTTTTAAAAGTTTATATGTCTAATCAATAGGAAATTGTGGAAGGAAAGGGTTGAAGAGCAGTGAAGTCGGATGATCAAGGGGAGAAAATAACCAAAGGATGGTACGATGACTCCCACAATTAGGTAGGTGACCTCTATTGATATGGAAAATGGAAAAAAAAAGTAGGATTCAAGTGTACAACTAAAAATAAAAGAAAAAACTTTAAAAGGATAATAGCAAAACAACAGTTGCAACTCAAGCAACTCAAACTTCCACCAACATGGTGTGATCAACTGGCTAATTTTAAGCAGATCCTTAACAATCAAATGTAAAAGATAGACATAAAATAAGTGTAATGGCAAAGTTGAATGGTATGAAGTGGTCTAGGCTCAGAACTATTGCCTAGCCGCTCATTACCTTAAGTAAGCTTAGTACTATAGATAGACTTTCCTTCCTAAATTCAAATGAAGTTTGTGTCCTGTGTAACTTAGGATAAGAGAATAGGAACCATTTGTTCTTTGAGTGTCCCTTTTTTAGAGACATTTGGTCTTGGATGAGACATAAATGTCTGTGGTCTATAAGTACACTTCAATTCACAGTGATACTATAGTGGTTTATCAACTAAAGTCTATTTCTCATCCTAATCCGATTATTTGCCTAATTTCTTTTGCGACTTACATTAAGGAAATATCGGCAGAAAGAATCATAAGTAAGATCCAAAAAATCAATAGAAATTCACATTAGTTAAGAGAGTGTATTTTTGCTAAAGCCAGATATTAGGTAATCTCCTCTAGCTCTATCAAGGAGTGTTCATCCCAACTTGCTAATTTATGGAGAATATAGAGAAATATGCAAATCAAAAGTAGCAGGAAGCTTTTCGAAGCTAACATTTCTTTAAAATATGAAAGGCATTTAAAGGGGAACTTACCGTTCAGCTAACGAAAGGGAAATGTCATCGGGGGGAAACAATGTTTGGGACACTCAACCAATGTCCTGGTATATAAAGAGACAAGAAGGGAAGCTTTAATCATCTTGCATCGGTCAGATTTAAGTGTGAAATACGTAAAAGAGAAATATAGGTTTATGAAGGATTTGTCTTTCCTTTTAATCACCAAAGGATAGGCTAGAGCGTTCATGGTACAAGGCTAGGCAAAAACCTAATTGCTTGGACATTCACCTGGTCTGTCTCTAGGCTCACTCTCGCTGTCTCAAGAGGGTGGAGATCACTAATACTTTCAAACCTAATCGGGAAAAGTTTGAAGGAGAATTGTGGGGATTGAGATTTCGTTTTCCCATTTTGGTCTCAACGATGGGTTTTACTTTGAACATTGGAATGTTGTCATTTATGTGAGGCTGGTTATTACGAGTGTAACGTTGTCGTTTTTTGGTTAATGGGTGAGCCTTTTGACTTCTCAAATTTGTGTTCCTCTTCTATCTTTAATCAATATTATCTTTTTAATTTCTAAAAAAAATCATATGGCAACAATTCACCAGCAACATGAAGCACTAATCACAAATAGCAATTTGGAAAATGGCAACTCAAAAATTTCCAAATTTAAACAAATGTAATATAAGGACATCACAAGGACTAAAGCTTAGATAAACACCAACTAAATAAAATAAGCCTATAACTACTAAGAAAAAGAATTACCAATTTATAAGAAAAAAATTAAGGTCAATTGAATTATGATTTAGGGATTGAATTGGAATTTAAAGATTTCAGGTTCCTGTTTCTTTTCTCTATATGATATTAGTCTCCTGCCTACATCCTTTCTATTTTTTTGTTTCTTTCTATTGTCTTATTTTTTATTAGTATTTATTAATAATAATTACAGTTTAATTGAAACTACTCGATTCTATAATACCAACTGGCTCCCACATGAAATTCTCATCTTTAGGGATAACAATTGACCCTTTTTGTCCTAAAGTCAATTGGTCAATCTCATTCAAACTGAATTTTAGATCGAACTCAAACTTGGAGAGCTATCCAGAGGCATGACTCAATGGCTTGAATAATTCACCTCTCAATTACAAAAAAGATATCATTTAATTATTTAAATTTAACTTTAAATTGACTAAACCTTTAACATGATTATGTTTTTGTTAGTTATTAATTGGGCACTTTTTTTTATTTTTATTGGTCACGTTTAAACATGGCAACAATACCGACCCCACCTTTTTGATATAAGCCCACTCGAACTATCTAAAACAATGTTTGTTACCATATTTAAGGTTTCACTAATTTAAAGTTAAATTTAAATGATTTGAAACGTTATGATTCTTTTAAAATTCTCCAAAATATTAGCGTTGATGAATTATAATTTAGGGATTTCAGGTTTGGCTTCTTTTATCTATTTCTTATTACCCTTTTTCATTTATATTTTTATTTTTCATTCCTCTCTCTGATTTTTTATTAGGATTTATTAATAACAGTTTAGGTTTAATTTAAACGAGTGGATCGCGTAATATTTGGTGGCTTAGACCCATATGACTCAGGATGATAGTCTACCCATCCTGACTTGAAACCAATGGGCCAAACCTATTCGTATGAAATTTTGGGTCAGCTCAAACTTGGAGAGCTAACTAGAAGTTTGACCTAACTGTACAACAATTCGTCTTCTACTTAGAAATTAAAACGTTTAAATTATTTAAATTTTACTTTAAATTGATAACACCGTTAATAAATTATTTTTTCATTATTAGTTAAATTTCATGTTAATATTAGCATACCACTTTCTTTTATTTTTATTAATCAAGTCTAACTATGGCAAAAAATGTTTACCTGACCCATCCTTCATTTGGATCTAAACTTGCTCAAACTATCCAAAACAATTTTCGTTGTCATTTTAAAATTTTCGTCAACTTAAAGTTAAATTTAAATGATTTTGAATAATGATGATACTTTTTAAATACTTCAAAATCTTATAATTTGACCTTTATTTTAACGTAAATGTTAGACTTTAGGATATATTTTTAAAAAATAAAGAAAACATACATTTATGTAAGAAGCGGGCACGGAAGTAGTCGTTGTTATTACCATTTATTTGAGTCAATCAAGTTGGCCGCGGCTTTGCGCTTTCAGCGTCACTCCTTGAACAGGTCGTACGGAATTTCTTATGGATCCTTCAGGTTACATTGTTTTATTTTAGTACAGCAATTGTCACGTGGACTTGTTCCTTAAACTCGAGAAAACAGTTCTATGAAATAGAAGAAATAATAATTTCATTTAAAATCTTAAATTTGATTTGAGCTCCTTGTCTTTCACAAATTTTATATGGTAAGTCAATTAAGATACAGCTAAATTAGCTAAGATATAAGACATCGAAAGTGCTAATATAATTAATGGTGGTCCAGCCATCACCAGCCTTGGGCCATTGGGATGGTCAACTAATGGGCCCCGACTCTGTTGTTTGGTTGCAAGTTAGGGGCTAGCCTCTGAAAGCTTGAATTTTTGTTGTGTACAAGTAAAATGTCGCCGGCGAGGGATGAATGGTCAACGTCAGGGCACTGTGACTCCAAAGCAATTGGCTCCCAATGGTTGAGTTCTGATTCTAACTTCAGGAATCCAAATCTGAGGGAAAAAAGTATGGCACACTCCACCTACCAAAATCACCACGTACCAACTAAATATAGCTTAGGTTTCTTCTCCTAGAGAAAGTTACAATTTTCGTGTGCGTATCAAGAGAAGACAGGCAAACGATTTTTGCAATATGAGTGTTAATATACACAAAAATCACATCTATGATGTATCTATTTGCAATGGCTTTTGGCAGCTTAAGTCAATTACTCAACACTGCGAACTTAATAGTAAATGGAAAAACGATAGTATGTTTGTTTTATTAATTATATTATATAGATTAGATAATCCACCCTTTTCATGAATGGAGACTCGGGTCACACAAGCTTGGAGAGATCAGATAATGCACCCTTTTCATGAATGGAGACTGGGGTCACACTAGCTTAGCTTGGAGAGAATGCCAGTGATCACTGTCAAGCATCATTAGGCAATAGCGGTGAGAAGTAAATTAAAAACCTTCCTGTCCCATCCTATTTGCTAGACGGTGCTTTCTACTGGAAAAAGTCAAAACAATTAAGACAACGGAAATTTTATAATGGTCTTGCCCATTAGAAATCATAACAACAGAAGATAATACATCGTTTTCAGATTTTATTTATATATAAACATGCATTTATATTGTTATATATTCTACCCCACTTCAGTGCTTATCTTCCAAGCTAATACTTGCCTTTCAATTTCTAATAACCTTCCAATTATTTTAGTTTTAAAGGTGAACTTATCTTGCAGGACACTGCTCAGACTCTTTAATTGCCACGACTTATCTTCTGGGAAACCGATCCTACCAAAGTGAATATGGTCCACTTGATTTAGGCATGTAATTAAGTTGAGTGTCGAATATTGAGATCTCATATCTGATCATGATTTTGATGCTCCACCACCCCAGGCTCCAGTACATCCGACTAAATTATGGTTGTAAACAAAATAAATAAGTGTTAACGTTCAAGAAGCTAAACAAAGAAATTACTATTTGATCAGTTAAATTGTTTTCTTCTACACCTGCTGGGTTTATAGAGTAAGTGTGTAACAATAAAGGTAACTTTCCAATTAAAAAGTATGTCCCTTAATTAATCTATCAATTTAAGTTAGAAACTTTAAATTTAATTAAAACTGGGAATTCTATGCTAAACATAGAATATTAGGAGTAACTATCTTCTCTCTGCCTCTCTTATATTATTAAATAAAATGCTAAAACACTATAGGCATATATGTATGCGACTCATTATATATGCAATCCATTTTGGTTTGTTTTGGTCTACTATTTTACTATCATGATGACTACATTCTACTGAACCGAATTATCTTTGTTGTTAGGCCACAATTAAACTAAAGTATGGTTCAGACTTTTGTGGACCTATTCAATTGCAGCTGCTAAGTAGAAATCGGGTCAAGAAAAGTTGGTGCAAACACAAAAGTTTGCCCTTTAACTATCCAAAATTCTATATACATTTTGGAACCTGTAAAACAAGAAGAACCAATCAAAAATAGGGTTAGGAAGAATTGAAATCCTACTGAGGTATACGTATAAGATTCTAAGAGTAAATAGAAGAAAAAGTTGGCATATAAGTATTATTCAATACAAAAACAATGCTTATATTTATGATGACTAATACATTTGTACTTCGTGAACAAAACCTAAATAAGAAAGTGAAAAATTTAAATTCTTAAGAGATGAACAAAAATAGTAAAAGATATAATGCGAACAAAGAAGAAAGCAATCAAAACAATATAAAATCTACCACATAAATGAAAACATTAAAAAAGAGTAGATTAAAAATCACCAAATTGCCAATTATTAATATTGTCAATTTTTTCACAACAACACTCAATCAAAACAAAATAATTTGGCAAAATCAAGTTAAGTCTACACCATTCACTTGCAATTTGTTTGGAAGCATCGATGGATCAATCTCTCAACTATCAAAGCATAATAGTATTATTACCACTACATCATCTCTCTCAATTGAATTTTTGGAGTGACAAAAGAAGATAAATTTATCTACTTTTGTGTCACTACCACTTTATCTCTATCATGACATCACTAGTGCTTGGTTGTGACATAGCTCGACATCTTTCGACCACTTTTGAAAATTATTTTCTTCAGCAAACAATGACCCAAAAGTCTTTACTCGAGCATCATCTTCACACTACCAAAAAAGGAGACTCCTTAATCAATGATTACCTAATGATGATTGCTTCCACTGCTAAAGATTTAGTAGCCATCGATGACCTAGTGTCATCTTAAGATTTGGTTCTCTTTACACTCACTGGATTGTCCTATAAATATGAATCCTTTATTACTATAAATAAAAATCGCTACATCACCCCATTGTTCTCTAAACTAAGAGCTATGATGTTTCTGTATCAACAACGCTTAGTCTCGCTTCGTCAATCCCCACCTAAAGCTACCTTTGTTACATTTTATGGAAGTTAGGTCTCAGCTTGTGGAGGACATCCTAGGCAATGTTTTAGCATATAGTTCAAGTAGGCCAAAACATAAGACACCCTACTTCTTTTGTTTCCTCAAATTGGATATGATCTTGCCCAAATTCCCTATAACTCAACCTTGATTAAGTTCCTATTAAGCTTACTCACAAAAGCCTAGCCTAAAATCAACACTAGCCATAAAACGAAACTAGCTAAGCCATTTTCCTTCTTAAAAGCCACTCAACCATACTAGCCTAGCTCACTTTCCTTCTTACAACCTAAACTTCCAATATAATTCTTGACACACTTCAAATACCCAACTACTCAAATGTCAAATTTGTAAAAAAAATTCGTCATATAGCTACTACATGTCATTTTCAATATATAAAATCCTGAAAGAATTCCATAAACCCTAGTGAAAATCCAATCCCAATTCAACCTACTTTTTTCGCTCTAAATATTCAATTCTATACCACCTCTTCCACATATTCTTTTAGTGAACTTATAAAACGACTTCCAGATACTGCAATTTCTTCCCATACGACACTCAATACCCATCTTGTTAACTCTATTCAACCATATCAAGGTAATGACCAAGTGATTGTAAAAAATGGTAATACCATGTCTGGCAGCTTATGATTTTGGATTAATGAAGCTTACCTGGTAACTTATAATGTAGGATTAAATAATTTGTTATTTTGTTAAATTTATGTGTATGTATGCGTTAAAAAATTTCAACCAAACTTCATGTATACTTATAGGTCTTGTCTTCTTATGTTTTGCATATTACATCTTATCTTTTTATTGTAATCTTCACAAATATGATAAGCTAAAATTCCTTTATTCTAGCATCAACTCATATGTTTAAATAGAGCTATAAGTCTTTATGTAAAGTATAAACAAATTCCATACAATATTACCTTAGTTATTCAATCTCTTTCATAGTTTTAGAGCCCGTTTAAATCCAATTTCTACAATTTTTTTTCTTCTTTTGCCGCATTGTTCTCTACACCAATTCTCTTGCACCTATCCTAAACCAAAACATCACAAACTGGTTACTAAAATGACTTCAAAAAATACCATATTACCAATTATCAATATCGCCAATTTCATCACAACAACACTCAGTCACAACTACTGTTTAATTTGGAATAATCAAGTTAAGTATATAACACTCACTTGTGATTTGTCACGATACATTGATGGATCAATCTCTCTACTATCAAAGCATAATGATACTATTGCTGGCACATCATCTCTCTTAACTAAATTTTTGTAGTGGAAAAAGAAAGATAACCTTACCTACTATTGTCTCACCACCACCCTACCTCCACCGTGGCATCATTGGCACTTAGATGTGACATTGTTCAATATCTCTAGACTACCTATGAATATTCTTTAAGTATTTACTACAACATCATCTTCACACCACTAAAAATGGTAATCAATGATTACCTAATGAAGATTGCTTCCACTGTTGAAGATTAGCAGCCATCAGTGACCAAGTGTCATATGAAGATTTGGTTCTCTTCACTCTCAATGAATAGCCCCCTGATTATAAGGGGTGGCAATAAGCTAGGCCTAGTTGGGCTCGAATCAAAACAACCAAGCCTACTAATTATGACTCGCTTGTTACTACAATTAAAAATCGCAAAATCATTATATCATTCTCTAAACTGATAATTAGGTTATTGCTTCAAGAACAATGCTTACTATCCCTTTATCAATCCCTGGCTAAAGTTGTCATTGTTGCGTCTCATGGAAGTCAGGTCTTAACTAGTGGAGGGTGTCCTGGGCAACATTTTCGTCATAGAGTTTCAAGTCAGTCAAAACACAAAACACCATAGGACTTTTACTTCCTCAACTGGGTGATACCCAAATTCCCTTTAGCCTCACTCTTATGATGTTCCCATTCAACCTACTCGTAACTGCCTAGCCAAAATCAACATCGTCAGCCATATAACCATACTAGCCTAGCCCATTTTTCTTTTTAAAACCCACGTAACCACACTAGCCTAGTCCAACCCACTTTCCATATTCTAATATAATTCTTGACCCACTTCAAATACCCAACCACCCAAATGTCAAATTTGTAAAAGATTGGTCATCTAGTTGCTACTTGTTGTTTTTGATACATGTCATTCTGAAATAATTCCACAAACCTCGCTCAAAAACATCCATAATTTAACATGTTGTTTTCACTCTAAATATTCAATCCTCTACCACCTTACCTACCTATTCTTCCAATGAACTTACACGATGACTTCGGAATACTTACATATGACAGCCAACACCCATCTTGTTGACTTTATTCAACCATAACAAGTTAAAGACCAAATGATTATTGGAAATGGTAATACTCTCCCCATCTCTTCTGAATGATCCTCAACTTTCTCTACAAATCATAAACCCTTACATTTATGCAATATTCTTATTTTTCCTCATCTTACTGCTATTTTACTTTCTATTACATAATTTTTTAAAGATAATTCTTGTCTAATTGAATTTAATCATTTGGTTATATTATAAACTTGCAAGACACATCCACAGTAATCTATATCCTTTGAAGATTCCTGTTCACTTTACTAATCTTATTGCCTTTACTACTCGTCAAGCTTCTCTACATATCTGGCATCAATGTCTTGGTCATCCATTGAGTAACACTATTTTCCAAGTTGTCTCAATCACTCAAGTTATCTAGTATTAGTCAACACTGTATCTCATAACTTCAGCCAAAAACTTGTCATTTTCTTTTTACTTCATTTATTAGAGTATGTACACAACCCCTTTAACTTATCCACTATCACATTTAAGGAACTTCTACCTCTCTATCTCTATTTAGTTCTCATTATTTTATTACTTTTTTTTAATGATTTTAGTTGATATAACTAAAATTTTCTCTCATAAATAAGTCTAAAGCTATATACAAGTTTCAAAATTTCAAAGTTACTACAAAAAAGTTATTTTCTACCCAAATAAAAATGTTTCAATGTGATGGATCCTTTGAACTCATCAAAGGATCATTTTCCCAATATCTTACTACTTATGGTATTTCTTTTGGCATCTCATGCTCTTATACACCACAAAAAAATGTTGCAGAATAAAAAATTGGTCACATCATCGGCTAACTTCTCTTCCTAAATGATTCTAGTTTGAAGCCTTGTCCACAACTATTTATCTCTTAACCTTCTTCCCTCATCCACCTTATGTTACAAATCTCCTCATGAGATTTTATTTCTTGTATCATCCACACTTGACCATCTTCATATGTTTGGTTGTATATGTTTTCCATTTCTTGGTTCAACCAGATTTGATAAACTTAGACCAAATCTATTCCCTGTGTGTTCTAGTTATGCTGCCAACTATAAAGGAAATTGATTTCTTGATCCTTCAACTAATAAAATTTATATTTCATGCTATGTTCGTTTTATTGAAAGATAATTTCCCACTCTCATAACGTTCTCCTCACCTTTATCTTCTGATCCTTATTCTTTACCTTTATAATTAAATCTAACAACTACTTCTTCTGCAAATTCTAATACTCCATCATCACCTATTTTCATAACTACAGAACTTTCTCTTCCTTTTGGGCCTTCACTATTAGTCTCTCAACAACCATAACTACCCTCTCATTTAGTGATTAATCAAACTTGCGACTACACTCACAATCATAAGACTTTTCTTGACCATGTTATATACATCATTCGGTCCTCTCCTGATCCCGATCCTACCTCTAACTCATGCCAACAAATTCCTTCACTAGTGTCAAGCAATGCTTAATGAGTTTAAAGCTCTCCATCACAACAAAACTTGGTCTCTTATTCCTCCTCTTTTAGGTGCAAATATTGCCAACTGTAAATGAGTTTTTTCAACCAAACTCAAACCCAATGGCTCTTTTGATCACTACAAAGCTCGTCTTATTGCCAAAAGGTACCATCAATCCTATGGTCTTAAATATATAGAAATTTTTAGCCTAGTTTTCATACAAACTACAATTTGTCTCATTGTTACTCTTGCTTTAACTCGAAATTGATAAATTCGTCAACTTAACATCAACAATGCCCTTTTGCATGAGAATCTTCAAGAACCCATCTTCGTGTAATAGTCTCTGGGAATTATTGATCCTCATCATCTTTATTACTTATATCATCTTTATAAGGCAATTTACAACTCAACCAAGCTTCTAGGGCTTAGTTTCTCAGGCTCAACCATACATTTTTTGTTTCACTTCATTCAAAGTAGATACTTCCCTATTTATTCATTCCACCTCTACTCATACTACTTTTTCTCCTTGTGTATGTGAATGATATCTTCGTAACAACTTGTTCATAATAATTTATTTAGACTATCCTTAATGATCTTTATGTTACATTTACCATCAAAAGCCTTGGTCCTCTTTACTAGTTTCTTGGTATTGAAACAACTTTTACATCTACTAGCCTTCTTTTCACTCAATCCAAATACATTCATGAGATCCTTCGTAAAACTTATCTTGATTCTTCTAAACTTGTCTCTATCCCCATTACCCCATCCCTACCTTCATCCAAAAACCATGGTCTTCCTTTTTCTAATCCTATTAAATATCAAAGTACTATTGGAGCTCTTCAATATCTCTGTCTTACCCGACCAAACATATAATATGCTGTTAACAAAGTTTCTTAATTCTTACATTGTCTTATTGTTGTCCATTAGTCAATTATCAAGCAAATTCTTTGATACGTCATTCTACTCCAACTTGTGGACTCCTTTTATCTATACCTACTAACTTAACCTTACTTGCCACTAGTAGTCGAGCTTTGATCCTTACTTTTTTAAAATTCAAGCCTCAAGCTTAGGCTGACTAGGCTCAATCCATCTTGAAGCTCAAAACTTATAGGAAATTTGACTTCATTTTTACTTTTTAATTTAAAAATCATAAAAATTTCAGACCAAACTAAAGCCTAGGCAGAAGCTGTCAGACTGGACCTCACCCATTACCACCTTTAGATTGTTCATTAAGGTTTGGTTATATAGTGGGAGTGGGGACTTGAATCATAATGACAGAGATAACTAGTCAACTACAACACTTGTGAATTCTAGATATAGGATGTTTATATCACATGACATTGGTTTGTGTCATACACGTCAGGAAAATTTGGCCCTATCTAGTTAAGAGATGATAGAACTTCAAAAATCATTGAAACAAGACTAGTTGGGTCAAGATTAAAACATTTTATGGTTTTTCATGTGCTAGATTTAAGGAAGAATTTGGCCTTGTATAGGAACAATTTTGACTATAAAACCAACAACAACAATATTAAGGTGGTTAAAGGTGTAATGATTGTCATGAAAGGGTCAAAACTAGGGAGAAAAATTATAAATTAATAGTGAGCATAGTTATAGATGAAGTTGTTAAAATAGAGTCAGAGGAAGATAGTTCTACATTGTGGTACATATGGCTAATTCATCTTAATGAGTGTGAGATGATGAAGCTTCACAAGAAGAGCTCATTAATACATGTAAAGTACTACAAGTTAGAGTTTTGCATGTTTTGAGCACGTAATAAACAATATGAGGTGACATTCAAGGGTGCAATATTTGATGAGTAATATATGTTGAAGTAAGCAAATAGAGAGGATGTGTTAAGGTTAGCAGAAAATAGTATTGGTTCAAAAGTGGTATAAGTGCGATTATAACCAATGTTTTAAAAACCGGACCGGACATTGAACCGGTCAAAGGAAATGTTTAAGGTTGAGAGGTTCAACTGGTAGTGAACCGCTATAAAACCGGAATATAATAAATAAGATGAAATTTTACAAGAATAAATAAAAATAAAATATTTT
>JAOSBN010000008.1:29519680-29529811 GCA_027563595.1 Erythroxylum suave | reverse complement strand
CCGGTTTTAAGTTTAAAAGGTTTTCTTTAAAAACCGAACCGGACCACTGACCGGTTCAGAGGTTTTCGGGTCGAACCAACCGGTCCGGTCCGGTTTTCAAAACATTGATTATAACATACTGAAGCAAATGTTAAAGAAGCTAAAAATTATAATTTAGAAGATAGACAAATAATGGTGAAAAAGAATAATAATATAGTATAGTCACAAATACAGCAAGACATATTATTAGGTTGCCTAATTGGGAAAACTCAGTCTTATATGCATTTACCATAACAATGGTGATCCATCTACTTTTTAGGAGACTATGAATAATTGGGAGAAGGATAGTAAATGGGTGTTACATAGAAGAATGTGAGGTCCCATAAGATCAAGGAATTGATTACACCTTATTAAATCATGTTGAAAAAAAAGTTTACATTTCTAAGAATGACATGTTGACAATTGTAATTACCACAAAGAAGTTTAAGCATTGCTTGGACTTGACTAATGTCTCAATGTGTTCGAAAAGATATAATTCAACCTATGTAGAGTATATTCACTAGGGTAAGTATTATTGAATTGGGCATATACACAAACATGCAATATTGGAGTGTTTCTGAAGGAACATGGGCATTTATTAAAATTCTTTTAGTAAAGACAATCATGCACACAATCATGTGTTAGGAAATGTTCTTTTCTATAATATATAGGTGAGACACGCGTAAGAACACGATTGGAACATAAGCATGTTAAAATGGAGAAGGATTTTGCGAATGACAACCTAAAATATAGGTGTGCCAGTATCCATGTCTATGTGCGGACAGATATAATGAGTTATATAGCTTAAAATGCAAACATATATATACTCTTACTCTTCATTGGAAAGAGTTGTAAAGAAGCAATCAATTGTACGGGTATATCTATGTATATGTAGAATTATGAAAAGAAATAATAAGTTACATGACATGTCCTACCCAGAAACTTTTCTTTTTATGAATTTCAAGTTTTAAAAGGATTTATGTTTAATGAAAATCATGCTTAAAATCAATGTTTTATGAAAATTATGCTTAAAATAAGTTGAGTTTGATAAGGAGTAAGTTTTATATGATTGCACCAACTAAAAAAATTTTCAGTGGTAAATCAGGGTTAAGACAAGGAGATCCTCTATCTCCATATCTTTTTATTATCTGTATGGAAGTACTCTCTAGGAGTTTGAATGTCTCAATTTTTGATAGAGCTTCTTTTAAATACCACTGGAGGTGTAAGGCTCTTAAACTTTCCCATCTCTTATTTGTCGACGACCTTTTATTGTTTTGTCATGCTAATTTGACATCAGTAAGTACTCTATTAAATTGCTTAAGCACTTTTTCAAACTTCTCTAGACTGGACATGAATCTTAGTAAAAGGCAGTTCTTTCTGTCTCCTGATGTGGATCACATGACTCACTAAATGGAACCTATCTCTGGGCTCAAAAAAGGTTATTAGGTATCTGGGAGTTCCTCTGATTACAGGTAAATTGTCTAGAAGAGACTGCTTGCCACTTCTAGAGAACATAAATTCCAAGGTTAATAAATGGACCCATAAATCTTTATCCTATGTGGGTAGACTTTAGTTAGCTATCTCAGTTCTCTCTATTTTTCAAGTTTTTTGGTCCAGTCATTTCATACTTCCCTCCTCCATTCTTAAAGAAATAGAGTCCGAACCTAGAAATTTTTTATGGGGTGGGAAGGTATAGTCAAAAACTCATGCAAAAGTTAAATGGAATGACCCTTGTAGATCTAAAAAGGAGGGCAGTCTAGGAATTAAACATTTTCCAACATGGAATAATGTCTTGTTAAGAAAAAGAATCTGGGTCCTTTTTAATGATAGGGAAGCCTTGTGCGTTAAGTAGGTACACACCATTATGTTTAGAAGGAAAAATTTCTGGAGTGCTCTTTCGACTACTAACAGTTCTTGGAGTTGGAGAAAGTTTCTTCAAGTTAGAGATATCCTTTGGAACCAATTCAGATTTAGGATAGGTAATGGGACTTCTACTTTCTTATGGCAGGACCCTTAGCATTCGAGAGGTATCCTAAAGGATCTCTCCACACTGAGAGTGATTAATAGATTTGACCTTCCGATGAATGCAAAAGTAGCAGATGTTATAGGAGACAATGGCTAGTGCTATCAAGCCTCCACAAATGAGATCATTCGAATGCTAGAACCACCAAGCTACTCACCAGATTGTTCCCTATCTGATAGATTGGAATGGCTTGCTAGTCACTCAAAAGTCTACACAAATGCCTCAACTTATAAATTTTTCAGACCTCCTATCTTGAGTGTGCCTTGGCATAAACTAGTGTGGCAGAACAATGCAAACCTAAGACATTCCTTCATCTTGTGGTTAGCTTTTCTTGATAAACTACAAACAAGGGATAAGATCCCCTATTCTTATATCCCAAATTACTGCTCTCTCGGCTCTTTGGATAATGAGTTTATTAACCACCTTTTCTTTGATTGTCCATTCTCAAAATCAGTTTGGTTACATTGTCTCAACCACTTCCAGATACACATTCCAAATTTGGTTTGCCTCCATTCCATTCTAAATTGGTTCAATCAACGACAAAACTTTAGAAATTTTGAACCCAATACCTTTATCGTCCTTCTGTCAGTTACTATGCATAATTTATGGTCCGAAAGAAACCTCAAAACCTTTAGAAACTCAGCCATGGAAGAGGGGGGGCATTATCGCCTGATTGATCTTCCAAGTTATTGAACAACTATGCTTAAACACAGAGAGAAGGTAATTGTGGAGTTTCTGTTTCTTTTGGTTAATATTATGTTTTAGATTTGGTTTTCAAGTAAAGGAAATTGATGTCAAGGGAAATCTGCTACCTCTTTGTACTTTACACCACTACTGATCCTTATCAATTGGGTTCTATTTTGGATATGTTGGCAAGTTGTGCACTCTCCTTCTTGCAAAAATCCTATATGCTGCAAGGAAAAGTTGACTTCATCAAACAAGACATATTAAATCCTCTCTGCTAGTTCTAGATTTACTAGTAGAATGACTAATATATTTACTTTAGTGTTGTTCTTAGTAAATTTGTAAATGTATGTGTTGCCGGTTAAGATGTACCTTCCTACAAGGTCATCATGGTTGGTAATTATGTATAGGCTGGTTGTTGTGGCTGTTTTGTACAAATAATTCACGTTGTGTTCTTAGATAACGCTATTTTTTTCGGGTTTGTTAAGAGATTTGCAGCTTAGGCAATCTCTTATTTTGTACATAACTCTTTATTGTTTTATTTTATTAAATTTACTGATTTATCAAAAAAATTACTTATAAATCTACACTTATAAATTTAATTATATAGATATAGAGTTGTAACATTATTAATAATAAATAATGAAAAACAACGATTCAAATCTCTTTAAATTTTTCTTGCATTATTGTTTGTTTTTCATACTACTCTATTTTTTTTATACATATTTCCCAAGACTTACCTAACATGTTAGAATACAATACTATTCTTCAATACGAATGGTGAATAATTTCATAACCTAATTTACTCAAAGCAACAAGGCGTTGCCTACTTTCCAAATTCCATCTGCAACATTTAGGAATTCATATATAAATGAGATAATTAATCGTATGTAATATGTGCATATTTTAGTCATACCTGGCAAATGAAGTTGATATATATTTATGGACATAAAAAATGTAAATAGAACAGTTCACAACCAAAAGGAAACAATCAAACAATCGATTGATAAGCTACATCCTAATTCTATAAAATATTAATGGTCGATTAAAATGATTGGCAACCATTGGCATTTTCACGTGAAAGAAACGATGATCCCACATCCACATGCAATGCCTAAAGCAATGTCAAGGAAACACGCTTCCCTGAAATTTCCTACGAGCCTCTTCACCTCCTTTGTATATCCGAATGAAGCTGCTACATTGCAATTTCTGAGCTGTTAAAGGCAAGAATTTTCTCAAATTAACGCACAAAGACCCTCGTTTTTATTTTCCTCCGCTCTTCTTGACTTTCCAAGTTCTACCCCAAAACTGGTAGGCTACGAAACAAAACAGAATACGTCACGTGTGGAGCACGTGGTCGTATACAGGACGGCGCTATAAATTAATGAAGACAGAGTCAATTCGTTTACAGCAACCTGAGAATAAATCCAACTCTTCATTGTATTATCTCTCGCAGACCAACTCCACACCCTCGATAACGTAATCTTTTACTTCCTCGCCGGTTCATCCATCTTTTACTCCCTCGCCGGTTCGTCCATCTCTGAGAAACCACTTTTATGTTCGATAAGCTTTTGGTCTTCAACTCTTCTTTTATTTAAACCACCGATAAGCCACGCGTTTTCTTCTCGTTTACTCCAAGTTAACTTCCTCTTGCAAAGACAACATCAACTCCTTCTCCTTTTCTTACACACACTCCCTGTGTGTCTTTGCTCTGATTTGCTTCGTATCTCAAGTGGATTTGACGTAAACAGACGAGTTTAAGTTTACCGTTTGGATATAAATGGATGGTTGGTGGTGCGTATTGAATCCGGTCAAGCTTAGGATGGCTTTCTTGGCGGTGGTAGTACTACTGTTTCATCAGAATTTCAGCTTTTGTTTGGTTCTGAACACGGAAGGTATGTTACGTTACAATTATCAAGCTTTGCATGTCCGTACATTTTGTTAAAACGGGACGACAGACTTTGACAGTAGAATGTGTAGGTTTGGCGTTTTTGAGGTTTCGGGACGAGATTTCCGAAGACCGTTTTGGAGCGTTGTCGAACCGGGACGAGAAAGATGAGAGTACCGATCCGTGTTTCTGGTTCGGGATCGAGTGTTCTGATGAAAAAGTTGTGACCTTGTAAGAAATCCTTATTCAATGCTTGACTTTGGCTTCTTAGATTTGACTTTCAAAGCGTATGCTGATACGCTTCTCCAAAGTTTATTTTGATCTCTTATTGAATCTGGTGCTGGAAATAGAATTTATGCTGGTATTGGTTTGGTTCAATAAACCACCGGACACTATTCATATTCTTTGTATGGACATTTCTTGGGATTGCCTTTTAAGTTAGACACAATAAAAAGATCTTAGCTATATTGAAAAGATCAAGTAGAAAGGGGGGATCAGATCTCCTGATCCAAATGACTTCGCCAATATCCGTTACTGACTACCCTCAATGTCAAATGTTCTGGCTTTCTAACACATATTTGTACATGCCTTTGTCTAGAATGCTTTTGCTTAATAACAAGTATCTGGATCTTATAGCAGCTTATTTGACAATAACAAGTATCTTGGTAACCTATCTCCTGAACCACATGAGCTTGAGATCCTCTCTGAATTTCAGACGGATGAGAGTCAACTAAGACCTTGTAATTGCAGAGATAATATTAGATAAATGGGCTTATTAGTGTTGCAATCTTGATGCTGCTTAATCTTTTGATATGAGGAGAGATGTGGTTAAGTGATGCATGGCATTAGAAAAAGCAACCATAAATGAATTAGCGAAGCCTGTAATGATGCTAGTTCTTAAAACTGGTTTGAAGGATCAGATGCTTTACATTGACCTGTAGAATCTTTTATCTTAAAATTTTAGGCCGCTTATTCTTCCGTCGAAAACCAAACTTGTAGATGGAAGTGGTAATTCATGGTTTGGAGCAACTTGTTATGATTCTAGTCCCTTTCTATGACATATTTGGAGATCAAATGATTTCAGAACTAAGCAAGCCAATATCTACGTGATTATTGGACATCTTATGTACACCTGTCTCTGACAGAACTTCTTTTCTTTGACAGAAAAGTAGCTCAACCTAAAACTCTAGTTCAGCGGTATCTGCTGCAGGTGGCTAATGCCCCAGATTCACCCAAGTCCGGCAACAGTAAAGTACATCGCATTCATTCTGAAGCACCTTCTCCTTCTGCATCGACACCGTTATTATCGCCACTCAGATCTCCATTATCACCATCAGTGTCACCCTCAGACCCTACATTGCTGTCACCGTCATTCTCCATCTCACCATCTATTGCAGAATCTCCATCATTTCCCCCAGAACAATCCTCATTCAGTTTTCACTTACCTCCTTCACCTTCACCCTCTGAAGCTCCAACTCCGTCGGCAGCTGCTCCAGTTACGTCAACATCTAGGAAAAAATATGGATTCAAAATGGCACCACGTCCAAGTCCAAATAAGATTCTAAATAATGATTCCAAGACAAGAAATCATGTTATTCTTGTTGCTGGAATTGTTGGCAGCTCTTTGCTCCTTATTTCAGCCATTGGATTAATTGTCTTTATCAGAAGCAGTAAGGTAGTCACAGTCAAGCCTTGGGCTACAGGGTTGAGCGGACAACTTCAAAAGGCATTTGTAACAGGTTATTTTCCTCTATTCAAGGGAAAACATGTGAGCGCGCACTTCCACATGCAAATATGGACATGCTTAGGTGTACAGACACACACAAAACACAGAGAGTGAGAGAGGCAATCAGTCTGACTATATATGCTATGGTGCCGTTCTGTATGATTCCGCACTTTTCTAATACTGTACTTTACAGGTGTACCAAAACTCAAGCGGTCCGAGCTTGAAGCTGCTTGTGAAGATTTCAGTAATATAATTGGCTCATTTTCAGATGGTACAGTATACAAGGGAACTCTGTCTAGCGGGGTTGAAATAGCTGTGACATCTCCTGCTATCAAATCTTGTGAAGATTGGTCAAAGACTCTAGAAACACGGTTCAGAAAGAAGGTATTGAAACAAAAATTTGCTAATTTCTTGCATCTTGTTTTGGAAATCTAAATCTAACTTTTTTTGTATTTTGTTTTCAGATTGATACTTTGTCCAAAGTGAACCACAAGAATTTCATTAACCTAATTGGATACTGTGAAGAAGATGAGCCTTTCACGAGAATGATGGTTTTTGAATATGCTTCCAATGGGACTCTCTTTGAACATTTGCACAGTAAGTTCCTTTCCTTTGACATTCTCCTGAATTTTCAAAGTGAACTGGAAACTTTTTGGAGTTTTATTTGTCAAAAAGTCAAATAATATCTTCATATCGAGGGCTCAAGTCCTCATCTTCTCTCTTATGCTTGTAGCATGTTGACTTCCATGTCAAAGAGCTCTTTCTATGTACACTAATTTCTTTCACATGATTTACATAATACTTGATGAATTTGCTTGAGGTGCGAGATAAGATGTATAAAACATTTAGATTAGGAAGGATTGTTTCATTGATGTATTGAAGCCATAGATATAATGATGACATTGAGTTGCCCATTCTTGCAGTAAAGGAATCAGAGCACTTGAACTGGGGTGCAAGACTGCGGATAGCAGTGGGCATAGCTTATTGCATCGAACACATGCACCAGTTGACTCCACCCATAACCCATAAAAGGCTTCAATCTTCCTGTGTATATCTGACCGAAGATTATGCAGCTAAAATATCTGATTTTAGTTTCTGGAATGATGCAACTGCAGCAAAAATGGGATCACTGTCAATGGAGCTTTTGGAAAATTCATCGGCAGATCCTGAGAATGATATTTACAGCTTTGGAGTTATTTTACTTGAAATGATAACAGGAAGAATGCCTTTTGTGATGGGAAATGGCTCTCTCGCAGATTGGGTATCTGGCTGTCTCCAGGAAGAGCAACCATTGAGAGAAATGGTGGATCCGACTCTAAAAACATTTCATGAGGATGAACTCAGGAGATTGCTTGAAGTGATAAAGAGTTGCATTCATCCCGACCCAGAGCAGAGACCGACAATGAGAGAAATTGCCGCAAAGCTTAAAGCGATTACATCAATGGGACCTGATGGTGCATGTCCAAAATTATCCCCTCTTTGGTGGGCAGAGCTTGAAATTATGTCCACTGAAGGAGAAGTATGAATGAGTGAATGTTCCTTTTTTCAACTAATTTTTAGTGTTGCTCTCCCATCAGCCCCCATACAAGAAATGCTTCAGTTATGTTTCTTATCTCAAAATCATAGCTTTAAAGTGTAAAGGTAATGTATCTAACTTTAGAATGACATTGAGATATTTGTATATAACCGAGTTGGAAAGACCTTCATTGTGTCCCCTGAAAATTATTAAAAAATCGGTTGTCTAAATCAAATTGTATGAACATATCAAATAAATGGTGTGTTTTTGAACTCTTTTTATTATTCAAACTAGCATGAAAAATAGTTTCAGCAAATGAATGCTTGTAGTCTTCTTCGTGTAGACCTGCATGGTTTAGGGTGCTGGGGAGCATTGACTATCTACAGTAACTGATAAATGTTAATTGTGAGCCTCTCTTATGCTTCCGATGAATAATCACCTTGGATGAACAGACACAACAGTCACAGATTTTTTGCACAGCATTTGTTTGCTTCAAATTATCTCCTTAAAAGTTGGGATGTAACTACAGAAACGACTTGTAACTGTTATCTGTTACATATATGTGTGCAAAGTGTGATTCTAGCCATAATTTAATTCGATTGTTTTGGCCCTCGCAATAGTTTACAATCGTCCTTTTACATGGATAAAACTCCAACTTTAATTATCTGTTGAGCTTTATCTAAAATAATGAAGATGATAAAGTTTTGGCAGAAGATTTTCGTATATTTTTGCAGTGAAGCTGTACATGTATATATGCATAATTAGCATCTATCTACTCCTTAGTTAGTGGCTAGAGATCATACTCTGATTCTACTTATTTACATGTAGAATGATTCTAATATGGTAAAGATAATTACAACCTAAAGGAATATTACAAGGGAATATAATTATTTCCTAATACTCCCCCTCAAGTTGGAGAGTGTAGATCAAAAACTCCCAACTTGGATCGCAAAGTCTCAAATTGATCCTTCCCAAGTGGCTTGGTAAAAATGTCGGCCAACTGTGACTTGGTTGAAATGTATACCGGTCTTATAACCCCTGATTGCAATTTTTCACAAACTATGTGGCAGTCAATTTCTATATGCTTCATACGTTCGTGAAAAACAGGATTTGCTGCTATATGAAGTGCTGCTTGGTTGTCGCAATGTAGTATTGTTGGTTCTTTCTGTTCAACTTTCAGATCTCAAAGAATGTATCTCAACCATGTAATTTCCAAACAGGTGTTAGCCATAGCCCTGTATTCTGCTTCTGCTGATGAACGTGACACATTTGTTTGTTTCTTAGATTTTCACGATATAGTAATTCTGCAGCTGCCCCAATCTGAATCATAAAAAGCTCTTAACTGTAAATCATTTTGAGATGGTAATAATAAACCTTGCCCGGGAGTTCCTTTGATGTAACGAAGAACCCTGTTTACTGCATTCCAATGTGATTTGCAAGGTTCCTGCATAAATTGACTGAAAACACGAACAGAATATACTATGTCAGGCCGAGTCACTGTAAGATAAATGAGTCGGCCGATCAATCAACGATATTTTGTTGCATCTGCCAATTTTTCACTGTCATCCATAGTCAATTTTAAATTCTGTTCCATTGGAAATTTTTCTGGCTTGGCGCCCATGAGACCTGAATCATGAAGTATGTCCAAGGCATATTTACGTTGTGACATAAAAATACCTTTGCTTGAACGCGAAAATTCAATACCCAAAAAATATTTAAGATCCCCCAAATCTTTGATATTAAAATGTTTGAGCATGAATTTCTTGATTTGCTTGATTTCCTGAATATCATTTCCAACAAGTAAAATGTCGTCAACATAAATGAGAATTGTAGTAAAAGAGTTACCATGTTCTTTGATAAATAAAGAGTAATTTGTCAATGATTGAGAATACCCTACAATTCGAACAATATTAGTGAAAGTAGAAAACCAATTGTGGGAGGCTTGTTTTAGCCCGTATAATGATTTATGTAGCCGACACACAGTGTTCTCCCCCTATCGGCGAAGACTCGGAGGAGGAGTCATATAGACCTCCTCATGTAAATCACCATGAAGGAATGCATTTTGAACATCCAGTTGATGGGTGTACCAATTGTGTGCGGAAGCAACTGTCAATAAACAACGCAAGGTGGTTAGTTTCGCAGTAGGAGAAAATGTTTCGTTGTAGTCTATACCTTCCACTTGGGTGAATCCCTTTGCCCCTAATCGCGCTTTATAGCGCTCAATTGTCCCATCAGAATTATATTTCACTTTGTAAACCCAACGACAACCAATAGGT
>JAOSBN010000008.1:29488147-29508788 GCA_027563595.1 Erythroxylum suave | reverse complement strand
AATTATTTTTAAATATAAATCATATAGAATAGAATAAAATAAATTTTAATATAATATAATTAAATTTATTAAATAATAAATAATAAATTATATATAATTAATAATAAAATAATAAACCTCCGGCAATAATCATTTTAATATAAGGGGTATAATGGTCATTTATTATACATTATATTCCATTCCATCCATCTTTCAAACAACATTTCATTATATTACATTATGAACCTTTCCATCCCTCCTAAACAATGTTTCATTGTATTACATTCCATTCTGTTATAAACCATTCCATTACATTCCATTCTTTTTCATTAATTAACATACAACCAAACAGGCTCTAAGGAGTTAGATAGAACGTTTTTGTTTAGTTTCTCATTCCATGTAGAATATGTTGTAAAGAGAAGTAGACTCTCATATGTTTTTGATTCAGTATGTATATAGATTATGTAGTGAAAGGTGAAAATTTTAAATTATGTTTTATAAATGGAATGAGGATTTGATCTTTAGTATAGTTGTGATTTATCTATAATGTCATTTAAATGATTGTAATTGCTCTAGCATCCTCTGTCATTGCCATAGGGTATGTCTTTGAACATCCTCTAGATGTTCAGGTATATACTCTATGGTAATAGGGTGTTATAGTGCGTTAGGTGTTTAAAAAATTCAACAAGTTTTTCTAACCAATGTACTTAATTAATAACATTCAATTCAAACAAGGATGGGGAAATTACTTAATATAAATCAGTTAAATAATTGAACAGTAATTTAAAGATGATAAGGAAGAGAGAATGTAAACTGATTTATAATGGTTCGGTAAACAATCCTTGCTTATGTCCACTCCCACGGCTCTTTTAGACTTCCACTATAATTCTTCTTTCAAGGCGAAGAATAACCTTTGTACAATATTTTTGGTAAAGAGAAACCTTTCTTATAATCTTCTTCCAAGGTGAAGAGAAACCTTAATTCCACTTATACACCCCCTGTACAATAATAAATTTGAAAACCAATTACTCCAACCTAAATTTTCTCACTTATTAACTTGATAACTCCAAAATGGCTCACTCACATAAATACAAGAAAATGATACTCAAATGATTTTTTTATGTGTTTTTTTTATGTGTGTTTACAACTCTCAAAACCTTATTGATGCTAAAAATAATGAGAAAACATTTATTTATAGTATTTTGGGATTAATAGCTGTTGAAGCCAAGAACTAGTCATTACAACGGTTAAATACGATGCACTAGTCAACTAATATAGTATATTGGTTGACCAGGGTTCATTAAAAGCTTTAAATTCACTAGATTGGTCAAATAATTGACATATTGCCAATATGAAACATTGGTGAACTAGTATGTCAGGTGATATTATAGCAAACTCGTAGTACATCAAATTTAACAAATTTAACCTTTATTGGTCGACCACTAACCTATGTATTTCGATCAATCACCATAAAATGTTATTTTAACAACTTTAAATGCTCAAAACAAATTTTTAAAATCCAATTATGATTTAAACACTTCCCAAAATATTCCTATAACTTTTTAGGAAAACCAACAAGCTTTTATATTAAAACTAAAAACTTCAATGCCTCTTAATAAATGGAAAATCTTATTTAATAAATTAAAATGAAATGTTAATGCATGTTGAGCCTTTTATAATATCAAAGTGATTAGATGAGATTAATATTAATTATACAAACTAAAGAATGACCTTGATATGCTTTCATATTTTTTATTCCTGATTTAAACTTTATTTTGTCGATTGCAAACTTTAACTTCTCTTTTTCAACTTCATACTCTATCTTCTTAAGTTTATGACTTCATTTTTTTCTTATATTTCTTTTTATCTAAATAATAAAATAATAGTAGTAATTTTTTTTGTTATTGTTAAAACACCGACTAGAACCTCCCTTAGTTTAAAAATTAAGATGTTACGATCATTAATTGTTATATCTGATGTCAAAGAAAAGATATATGCTAAGCTTATATCATGATGATCTTGTGATCTAGAATAAACTAGGAGAATATGTAATGGTGGTGGTTGTCCAACATTAGTGGTCTCATATATGATCTTATAAACTACCATATCATCATTCTCCATTGTAAAGATCAAAGATGTAAGAAAGGATGAAATGTGTTCCAAAAATTTAACATCAATTTACCTAAAATACTTGTTAACATTAATACAATAACATTCATATCCCTTTTGTAGATGATAATAGCCTAAGAAAAAATGTTTTAAAGATTTTATATCTAGTTTGGTGAAAAAAAAGAAAACTATAAATAATTTCACCATAAAGAACAAATGAACGCATGTAGTTCATAAAAAATAGGCTGTGAAAATTGCATTAGCCACAATTGTTTTGGAATGTTCATTTGGAATAAAAATGCTTTAATGGTTTCAAGATGCCTATTATGTCCTTATGTCCATCTTTTTTATAAAAAATAATCTTTGTTCTTACACAAATCTTGATTTAGAAGAATGGATGCTTTCCTCCTATTTTTGTCTAAACTAAATTATGGATGCTTCTTTTGTCTGTGGTTCCTTAAGCCTTCACGCTTGCTTTAAACTCCTCTTATTACCTTACGAACCTCCTTTCTTGCTTCTAGCTACTGGTATAAACAGAGGCATTTATTAATTTTGATAACCAGCCTAACTTCTCCTTAAACCCAAGTGCTAGTTTACCATTAATGGTAAAATGTCACTTGGAGCATCTAGCTCATCCCTAAACTAGATGTTGGAGAGGGAGGAGTTCCCCCCTTTTTTAACCTCTTAACAAACTCGCCCCTATTCCTAGAAGGTAGGAAAGTAGTCTTGAAGTCGTGTTGTAGGAGATCCAGATTCCTTTAGCATTTTATTTATTGCTAGAATCAAAGAGGGTCCTGTTGTCCCTCTTATAGAAGTGTTACAACAAGGCACAACTAGGTAGAAAGCATCCCTAGTTGGATACTTTCTGGAGAAAATGATGGCATACCCAAGTGTTCAACACTAGGTTGATATGAATTTGAAGGAATGGTTCTTCAATTAACACTAATAACTAAAGTTAATCTATTCATCTTTCGATTCTCTTCAGAGGAAATGGCTAGTAAAGTGATGGATATGGGATCTTGGCACATATAAGGTAAGCCAATATTTTTATACAATTTGAAAATTAGATTCAAAATTAATAGAAATAAAATCAAAACAATCCCTATTTAGGTTATTATGCATAAAATCCCTCTTAAATACTGTCTTATGAGGGATTGAGTTATTTAGCTAGTTACTTGGGAGTCCCTTTAAATATAGATGAAAATATAGCAAACATTAAAAAGGTACCTTAAAACAAGGTGCTGAAGTATACGTAAATGGTGAAATTTAAAAAGAAGCATATCCAATTAATAATGGAAAAATAGTTACTGATCATAAGATTCTTGAAGGAGAAGAACAGGAAAAGAACAAGAAGTTTTCAAATGTTGGAGAAATTTTTTTTAATATCAATGTGATGGAATTAGAAGTGAGCAAAATGGAAATTCTCCAACCTTCAGGTAGATTGATAAAATATAAGACAACAAGAAAAGTCCAATTTAGCAAGAGATATCATCAGTCAAATTTTAGGAGACAACTAAACAAAATAACTCAGAAGAAGCTTTAAATAAAGAGAAATCCCATTAGTCAAAGGATGGAGTAGATGTAATAACAAAGGCTATCAAAATAGAAACTCCAAAGGGAGTTGTAGATACTAAGGAGAGTTTTGATGTGAAAAGTGGCTTTAAGTAGGAACAAGATGAGCGGCATGCATTAGGGAATGGAAGTAGAAAATCTAAGAGGAGGATTAAGTATAAATAGTCCTTATGGTTTGCATAACATGTAATGTTAGAGGAAATAATTGTCTGAATAAGCAACTAGCTTTAAAAGATCTTATTGAAGCCAGCCAAACATATTTTGTTGGTTTGTTGGAAACCAAAAAAGATATGTTTTGTGATATTCGATTTCCAAAACCATTGAGAGTTAGTGTTAGATTACTTTGTAAGGCCCCGTATTGTACCCTAGTTGGAATGTTACATGTTCATGAAAGTACATGTATGGTAGGTGTTAAAAATTGTGATATGAGTGAGAATTGCATATAGCTTGAATTTTGGTTTAATGGATCATACTTAGTGAATTGGAATTAATTAACACCATTAGAGAATTGAGGTATTAAAATGTACATTTGGACTGGGAAAATTGTTAAATGGCAAGATTGGTTGGTACATGAAAATTAGCATGACTAGGCCTATGAATTATTGAAATTTAGCATAACTAATGCATTGACATTTGTCAACATTGGTTGAGTGATAGGTGGACCAATCTTAGAGTGAAATGTGGACTAATTATTTAATGAAATATGGTAGCAATCATTAAGTAAAAAATGGCCTAACAGAAGTGTGACTTTTGGCACCTTAAAGGGGGGATAAATGTGACACATGTTTAGGTGACATATGTTCCTCCAAAATTAGGACATTTAGTAACTTAGGTGTCAAATTTGCTAGAAGTTTTTGAAACCTTCATTAAAACATCTCCACTGAAAGTATCTCTCTCCTTCAACTCTAAAATTTTACTGCAAATTATGCATTATCAGTCCAAATATCTATATATTGCATCAAGAAAGTAGATTTTGTTATCTTCTATGCTGTCTTCTTAGTGCTAAGATTTGCACCTTGATTTTGAACTTGTGTTGGTTACTTGGAAGGGGCTAGAATAGCTGGTTCTTTAGAGTTAAATTTGTAAGGGAATTTTGAACTTGATAGCATGTATTGATACAAGTGTTATGAGATTTAAATTGAATTGAATATGTGTAAAAAATGATGCTTGTATAATAAATTCTAGTTTAGTTTTAATGTATGAAAGTTATGGATTTGTAAGTTATTTAACACATGATTTTTGAATTGGTTCTGTACATGAAATTGATGTGGAGTTGAGGTATGAATAAGATGGAATTAAAGGGGAATTGATGAACTATAGTGAAGGGGTGTTGAAGGTGTATGACAATTGTAGTGGTTCCACTAAACAAACATCGATATTTTAGCCATAACTTGAAATGTAGATATTCAAATGGGTGATTTTAATTTTGGATTAAACTGTATAATATGCCTATAATTTTCATGAAAGAATGGACTCTTATTTCTATCTATAAGGGTTTTGAAATTCGACTTGTAGTTGAATACTGGTTGTTGTCCCTGTTTGAGAACAGTCTATAATATTTTAAGTATAACTCTAGAAACACTGAACCAAATTGCGGGAAATTTATGTCATTAGAAAATTAAGACATAAGGGAATGAAATTAATTGGTAATATCATAGGAAAATGTGGGAATTAAAGGAATGAGAAGTACCAATATGCAATTTTCCTAAAGTCAACTCATGGACCAATAAGATTAAAACAAGTGTGTCTAATGGAATCGTAACACATGGTCTAATAGAATTATAACTCATAGTCCAATATAATTTCAAAAATAGTCTAATAGCATTGCAACACATGGTCCAATAGAGTTGTAACACGTCATCCAAAGGAGATTGTAACCCATGGTCCAATAGGATTATGACAAATGGATCAATGAGATTGAAACATGTCTAAAATTAGAAAATTCATGAAAAGGCGTATGGAGAGGGGAAATGGACACAAATTTGATGGCTTAACTTCATGTTTTTCTCTTCTCCATTTCACCTTCTTCATCCCATCATTTTTCACTTGGTGATTCAAGCAAAACCAAAAGATAAGGGGAAGGAAAAGCATTAAAAGATCTACTTTGCCAATTGTAAGGTTTGGGACTTAGTTGATTCCTGTATTTGTGTATGATTGAATAGATATAAAGATTAATTTGGATGTGTAATTGTTTTTTTGATGTTTCTTTGTTGTTATTTGGTGTTATCTTGTATAGAATTGGTTGAATATAACAAGAGAGCATTGTGTAGTGGGATTCTGACTAGAGTTTGGTTAAGTCAGTCATATTTTTTAAGCCATAAATCATCCTAAAGACCCCACAATTGTTTGATTTTAGTTGTATGTGAAACCTAAGAATAGAGCTAAATATCTCTAGAGGACACTCTAATTTAATTCTGGCTCTATGACTTTAGAAATTGAGATCGAAAAATGTGACCTAATGTTGCCCCTATTTTGGAGTAGCTTGTGATAGTTTGCTTATATCTCATGATTTAGAAGTTCAAATTGTCTAATTTTTGGTGCTATAGAAACTTAAGACATAGAGGAACAATTTTCTAGAAGAACTTATTGCCCTAAAAACCTTAGTTTCTATGTCTAAATGGCCATACAAAACTGACCCGAAACTTATCCTGAGAAAATCTGGAAAAGGGTTAAGAAGGTGAAAAAGTTGGTTTTGTGCAATTGTTGTCATATATAAGGTTTGGTATTTCTACCAATGGTTTAATTAAAATTAATTGAGATTAAAAATGGACCTAGATGATGCTAGATTAATGGAGTAAAGGGTAATTGAGTTATAGTTTATTAATGGAGATAATTACGTAAAGAATGTGAGGTTAATTAATAATGTGTCTAATGTTGAAAAGAATGATGTGTTTAAAGATGAATGTATTCTTATGAAAACCAATGTGTTTCAAAAGGTTTATGTGATGTGAATTGAATATGATTGTTTACAAAATTGGAACTTTGTGTCATGATTTGGAAGGTGTAAATACATAATGCCTTTAATGGTACATTATTGCAAATGTTTATGCTTATAAGGTATGATTAGTTGAATTTGCACACATATATATATATGTTCAATTTGAGGAAAGTGGAATAAATACATAACAACTTTTGCTTGTGATTGTGAAATCCAAAATGGATTATCTTAAAACTATCAAATCCTATTCGTGGGTAAATAGGCATTCCTAGAAGGATTTGTAGTTGCTCCTGGATACATTTAAGGTATCAACATTTCAGTGTCTCCTGATAATGACACTTCGGTGATTGAGACATAAGTCTTTCTTGATATTGACACTTTAGTGTCTCCTGATAAGGACACTTCGGTGTCGAGACATAAGTCCCTCCTATTCTGTGATACCAATAGGTATCTCCTGTTCTGGTCATGTTACCCATTTTTGTAAAAAGGATTAGTAGGCTAACTAGTTTTGTGTCCTGATAAATGTTCAATTATAATACAAGCTAAGTTAAATTTTGATACAACTAAATTTTGTTTTGATATAAGCAAGATTTGTTTAGATACTTTAAAATTCTATATTGTGATTTTGCTATTATGGTTGGATATTTATAAGCTTGCTGCAATTATATTCTATCTGTTATGTGCTATTTTGTTCTGATGCAAATGATATTAGAATGTTCAATAATTTGAACAATTAAAGTTTTTCTAAGATTTGTTAAGATTCAGTGCATGAATATGCTAGAAGACTATTAGACAAAGTCACCAGTTTATATGTTGTTTAGTTATTCCTCACTAAGCTATACACTTAGCACAGTGATTTTACCTTATGTAGGTTTTGATAAGAAGACTTGAGACTAGGACAAAGACAAACGCAGTGGCCAAGAAGGTTGTGTTTTGTTTTAGAAATGTTTAGTTTGTTTTGAGTTGTTCTTTAATGTAATGAAATATGCTATATTTTATGTTTTCCTTAATGGTTTATAAAAACCTTAATATAGTTTGTATTTGAATTTAAGGCTTGTATGTAATAAGTATCTTGAGCATGTTATGTTCTGAATATGACCCAACCAATGATGAATGAAATGTAGGCTCCTTGAGTTTCTAGAAGTGCTTTAGTATGTATTGGATTACTTTGGTTCTATTTTGTGTAGCGTCTGCATATCCTCCTAGAGGGTATGTGGGTGTTACATACTTAGTCATATGAATTACATCATATTAGAATGAATTTGTTACATTTAGGATACGATTTTATGATTTCATTCAAATGCATAATATGAGCATACACACACAAATGTTGATTTAGAAAAATTGCACTCAATTGACATGTTCCAAGGTGTGAAAGTTTCTAAATAATTGTGACATGATTGTGCATTTCTAATGTCTTTTATTTTGATTTACTAATTAAAAAATTGATGGATTACAAGTAGTAATTTGGAGTTATTTGTCAGAATTGGAAGATTGATGGATTAAAATGTACATTTAGACAAGGAAAATTTCCAAATAGCAAGACAACCTGACATGTGGAAATTTATGATGACTAAGCCTATACATTAAGTGACATATGGCAATAGAATTAAGTGACAAATGACCTAGGAACTAAGTGACATATGGTAGCCTAAAGAGAGGACATTTAGCTGGCTTAGACACTTGACAAGTGTCCTTAAACTCATCCTCCACTCACACTACACGATGCATACATGGTAAAGCCTCTTCACTTGTTGTTTTCTGTTGAAACTCTCTCCTTCTTCTTCCTCTCACCGCCAAAATTTACTTCTCTCTCACATCTCTATGCTTCGTCCTAATTCTTTCCACACCAAAATCCATGTGAAAATCCTTCATAAATATAGCTATAGAAGTAGAACATTGTTGTATTTGTTTTCATCTTCTTGTCTTTGCTGAAACCATCCTACACCCACCTTATTCCTGAAATGATCTTGCATGCATGTAAGGCAAAGCAGGCTTGAAACATTGAGGTGGAATTTAAGCTGAACAAGTAAGTGAAGCACTGATCTATTGGGGCATGTGTTACTGTAATTTTATAATGAATGATTAGGGATGGATTAAATGTAGTGTTGATGTTGAAGTTGTACTAGAAAATGATGGATGAATTAGTTACTTTTTTGTTTTGTTTTTAAATGCATGAAAATTGTAGTTTATAGGTTGTTATATGGATGATTTAGGTTGGGATTTGAAGTGTAATTGATGATGAATTCATGCTAAAGATAGGTGTTATTGAAGTGTTTTCAAATCTGAAAAAGTTAGGACTGCATGTAAGAAGGTATAAAGTGAATGGTAATGAAACAAATGAGTAGATTTTTGTAGGATTTAATGTAAACAATATGGAAACTAGCCTAGTATAAAACGAAGTACCTTTATAGGTCATGAATTCTAGAAAAATTCAAGTAGTATTGATGTCTACAAGTATGTGAAATTCATAGAGAATTGAGGAAGAAAGATTGTGCATGATCGTGACGACCCTCAGTTCGTTATCGTGGACCTAATTCTGGATTGATAATTTATGTTTTGTGTATATGTTTAACCAGCTGAGGAAAAGTCACTCTAAATTGGTGTATTTGGTCATGATTAAGGCTTAGAATGGACCTAGATTGTTACTTGATTAATTGGATAAAAAGTTTGATAAATTTAGGTTGATAATTGATGTCATAACTTAAAGAATGGACTGTTCTGATATCTATGTATCCAAATTTGGACATTATAAGTTGTCAAAGGAATAAAGGTGTTCTGATTAATGTAAATATGATCTTAAGAACATGAGTAATGTGTATTAGATATGGGTGAATGAGAATTGGAAAATTGTATGATTATACATTGCTAGAAAAGTTTGTTGAATGTATGATTGATGAAGTTGGAGTAAATCAAGCTTACTTAAGGTATAAAATTGATTGCAAACTAGTTGTATAAAAGCTATAATGTTTAAATGGTCAAGAAATTTATGTAAGAATACGTACTCGGAAAGTCAATTAACCATGGATTGAATGATGACACATATACATGTGCATGATTGCATATTCATAGGATTAAACAAAATAATGATTTGCAAATTATGTGTGTATTGCATAACGATAGACGGATAAGGTGATCAGCAACATCTAGACATTGTCAAATCATCAAGGCAATAGTTTTTCTGGAGCATACTGTGAGTCAACTTAGATGTGTAAACTCAATGCTTATGTATGAATTGAATGTTTAATCTGAAATGTGTGAACAAATATTGATAAATGTTGGACTTAGATATGAGGAGTTTGATATATGACATGTGTATACTGAAATGAGAACATGACATATGAAATGATGCATCTCATCCATTAAAATTCATGGTCAGATAAAGGAGTTGTGACTAGAGTAACCGATGTGGGAAAAGAGCTTTGAGCTCAGGATTGTGAGAAAGAGCCTCAGGCTCAGATGACATAGATTAAACATCTACAATAGATACGGTCTAGAAATGATCTCGATGTCCACAATAGATACGGGACAGTAAATTGGATTAATAAACACTTGGTCATAAAAAAACAAAAATGAAAATGGAAACACATAGGCATTAGCATATACATCACTACATGTATCAAATGAGTGAATTGAAATGAATTTTTTGGATTTTTTTGAAATAGTGAATTATAGTTGAAGTTAATGGAAAATGTGTTATGATATGCTTGTGAAAGTATGATAAACTTGATGTACTTGTTGAAGTATGATGAAATGTGACGTGGTATTCAATACTGGATGATATGATTTTTTTTTTTGCGATTTGACTTGAGTGAATATGTTGATGATGTTTCACTCACTGATTTTGCAAACTCATTAAAATTGTAATGTTGTTTTTCAGGTTTAAGGGGGTTTTAACTACTGAGGTTGTATAGTGGAACTCTAGTACTTTCAAGGGGGTTTTAACTACTGAGGTTGTACAGTGGAACTCTAGTACTTGCATTTTAGGGACAAGAATGGCTCAAAGGTTTGATCAGCTGAATTTGAGGATTCTAGATAGATGTCTTGTTTATTAGCATCCCATTTCATGTTATATTTTGGTACTGAGATTGAACTCAAACAAATGTTGTGTAATGTATATGTGGATTGTGATTTGTAATGACACATGTGACTTTTATATTTATGAATGAAATGAAAAGAAATGAACACTTAGAATGCTGATGATATGTTTGATTCCTTTAATAAGTTAGTTTAATTGTCCTAATGTACCATTTTTATAAAGTATATTTTCAAATATACTTTATAGGAGTAGTATGTTACATGTTTTCCAAAAAAGGTTGAAATTTATCCTTATATAGTGGATAGCTTTGAGTAACCACTCTAAGCACTTAAATGGAAGAGTTATTGTAAAAATGGATCTAGCTCACCTATTGATTTCCAATTAGTTTTGATTGAGCAATTGATCTGCTTGAACTAGTGCTAAAATTAGTCAATGTGCATATAACTATAATAATTGTATACGCAGCTAACTGAGAATTTCAGTGAACCACTCTTTGGAACGATTTATAAGGAATTGACTATAATATCTCTATCCCTTGGATGGTAGGTGGAGACTTCAATTGTCTACTTTCCTCATCAAAATCCTTAAGGGGAAGAGGTGTTACTCATTCAGACACCAAATAGCTCTCTGCACTAAAAACTATCTTAGGACTTGTGAATCTTAAATTTCAAGGGCCTATATTCACAAAGAGTAATCACCATTAAGGAAATAAACTGGTGTAGAGAAAGTTGGCTAGGTGTTTAGAAAACAACAATTGGATTGATCAAATGACAAACATTTTTTCTATTTTTGAGGAACCATTGTTTTCTGATCATACTCTTGTAAAGATTTGTATTAATGGTACCTCAATCAAGAAAAGATTACCTTTCAAAATTTCAACTCCCTACTAAAGCAGTCCTAGCTTTACAGAAGCCGTTGGAAAACATATCCAGGGTTTTAAAGCATTCCAATGTCTTTAAATGTTGAAATAAGTCAAATTTGAATGTATAAAAATGCTTAGGCATTATGCTAATTCCTTAAAGCCTAATAAGATGCAAGCTATGGAGAATTTCTCTATAACTTAGAAGAAGTTAGCTACTAATCCTATACATTCCTTACTAATGGATAAGGAAAAGACAAAATTGGGTAAGTACATATACGTTGTTGGAGACTATAGAAATCAGTTGTGGCCAAAATCTAGAATTCAATGGATTCAGTAAGGAGACAAGAATACAAATACTTTTTTAGTGTGATTTAAAGCAAGAGAAACAGAAATAGAATAATTTTCTTTGTGAATGCGAATGGTGGACTGAAGCAAGGTCAAGATGATTTGAAGGAGATGGTGAGGAGATACTTCGAAGAAATGAATGGAGTATCTTCACACACTTATTGCCTTCCTAATAGACTACTTAATAGAATGGCTAGTTCTATAAATTGGAATTAACATTCTGCACTACTCAAGGAGGTCACAAGTGAGGAGATCAAGAAGGTATTCTTTTTCATCTCATCCAGGCAAGTCTCTAGGCCAAGATGACTTTAATGTCATATTTTTTCAAGAAAAACGGAACCTCTTACAAGCACCAATGGTGAAGTAGTATAAGAGTTCTTCAATAATAGTATGTTATTCACTGAAATGAATAAGACCTATCTATTCTTGGTGCCTAAAGTCCCTAATCTTAAAAGATTGAATGATTACAAACCAATCGCTTGCTACAATGTGGTGTATAAGATTATCTATAAACTTCTTACTAACAAATTGAAGAATAATTTACTAGGGTTAATCAATCCTAGTTAAGGTACTTATATCCTTGGTAGAAGTATGGGAGACAAGATAATGATAGAATAAGAAATGTTTAAAGACTACAATTCTAAGGAACATGTTAGAAGTTGTGCTCTTAAAATTAACTTCACCAAAGCTTATGACCCATGGAATGGAACTTCATCATCAATTCACTTCACGATGTTGGATACCTAACAAATTTATCAAGTAGATATCTTCTTACATATCAATAATATCATTCCCATTCCTAATGAATGTTAAACTTACTTAACTCTACAAATCAACTAGGGGATTAAGGAAGGGAGATCCATTATCTCCTTACCTATTTACTATTGCTATGGATGTTCTTCAAAAAATGACACAACTGTGTATCGCAGAAAACATAAATTTCAGGTTCCATTATAGATGTAGAGAGTTTAATATCTCCCAACTTTCTTTTGTAGATGATTTGCTCATGCTATACGCTAACAATACTACTTCAATTGAAGTAATATTAATCTCCTTACAAAGATGTCAAGAAGTATCAACATTGGAGTTCAACTAAAAAATGAGTTCTGTTTATCTTTCTAAACAAAGTGGAGAAGACTTATTAAGTGTGATTATAGGTGCAAGACTTAACATTCACTAATTACCTCTCACCTATTTGGAAGTTCTAATCTCCACAAGGAAGCTGAAAGAAACTATATGAAGATCACTCATTGATAAAGTTCAAAAAAAGAAATACTAATTGAAGAAATAGATTTCTGTCTTATAGAGGTAGGTTTCAGCTAGCCATTTCCATTTTCGATAATCTACACATCTATTGGTTGTCTCATCTGGCAATTTCCAAAGGAGTTTTGAAGAAAATAGACAAAAGAATTAAGGTTTTCTTATGGTATGGGCCGAATGTAAGTGGTAGAAGGATATCTATAGTCAAATGGAGTGTTATCTATCTTGCTAAATTAAATGGTGGACTAAGGATCAATTTAACTTGTAGAATGAATAAGATATTATTAGCTAAAACGTTATGGATTTTATGCATTCGCACATCAAGCATCATAGTAGAGATGGACAAAAAAAACAAATTTATGCTTTGATAACTAACATTCTCTAGGTCCTTTATGTTAAACTCATCACTTTTTAGTTTGAAAAGGCTCCATTCTAAAAGACGCCAATATGCAGATGCTTATTTGAAATAACTGCTAGAATTGGCCATTTCATATGACCAGTAGAATTAGGCCAGTTATAGAACAAATGCCAATATACTTAATTGATCAGATGCAGGAAGATGAGGTTAGATGGGACTTACACAATTCTCACAAATGTATTGCCTAATCACGTAAACAGTTATTCAATGGTCCACTTATCAAATCCCCTCTCTACAAGAAAATATGGGGATCTTGAATTCCCCAAGCTTATTTTCTTATACTCTAGTTAGCAACTAGGCAGAATCTAGGAAACAGAGATAAGATATAATTTTAGATTCTATACTTAACCTATCTGTTATGTTCTACAAATAAGGAGGTGATAGATCATCTCTTCTTTCGGTGTATTCATACAAGATAACTACGGAGAAATTTTCTCTACATATTTAATATAATGGACATAAATCTCAACTGGAAGGGTTGTTTGATGCGGGTAAATGGAATGAACTACAATTACAAAGAGAATTAAAGAGTGTTCAACGTTGGTCTTGCAATCATCTCCTTCTCTACAATTCACTTCTAATTGGATCAGGAAATAATTGAGGATATAGAAAAGGTTTGTGCTAGGATCTTAAAGCTGTGTATTTAGCTAGTATTTACACAAACTCTAAATTTAGGATTTGTAGTTCAGCTCTCTTTGTAATTTCCACCTTTTAAATAAATATATTACTTACTTTCCAAAAAAGAAAGATGTCCATTTTTTTCCTTTATTCACATTATTTTTCTAAGATGGTGCATCAACTTATAAGGATTGATGAACAATGTCATTTTGAATCATGTAGGTTTGCAATGATGTGGAAAAAAATTCTTTAATATTATCAATTGTCAAAGTATGGACAGAGGCATTAAACTGTGCTTTCATTTCAACGTAAAACATAACAAAATAAGAAAATAATTTTAAATAACTCTTTATTAAATAAAGCCAAGTCATATAAGTGAAGTCATTAATAAAGGTAAAAAAGTATCGAAATCTAATTTTAGATCCATTAGGACATATATCCCAAAAACATAATGAACTAAACCAACTTGCTTAGTGACAAACAAATTGAATACAATCGACAATGTTTAGCAAACTGACATAATTCAAAATCAAAGTAAGATATACTGTGAAATTGAGGACTTTACTTCTTTAATAAAGATCAGGAGGAATGTTGTAATTGATAGTAAGGTTTAAAAGGGGTTAAGATATACAAATAAGCAATGGGACTTGGCATCTAGGTATTTATAATGTAGATAACTTTTGATTCAATTCCTTTACCAATAATCTTCTTCATCACAAGATCCTAAAAAAAGAAAGTAATGAAGAAAAAAAATAAGAAGCAACAACTTAACGCACGAGTGATTTTACTCATAAATATTAAATGAAAGAAAAATATTGATAGATTTAAGATAGAAGGCAGTGAAAGTAATGGACTAGGATTAACAATGCTAGAAGCAAAAACAAAAGATGTAGATTCATCAACTTAGTTAACAATAGAAGAAGTATGTTTCTGGAAAGTAAAAAAACAAAGACTAAAATTCTGGAAAGTAAAAAAAAACTAGAATTAACTGTTATATGATCTGAGGCATCATAATCAATGACCCATTATGAGGAAGAGAAAAACAGGCACATAAGTGTGTTACCTAGGTTAGCAATAACAATGATATAATGAGATGACCTTTTTAAAGCTTCTTGATACTAAGCGAATTTAGTAAATTCTACTATGGAAATTATATTTATCTTCTTGCTAAATGAGCAAGTTTTGCCACCAGTACCTGTAAAATGAGTTGAATGGAACTTTTAAACTTTGTTTGCAACTTTGGACATATATTTTTGATATAACTCAACTCATGAAAGTCTCGATAGATAATTCATCCTACATCTTGAATCTTAATGTCTTAATTTCCTGTTGCTCCTTTGTTATTATTTTTATGATATAACTTCTTAATGCCAAGTCCATTATTATGACTTACAAGAGCATTAAGAATTTGAATATTGGTTGTAACAAACGCGTTGACATCTATACATACTACCTTATACAGGAAGGAAAGCCTAACACTACAGAGATTTAGTAATCTCAAACTGAGAGTTAAGACCAACTGAAAAACTCATTATTGTTATCTTATCCTATTGAGCTTGCTAAATAACACATTCAATTCTTCATAGGTCTTTTTTGAAATTCATAACATATACCTGAAGAGATTCATCTTATTGTTTATCTTGATAAAAACTAAATATTTTATCAATTATTTAACATACTCACAGTAACTATATATATATAACAATCGCGCTGACATCTATACATACTACCTTATACAAGAAGAAAAGCCCAACACTACAGAGATTTAGTAATCTCAAACTGAGAGTTAAGACCAACTAAAAAACTCATTATTGTTATCTGATCCTATTGAGCTTGCTAAACAAGACATTTAATTCTTCATAGGTCTTTTTTGAAATTCATAACATATACCTGAAGAGATTGATCTTATTTTTCATCTTGATAAACACTAAATATTTTATCAATTATTCAACATGCTCATAGTAACTATATATATATGTATGTATGTATGTATTACTCTGTTCCTAATTATGTAAGGAACTAAATGAGATCTATATTATTATGTATTAGGAGCTTGTAATATCCACAATTTATATTTATAAATATAAATTCTATAACAAAAATAATGAAAGTGATTGCATTTCTTAATGTTGGAGGATGTGGATATATATATATAATGTAAGGAACTAAATAAGATCCATATTATTATGCATTAAGAGCTTGTAATATACGCAATTTATATTTATAGATATACATTTTGTAACAAAAATAATGTAAGTGATTGTGTTTCTTGATGTTGGAGGATGTGGTTATTACCGTCAAAAGAGGTTTGGATGATGTATTTAGTGTGGCAAATCAGAGAGTTAGTTTGCTAGAAGAGGCATTAGCCCTCTTACATAACATTGTTGCTCAAAGGGGTGGCATAAATTGTTCTCGAATGAAAGTCCATAATATTAAACATTTCAAAGGAGCTTATAACGTAAAAGCATTGGAGAAATATTTGGGGCACATATCGTAGTACTTTGAAACTATAAGGGTCCTTGAAATTGACAAATTCATAATTAGAATGTAGTTGGTGGAAGAGATAAAACTTTGATAGAGAGTTTGGATGACTGAATACTTAAATATTAGTTAGAAATAAATTAATATATAGGAATTGTTAGTTTGTCAGTTGAAGGAATAATTCCTTCCTTACAATATATCATATACTGCTCATAAATCCTTGAAAAAAACATAAAAGGGACTATTTTTAGTTATTTGAGGGCATTTAACTAACTAATATTGGATATTCAAAAGATATTGAAGAAAAAGATAAATTGTTTAATTATTTATCTAGAATGCAAACTTGTTCGCAAATTGAATTATCTGCAAAGGGTCTAGGATTCATCCAACGTAATAAGGATAAAGAAGTAGTGAATGGATCTAATCATTTTATCTGTAAAGGCAAGTACGAAAATAACAATGACATGCCTAAGAATGAGTTAAAACTCATGAAAAATGACCAAGGTAAAGTTAAAACTGATAGAAATGAGGTCCCATCCAATGTAAAAAAAAAATATTATGTCATTTGCAATAGATGTCACTTTTCTTGTGAATGTTCTGAATGGGAGAAAACTAAACAATAGCTAATAATGAAGTAAATGATAAAGAAGCAACATTAATGAACTCTCTCTAATTACCTAACTTTCTCTTGGGTGAGGTAGTATTTCCCACGCCTTTCGATTACAATTGATAGCTCTAATAAATGGTGTTCATGTTGTTGTGATGGTCAACACTACTACTTTACCCACTTTTATTGTGTATAGGTTGTTGAGGTTTAGTTTAAAGGTAAGCAAGAGTATGAATCGACTAAAGAAACTAAATGTGAAAACTACAGATGTTGCTACCATAGTTTACAATGTGCTAATCAATGTTAAAGTTCGGACTATAAGATTAATATGATTATCATTCTACTAGATGAGTCAATAGTTAAGGAGGTGCCTGATGGGATTACTCATTTTTAGAAACATACTAAGATGTTATGCCATCATAATTTTTTTGTAAATTGAATAAATTTTATGAACACAAAAAGAACTTAGTCAAAAGTACAATGACAAGGAACGCCACTATAACACTAAATCATTTAGACATTAGTAGTACATAAGTTCTAACTCAAAAATAATTAGAAATCGATAAAATTTTCAAATATTTTTCATTCTCTGACCGATACTGGATTGAGAATCATGAGCTATTAGGATTTCCCTGATCCAGTTGATAATAGAACCCCTAGCTTTTAAACTTCCTTCTCTATTACATTGTATAATCTATTATTTCTTTCCCTCTAGATTGAGTAAATGGTGCAACATAAAGTTGTTTTTTATAATGATCCCTTCTTTCTTCAAGGAGGTATTCATCATACTAGCTCAATGGATTATGTTTATCCATTCCTTCTGTGAACAATCAATCTGCATGTTGTATTGGACTTGTAGCCAAATGGGTTGAGATAGCTGCATTGGAAGAATATATGTGGTATAGATTCAATATCGTCTTCACATAAGACACCTTGGATCAAAGCTATCTGAGCTTCCATACCATCTTCTATTTGTTTTCATTCTATTTTTAACAACTAACTAACTAATGACTGTTTCCTTGAGATATAATACATTCTTCCATATTAAATCATACTAGGGAAATTTGGGATATGTGGCTCTGAATAACTTGTAACAAGAAGCCTTACTAAACTCCAATAAGCTATTAATTGTCCAAATTGGTCTATCCTCTTTACCCTTAAGTTGGTAATTTAATAAGCAATTTAATAATTTGGTAGCCTTTTTATAATTGTAGATCCATTCCCCACTTGAATGATGTTGCTTACCTTGGCTTTAAGACCTCCTTCCTCCTTCCTCCTTTTTAAGGCAAAGCTCCTCCCACTTCACTTTGGCTCCTTTAGAATTGCCTATCTTATCTAACCATAAGAATGGTTTAATTCACCTTTCAATCTCTTTAATAATCTTCTTAGGTCATACTAGATGGGCACTCTAATAGGTGTGGATATTCCTCAACACTGAAGAAATCAATTGCAATTTGCCAACTATGAAAATACTTTTATTCTGCTAGGTGTTTATTCCAGCTTTTTATTTTCAAGTAAAGTTAGGCAATAAGCATATTTGAGTTTATTAGTAGTGATAGGAACTTTCAAATATTTGAATGGAGGGGATTCCACATCAAACCATATCAATCTTCTAATTTCCTCTCTATTTTGAATGTGAATGTCATAGGATATGTAGATATAGCTTTTATCAAGGTTGGTCTTTATCCCTGAAAATCTTGTAAACTCCTTCAAAGTTCTCATTATAAGTGTAAGAGAATAAGAATCAGCTCCATCAAATAGCATAAGATCATCAACAAAAGCTAAGTGATTAAGTTTTAACTCCTTGCATTTGTTATGATACCTGAATATGGTACTACCATCAAAGAATGCCAATAACATCCTTGAAAATATTTCAATTGCCAAAGAGAATAGGTAAGGATATATGCCAGATTCCCTTATAGCTTTTGAAAAATTTTGGAAGGGTTTCCATTAATTAGTAAGCTAAAATTGGTTGAAGAGAGCAAACTCCAATACAGTGAAAAATTTGAGCTGGAAAATTGAAAACTTGAAGGGAATTAATAAGGAAATTTCAATTGGTTGACTCAAATGCTTTGAAAAGATCAATCTTGAGGGTGCAACTCTTAATAGCTCTTTTGGAAGTGTAATCTTTCATTAGCTCTTAGATAAGTAGAATGTTATCACTAATGGATCTTCCCTGTACAAAAGCACCTTGAGACAATAGATTCAGGAATTTTGGGAACCTTTAAATGTATTGGAAAGAATTTTAGAAATTATCTTATATATGGTGTTGCAACGGGAAATATGGTGAAAATCCTTCAAGATTGAGGTCTTTGGAACCATGCATATGTTAGTAATATTGATCTCCTTTAGCATACTAGAAGTAAGGAAGAATTCTTAGATAACTCCCACAACTAAATCCCAATTAATGTCCTAAGTTTTCGAAAAAAGTAAGCTATGAGTCTATAAGGGTCAGGTGCCTTAAATGGATTAAGACTAAACAAGGTGTTCTTAACCTCTTGCATAGAGATTAGTATGATCAAAGAATCTTTCACCTACTAGCTAAGCTTATCATTGACTACCTAAGAAATTTCTCCATAATTGTTTTCTTCTAGATCTGAGGTTCTTAATAACTCCTTATAGTAGTTTAAAGAAATGTTTTTGATATTATTAGATATTTGCACCTTTGGTCCTTTTCTTTATAAATCATTGTAATTTTATTATTATTCATTTGAGCTAAGGTAGTGTGAAAAAAGAACTTAGTGTTAGCATCACCTTCCTTTAGCCAATTAATTATAACCTTTTGCTTTAAAATGGATTTATGAAAGTTCATAACAGAATTGTGTTCCTTTAAGGTAGTAGTTTCCTAGCCTTTCAGTCCAAGATCAAGGGGACAAATGTAACAATCAATTTGAGTTTTCCTTAGTTTCATTTTAGTAAGTTATGGGGACATCTGAGAATTCATTGTGGTTTCCTTGTAGAACAGTTTTATACCTTTCTTGACATGTTGAAGTTTCCTTATTAGCTGATAAGATTTAAAACCCCTAACTTCATTATGTCAGCTAATTCTTATCAAATGTTCAAATCCTTGGTATTTTTTTCAGACCATTAAAAAATATGAAAGGGGCTCTAGCAATCCTACTGCTAGTTAATCCCTGAATTTCCATCCAAGAGTGATAAGAGCTTATTGGTTCTCCAAACAGTGCAAAGGAATTTGGATTCTTGATTAACCACTATTGATCACTGTAACATCCACTGTTTGGGTCTAACTTTCTTTTATGAATTAAACCGCTTTGGAATAATTTTCTTTACTTTCGAAATTCCCTATGGGGATCCTCGGAATAAAATTAATAGAGAAAAAGTGAGATTAGAAGTTTTAGACTAAATGGAAGCTTGGGATCACTTTTATTTTTGAGATTTGGGAGAAATGCAAT
>JAOSBN010000008.1:29466905-29478689 GCA_027563595.1 Erythroxylum suave | reverse complement strand
TGTAAAACTACTAAAGTTATAAATGGCTAACCTCGTATGAATCTCCATATTCAACCATTTTAGAATCTCCTACACTTATCTTCCTCAGTAGGAATTAAGACAGTGGCATATCCCATCAGCTCATTGAACATAACCTTATATTCCGCCACCGATAAATTCCCTACTTCAAATCCATAAAATCCTTTATTTTTCTATCCAGGTAGACTTTGAGCATATAATTCCCTTTGAAGACCTTCATGAAGTCTTGCCACCTCAGGTTTCAAGGCTTGGTGGTACTGCCTGGAATAGTTTTCCACCACTGGTAAGTTGGGCCTTGCGGTTATTGTGGTCTAAACAAAGTAGTACAAATTAAACTATATCTAGACCAAACTAGAGGCAAGTATACCTTATCGATAAGTAATATAAAATTGTAAGAACCAAATATCATACCCAAGGGATTCCATAACGCAAGACAATTAAATTAAACGATGCAAAATTACTCAGACGATTAAGAATTAATTGATTTGAAAATGAAATAAAATAAGCGAATTAAGGAAATATGCTTGATGCAAGATATAGACTAAATGCAACTAAACTTAATCAAATTACAAAAATTTTCTGAGGTGTTGAATTTCAATTAGATTAGGCACTAAAACTTGTAATAGTGGATTAATTTAGGAGTTAATTCACTTAAGCAAGTTAAACCCAATATTCATAGGAATTCCTATCTCTTTTAAATCCAAGTTACCTAACTTGGTTCATCGATAATGCGGAATAAAAAGAAAACATTCAATGCAAGAAGCCTAAAATTAAGTTCGTTAATCCTAGGTATACTCATACAAGATTCTACAGTTGGTCTACGCGTTAGTCTCAAGTATGTTGCTTGATTGATTTTCTGAAAAATCAAATCCCAATGGTTATGGTATTCAATCATCCAAGGCCTTAATCTAGTTGATCAATCTAAATTAGGCTAAATATGCATTCAATCAAAAAAATAAAACAATACCACAAAAAATTGACCTACTTCAGTATCAATCCTAACCTTAACCAAAGAAAACTTACATACACATATTCATCAATTTAACACAAATCATAGTCATGATATATAATTGCATTGATTTAAACCATGAAAATTAAAACAATAAGGAACCAAAACAAATTAAGAACACCCAGTATATAGTTTTGAGAGATGGATAGTAGCTGCTATCCAAGGATTGCTTTTCTCTTCCAACATGTAGCTATTCTCATACAATACACAACTATCTTTTTCTACTCCAACTCTCTATCATACTGCTCTTTTCTTGCATCTCCTTGCTACTATAGCTGATGGGACTAATAAATTGGGGGTTTTTGGTCCACCCCCACTGTTTACACACTTCCTAGCTTGCTGCCACTCTCTTGTTTTTCTGTCTTTAACACAGCCCTCAACACCCTCTTTATCTCGCTAGTCTTTTTCACTAGCCTTCACGTTTTCTTTCCAGCCACTCTTTCATGCTATAGCTGTCACGCTCTTCTCTATTATGATTTTTAATGCAGCCTACACTCTTTTCTATTTCACTATCATGCTCGTTGCTGTTCTCTTTCACGCAGCCCTTACGTTTTCTCACTTTTTCTAGCTACCTTTCTCTCTTTTATTCATGCAGCTGCCACTCTTCACTTCTTATATCTTTCAACGCTGCTAGCTTTTTCATTTTCTATGTTATCTATTGATGTGATGACAAAAATCAGGATTTTGGTCCTCCTATTTTTTTAACCTGCTAGCTCTCTTCTTTTCTTTTGGCTGAAACGTTGTTAGGTCTTAGGCTGCTACGTTTTCGTTTTTGTGTCCAAGTTTCTTACTTTATGCTTTTAAATATTTCAAGCCCAATATATGTCTAAAATTAAAACAAATAACTCTTAATTAGTGCAATTTAAACATTAAATGGACAAAAGTTTGGCAAATTATGTATATAAAATCAATATAAAATGCCCATTAACAACAGCAGAAAAATAACATAATTGAACCTCTCATTCGACTTACAATCCATTTGGTCAAAAACTTTCTTTGTCCTTTTTAGCCATCCCTCAACCTCTGCAGGGTCTGTACTTTAGTAGAAATCTACAACCCTTTGCTTTCTTAGTTTGTCGTACTTCCTTTCCCTTCTCTCGGGAATTCAGGGATGTATTCCCTCCAGTCGAGACACAAACGACTCCCTACTGGCTCTTACTGATCCTAGGTTAGCTGATTATTCTGCTTGATCACATATGGAAAACGACCCATAATAGACAATAACTTTAATTACTATTCATATTTCTTAGGACATTTCATGCTTAACATTTCTATATATCCCTATGGATGACAACCATGCTCTGATAATAACCACTGTAGCACCCCACTGCCACCTAACACGTACATGTATGCTTTTCTGACATTCATGCATATGTTTAATGGAAATGGTTTGCTAACTATATCCCTTTCATATCTTTTATGGAATCATAAATTAAAACATAAATATCTCAATTTCTAAAACATAAAAATTCCTTATTTCATTTCACAACCAATGTATACATGGTAGCTTTACATTAACATCCATATGTGTACCTTCTCAAAACTAATCAGAGTTCACATCTCCTTACACATAATATGCTACATACATGAAGAAACATACAAAAATTTATCTAAAGCCCTACGTCCCAGTTGACAGACTTCTGAGCCATGCTGTCTACCAAACAGTTGCGCTAGATCCCTTCTATGCGGTGTTGGCAGCTAAGTCAATACTCTTGTACCTGAAAAGTCAATGTTACAATTTTGATGAGTTTTGTGAACTCAGTTGAGTAACCATCCTCGATGGTTCACTCATATCACACATATCACATCAATACATACAACACATAATTCACTATATTTAATTTCTTATATATCTTTATAAGAAACTTTATACATATATGTTCATATTTTTTAATTCAATTCAATTCCACATTTCAATTACAATCATTCAAATCATGTAATTCATGTGGATACAAAATGTTTATGAGACTCAAATTCACTTAATACGTTGTTATGATCGAGTGCCCTTATCATTGTCCCGTATCTATTGTGGATACCAGGCTCTTTCATTCTATCTCGTATCCGTTGTGGATACCGGCCTCTATTATACGAATCGAGCTATAGGCTCTTATCAAAGGTGTCTGAGCTTTAACTTGTTTTTAGTGGCAACTACGGTCACAACTGCTTTTACGTTTCATGCATTCTTGTAATGAAATTCATCATGCATATTCAATGATTATACTTATTCATTCACATTCACATTCTTTCTTTTTCACATTTGTCACCAGACTTTTAGTCTGGCATTCATCATTAAAGTTGAGAACAAATAGTCAGTCATATTCACATTCAAGTAGCACTTCCAATACAATTCCAAATATAGAACTCCTCGATCAATCAATTATCCAGAATCAACACAATCACATTCACAAAATAATTCAGTATGGAATGTAAACAAATAATAATTCAATGTAAGACCATCTTAGGTTACTCGCTGTTTGCTCTAGATAGCTTATTGCCTCGAGATTCCAATAATGTCTATATGAGGCCGCTCTAATTGCTCCTCTATATCATACATCACATAAATTTACACACATTACAATTTTCCTTAATTATATAAGTACTCATTTATGCACATATGTATATATGGATTATGTACAATGCATCCTGAATGACAATCTCGGGTACATTTCCCTAAGACCCATCTAATAATCAATTAACATCATCTTTCAATAATTTTTTAATGCCTAATACACTGTCATTACTTTAATCACCTCATTCATCAACCACTAGACTCAATCAAGATCCCATTCAAGCCTAATTACATTATAGGAAAACATTGACTTACCAAAAATTTATTTATCTACATGATTTGAGACATTAGGCATAACTTGCACTATAGGTGTCAGATTATGGTCATTCAAGTATAGTTTTGAAGAGGACTTCGAGTTACAACTTCTACGAAGACTTTGAAGAGAGATTTTGTGTCTAAAGGGGAACAATCCCGAGAATATTTACCCAGCGGACATATATATCCCTCTAGAAGGACATGAACGGAGCTGGACCTTTAAAATTCCAGAGAATGTCCACCCAGCAGATATGAAGTTTGCCCAACGGACCTTTATGGGTCAAATTTCTAGATTTCTAACCCCTAAGCTACATCTAACCCACATTATGTTTATTTATCAACGTTACTTCAATTTCTCTTCATTCTCACCTCTATTACAACTCAAAAACATCTAAAAAAAACACCATACAACATTGTTGATCATAATCACATAAACATAATATCAACCTTGTCTATACATTCTTCAATCTTTCAGCACACATTCTACTCCGTTGTCACCTTCCCTTTATCTATAAACTATCATCATAATTCTCCTTATTTTGGGACATTATACTATCACTTTCTTTATCTTTTAATTCTCTACTTCTCCTCTATTTCAATTACTAAACATGCACTTTATTTCACAACAAAGTAGAACATGTTAATATCCACATTCATCATCAATTTTCTGCTTAATTTTAACTTTATTTCTACTTTCATTTCACTTCTAACTTATCATTATAATTTACCTAATTTCAAGACACCACATTAGCCCTTTCTTTAACCTCAAACTTATTCTAGTTCATCCCTATAATAACTACCCCCAAAATTCATGTAACCAAGCATTAAAATAGAACATGAAAAATCCATTTATTTGTCAAATTTTCTACACTTGTTCCATTTCAGTTTTTTCACCTACATTTCATTCCTAACTATCACCTTAATTCACTTTATTTCAAGAAACCATTGTACTCCTTTTTATGAGCTCTAAACTAACTTTAGTTCATCTCTAAAACAATCAAAGAAATTCATGTAATAAACCAAGAAAATAGATCATGATTATCCAATTTAAAATTCAGAAATTTTGGACTTCTTGTTACACCATTTTAATGATCTTTCAAGTTCAAACGCATCTCTACAACAACTTATGGAAGGTTACTCATCTTATATGCAAAAACAAGACATTTATATATCTATTTTTCTCATCCACGTTTCAACACACACATATATATACATTCTTTCATGATCATAGTCACAATTCTCAAATTACACATCAAAATGCTTTATTTAACACTAACCCATAAAGATCAACATGTATCTTACTTGATTTAGCTCCTAATCCTTCAAAAACACACCAACCCTAGCTTTCCCATGTCTCTCACACCATCATCATTTAAGGGTGAAAAGGTTGGGTCTTTAGTGAAAATGAAAGTGAGAGCAAGTTAAGAGTAGTAAGTGAAACATGAGAGGATTAGGTTTATTGTGTATGGAAATTGGAGAAGCAAAAATGTGAAACTGAAGAAGAATTTCGTAGAGAGGAAGAAGAAAGGCAAGAATGAAAGAAAAAAACTCTAATTTTTTCCTTCAATAAAGTAAGGAGCCGTGAGTTATGCATCGTGTGGCAAGTGAAATGAAAGTAAGGAGTCTTGAGTTATGCATCATGTGGCAAGTGACTCATGTCTATTTTCTATTGGTTTAGAATATGCTATTTCATTAACTAGTCTTTCTAGCCCAATTGTCTCTAAATTTTAATGACATATGTCATTCAATCCAAATATCATTTATAAAAATTTTCTTTGCCATTTGACTCTTATTTCTACTACCATTTATTAATTATCCTGCCACTTGGCATTTTTCCTAGTCCAAGAATACAGAAAATTTCCTAAATTTCATCAAAATTCCAAAATTAACATTTATATACTCCAAATCAATTTTCAAGTCATATAAACTACAATTCATATCAAAAATCACATTTATAACTCAGTTATTCCCAGAAATTGTCAATGAATGCATGTATAATCATTTTAATGTGCAAAATTTAATATTCACATATGTGTATGTATGACATATTATGCATGAGCATGAAATGCACTTTCTAACCATTTAAGAATCTCTCATGTACTATATTATAGGGTCCTAACCCTTAACATGGGATAACTGGCTGTTACACAAGTCTTGAACTACATCCAATTGATTAGATGCAGGTCATAAACAACAACCTCATATTTGCACTAAGCCAATTGTTTTAAGCATCTTATACCATATCATTATATAATGATCATGCTACCATTGGGATAATGGTTTGGCAAGAGAATTATACAATATTCTCTATAGTGTACAATTGCTTAAATCTCATATCTTTTCAACTATACATCAAATGTATGAATAAAGGCACAAGTTCCAATTAGATATATTATTAAGAAATATGAACTTTTCAAAATTTATCTTACTCCCATAACTTATATTGAGAACTATTATCGTATAAGTATACATTGAATCAAAAAAATTGTTCGATGGGTTTGAAATATTATATTCAACCTTTATCTTATACCTTTTATATCCAATTTAGTTCTAAACTAATTTGACAATACACGTTTTAGTTAAGCACCTCATCACAAAATCACTAACTTTGGCTCTTTCAAAGACTTAATGTTTCATATCTAATATGAAATCTTACTAACTGATTTAATTGGAAGTATTGAAGGTAACTTACTACACTAGGGAGAAAATTCATGAAAATAATAATGCTGTCACTATTTATTTTAAAGTAGTTTAAGAGGCACTGTATGGTACCAATTAGAATAGTTGGCCTATTTTTAGTATAAAAGTTTTCAAAAAACTTATTTCCACCACTATTTATTGCTTAAACAAAAAGGAAAATGGAAAATTGCATATTTTGAGTTTAATGTCGAAAGGCATTTCAAAATAGTATTTCAAAAAAATTGAAATCGTATTTTACAAAATGTTGTGATATTGCCAGATTGATGATGCATGAATGAATGTTTATTGTGAATATTTTACCATGAGCTTTATCATTATATGAGACTATTTTAGTTATGTTGTTATAAAAAGTTTGATTTTTTTATTAAACTAATTACCACTCACTAAACTCGTTTAGCTCACTCTTATTTTTATGTTTTTAAACAAACCACCCTAAGTATGTGTACAAGTGCTGCAGTAATTGGGATTTTGTTGTAGAATTAGTTGTATCATTGGGTGTTGCTATGCTTGTATTACTTTTGCTATGCTTGTAATATGTTTTAAATTATTTTGGAAAGAGTCCAAAAGTTTGATTTTGTTAATGTTTGTAGGATTGTAAATATATTTTAATTAATGAACTACGAGGGCTTTGATCCTCAACAATGTTTTTAAAATGTTGAGGAATGTATGTTTGTGAATGCTTGTGATGTGGACTTGAGGTCCCATTTAACAAGCAGAGATGGTGTATAAGTTATTAGAAGTATTTTAAATCGTGTTATGTAGGATTTTGAAATTTGGGAATCTTAGAAAAGTAATCATTATGCTGTTGAAAATTTTAGTAAAATAATTTGACAAAAATATTTTCCCACTATTTTTCTTCCTTTTAACTTTTAGAGTATAAAAGGTTTTTAATAGTTGAACGGCTTGGTTATAACGAAACCCTTAGATTAAGTTAGATATCGATTGGAGGGCTACCGTAGGGTCATCAGGAGGGCTACACTTAAGTTTTGGAAGGGGAACTTCGGGATGGGTGTTTCAATGCTAATCGTTTTATGCTTTATTAATATTCAGTTTCAAGAAAACAATGACTAGGACAATTTATGGATAATCCATGAATGTAATATGAATCTCATAATTATAATCTCATCATAATTTCATTTACAATATATAATTATCCCATGGAATTTACCATATATATTTGAAGATAAGTTAAAGAATGTCATTTAATAATTATGTCTTGAACTACAACCAGCTGTTTAGCTAGAGGCATAAACTATTTTCACTAAACCAATTTTTTAAGTATCTTATATCATATCATTATATAAGATCATGCTACTATTGGGATGATGGTGTGGTAAGAGAATTATATAATATTCTCTGTAGTTTACAACTGCCTAAATCTCAAATCTTTTAAACTATGCATCAAATGTATCAACAAAGACACAAGTTCCATTTGAATATATTATTATGAGATATGAACTTTTCAAATTTTATCTTACTCCCATAACTTATATTGAGAACTATTGTCATATAAGTTTACATTGAAACAAAAAACTTGGTTTGATGGGTTTGAAATATTATATCCAACCTTTTAAATATCTTATACCTTTTATATCCAATTTAGTTCTAAATTTATTTGATAATACATGTTTCAATTAAGTATCTCATCACAAAATCATTAACTTTTGAATCTGTTGAAGACTTAATGTTTCATATCTAATATGAAATCTTACTAGTTGATTTAATTGGAACTATTGAAGGTACCTTATTGTGCTAGGCATAACTATAGAAAAAATACATATTACATCATACAACATCTCATATTGTACCTTCCTTCTTAAAAAAATCCATTCTTTTATGAAATTTAGTTTAGGATCAATTCATTAGAGAATCTCATCCCTTATGGATAACCTAGAATTTATATCTCACCACATCGATCACATCGAAAAGCTTTGACATTCTCAATGCTTAATTTCTACATAAAATTAAACAACTGGAACTTTTCAAAAATTTTAATTCAATATTTTTTTACTATGTATGACTACATTCCCTACATTCATTGGTAACCTTATGAAATACAAGTATAATGCTTTTAGGAACTGCTATCACATCTAACACATCACATATATAAGATTTAACAATTCAATATCATCATCATTCTTTGACCATATATTAATTTGATTTTTTACAACCTAATAAGTTTCACAAGTTGCATATGATTTATAATTTAAAGGAAAAATATGCTATAATACGTAATTTTGTGGTTCTCTTTATATCGATTTAACCAACGTGACATAAAAGGATGTTCTCAATTATGTAACTTTCTATTCTTGCCACTTATGTTAAGCATAGGTATCTTTTGATCCAACATTTAGAAACTATTTTTATGAACTTGGATCAACTAATTTTACTCAACAATTTAATTCTTATCATGCCTTAAATATTTTAATAATGTCGAATCCAAATTTAATATCAAATACTCGTAAGTATAAACTATAAATAAATATAATCTCTATCATATCATGTATAAGCAAGAAAAATTAATTTTCTTTTAATGACAACAAGTATCTTACTGTAGCAATTGTGTTTAATTGTACTTAATAATTATGATTTTAGGAGGCCAAATTGAGTGAAATAATTTCATCAAGGTACTATACTTTCTTCTCTACTCAATCCAAACTCTTGCATTTTGCTATCTCGATGTTAACAAACATCTTGTGTGAAGCTATTGAAATTTATGAGTTATTAGCCAACTTAAAACGTCATTATATTTTGTCATCAGTATGATTTTTACTTATCTCTAAAACTTTCACTGAATCTTTAACAGAGATTATAACAAAATTGCACAATGGACATACAAATTTTCTATCAATCACATCTCATATGGCTCTTAGATTCTTTGGATGACAACTCTTGCCAAAACATATCTTATATGTTTTTCCTAACCTGCCTCTAAATTCAGGTGACTTTGAGTTTGCTCATCCAAATTTAGTAAAGTAGGAATCACTGTTATAGGACTAAACATAGTTGGGTTAAACCAACCTTGAGTTTGGTCAATAAGCCTAATAATGAATAGAAATTTAGTTTATTCTTGTAACAATAGAAGGCGATAATCACATTCCCAACATGTGCTCAATTTTTTAACAAGAGATTTAATTTTAAATAGTCTCATCAAACAAAAATTTCCATAGATATAAAACATACAATTTAACATACATCCAACATATATATAATCAAAATATATGCATAAAATATCAAGATCCGATTGATTCTAGTTATTGATTTTTATAATCTAAAGCAATATTTCCAACTATTTGGAAAAAATAAATTAGATTAAACTCATTGATTCATAAATAAATTAAATTTCTACTGCAAATAAAAGATAATTTCATTTAAAGAAAATTTTCAAATCCAATTGAAAACTATTTCCAATTATTTTGACTCTTTTAACAAAATTTAATTGTAAATATTTTCAATAAATTAATCCTCTTACTTATTATAATTTAGAAAAACTCCTTTTCAAAATTTAACAAGTAAGATATTCTAGTCTAGTTAGAAAATTGTTTCTTATCTCATTATAAATTATTTTCTAACATTAAAAGGAAACTATTTCCAAAATTAAATAAAGCACTTTTAAATTTAATTAAGAAATTTGTTTATATTATTTATTTAGAAATTAGTTTCTTAATTAATTAGAAAATCTTTCATTAATAAATTAGAAACCATTTTTCAAAAATATTAAGAATTCACATTGTTCTTAATTAATTAATGTAAAATTTTCAAATTTTAATCAAGAAAATAACTTTTCTAATAAATTAATAAAATTTTTATCTATAATAAAGAATTTTTTCAAAATAAATATAATAACAATGATCTAAATAAATAAAATTATGAATTTATCTCATTCAAGTTGAAATAAATCAATTTAATTAAAAAATCTTCCTTATTTATTTAAGAAAATACTTTTCTTAATTTTAAAGTGTCTAATTAATTAATTTTAATATAATTTCAATTAATTAATTCTAATTTTAGAAACTACTTTTGTAAAATTAAATTAGGAAACAGTATAATTATTAATCTTAATCATATTATTATAAATAATTACTTTAATTTTGGAATTGAATTTTAATTTGTAAACAATTTTCAAATTATGTTTGGAATATGTCATGAAATAATCTATTCTAAATCAAGGATTGAATTAATTTAAAACCTTATTTAAATATTAGAATAAATATATTCCACTACAAGAAAATCATTGAATAGCGGCGGAATATTTCCAATGGAAATAAAACCGATGCTATTTATCGACGGAATACTACTTTCTATCGGTAAATACGGTTCAATTTTCGCATATAGCGACAGAACCTTATATCCGTCAGCAATACTGGGGGGAAGGAATTACATGTAAAATCTCTGATGGCATATAGCGACGACAAAACCTACAGCGTCAGAAAAAATTGCGGGAACAGTTCCCACAATTTAATTGCTTCTGACACATACTGACAGACATCATTTCGTCGGTACATGTACCGATGGAATAGACAATTTCTTCCGTAATAAATGCGAGAATTACTCCTGCAATTAGTTAGCTTCGTCCAATTACTGACGGTAAAGATACCTACGGTAAAAGTGTTTAGGCAACTTTATATACCAACGTAACATGTTCAGTCGATATCTGCAAAATTAACTTTACTGACGAAATTTGTGTTCTATCGCAACAAGAAACTGTTACAAAGAGGCAACTGGGAAACTTAAATAATGATGGAATATAGATTCCGTCAATAACTGTCGGCCATTGGGTAAACCAAACGTCATTGTTTCGATGAAGATGAGACAATAAACTTGAATCACCGACGGAATATGTATTTCGTCAGTGATTCATCCATTTTAACGCGAACAGATTGCACACGGTTCATCAAATTTAGCGATGGAATTTATTTTTCGCCGGTAACTATCGGCAAGTTGTGTTGTTGTTTTGTTAAAGACAATGAGATGAACCTTAGATTACCGATGTCATTTATGTTCCGTCAGTATTTGAGTTTCCACCGCCAGAAATTACCGCTCTTTTACCGATGAAATTTATGTTCCGTCGGTAACTGTCGACAAGTTGTGTCATCGTTTGGTTGAAGACAATGAACATTCCGTCGGTAATTCAGCATCTTTAACTCCCGTAGCTCTGGCGGGGGGGGGGGGGGGGGGGGGGGGGGGGGGGGGGGGGGGGGGGGGGGGGGGGGGGGGGGGGGGGGGGGGGGGG
>JAOSBN010000008.1:29447232-29460949 GCA_027563595.1 Erythroxylum suave | reverse complement strand
AGTTGAAAAACCTTTGAAACTGTTTTCAATTTGTCAATTCGAGTTGTTCAATTGTCTAACCTCTGATAGTATCCACAAAGCAATTCTAAGTACTGTTTCGAGAGGAATAAGACAAAGTGCTACCTTTTAAAATGTTCTTCCTTTATTTTACTACCGACTGAATTATCCTAAAATGATTAATAAGTAGTATCAAAATACACTAATTCCCATACAAGATACCTTGATAATCTTAGGTCTAAGGATTAATTATATAACTATCATTATGAGATATTCCATAGATACATAAGTAATATTCCATTCAGAATTTTCATAATTGGGTTAGTTCAGTGACTTATTCTCTAATAATCACCCATATATTAGTTTAAATATCTCCATACTTTAATGTGTGAGATCAATTACTTTCTTCATAAGAAAGAAACATAACGTGAGCTAGTTTTACCATTTCAACAATATCCCGTCTTTATGAAACTACAACTAGGAACATTTAGGAATAATACGTAAGTGTAAATTGAATTTTATAATTATGATCTCATAATAATTTCAATTATACAGTAACTATTCCAAAGATTTTGCCTTTAGTATTAAAACGTAAAATATTAATTAAATTAATACATAAAAATAAATAAAGCCTTTTTATTAAGTAAAATAATGTTATACATTAATTTGTATTGATTGATTGCAAGGGCATAAACTAATACTTCAGTCCATGAGTGTTAGTTGCTTCACGTCACCATCAACTATCAGAGAGTAGCCCCACTCACTGTATATTCACGCCTGCTAGACATAGTTATAGTCACCTCCTATAATTTGTAGCTATCGCTTACTAGCAATGTCTAGTTGTCGCCAACTATCAACTCCACTGACAATTGCTCTTGTCACATATTGCCTCACTACTCCTAGAAAATGCTTTATTCTCTAACAATCAAACAAACACAAACCAACACCCTAAAAAATTAAGCAATTGGTAGATTACAACCTATTCACTGTCAACATGCAAATACAAATACCATATGTTTTCTTAGAAATTGGTGGATGTGGTTTTCCAAAACTTGCAATTTCTTTTGTTGTTGACAACAATAATGATGAGTTTTCTTTAGGTGAAACAACCAGCATGAATTACTAACTCGTTAGATAAGTGACCCAAAAAGCAAATATGTTTCAAATTTCATGTCGCTTACGTATTCTAAGACATTCATTCAGACTTTTCAGATTTCATAATCGAATATAATTCGATTTTAGTATTGATTTCAATTTCAAAATTTAAGATCAATATCAATCAAACACTTTATTGTAGTTATAGAATTAAGGCTTTGATTGCTAGGATATTTCGTAATGGAATGGACTGTAATATTATTTCATCATTTGGGAGGAGGGCTTACAATGGAATCGAATGAAATAGGATGGAAGAGAGGATTTCACACTACATTCTGCTGTATCCTAAATAGTTAAAATGAGTTGCCTCTAATTTGGGGAGTTTAAGATGAAATGTAAAATGATAAATATGTACTATTTAATATACCCTCAATAATTTTTTATAACACCAATTATACCCTCAACCCTAATAACCAGCAACAAGATAATACTTCTTATTATTTGTGTTGATCTATTAACATATATTTTGTTCTATCAAGGGTAAAATAGTCATTCATTATTATTATATATGCATTTCATTTCATTCCATCTATCTTCCAAATAACATTTCGCCATATTACATTATAAATCCATCCCTCCCAAATAACAATTTTCTAATATTAAATCCATTTACATTCCATCCCATTATAAATTATTTCATTCCTAAAAACCTTACGTCCAACGAAACGTAACTTAAGGATAGTTCTGATACTACTATTAAGAAATTGGGTCAGGATTTAATCCTGTGAGTAGTAGAATAATTATGAAACCTTTTCTTGTTTAATTTTTCAAAAGTCAAGATTGCTTAAAATGCTACAAAATGATTAACAATTATTTATAATAAAAATGAATCATAATTTGTACCTTATTTCGAAAATTGTCATTTTTTTTACTGTATCTCTCAAATTGTTTTCAAAATCAATTTATTTAAGTCACTGTAACCGCACAAGTATTTGACCTCTAATGGTATTCTTAAAACGTATTGAGAGAACTTTTGTAAATATTATAGAGAGGGTTAAGAAAGGGGTGCTAGTTCCCTTAAAGCTTAACCTTATTTATAATAAATTTTAGACATTATAGTAATTAAGTAATTTATTCTTATACTTAAATAAAATCTAATATTTTATATTAATTCTTATTTATTAAATATTTCATATTTAATTATAAAGATTATCAAGTGAATATTTTAAATAATTAAGAAATACATCACTAAGTTTTCAAGTGTTATATATTTAAAATATTTAATAGAGATAAAGTTTGATATGTTAATATTAAAATCTTGTAAACTTGTTATGCCGAGGGCCCATTAAGCTGCTTCCATTGAACAGTCGTCGGCATTTTTAGCATGAGGCCCTAAAGATTGATACATCTGCTTGTCTCGTCTTTGATTTAGCGGAAGGCCCAACTAATTTTTTTTAGTACTAGTTAAATTAATTAAAAAAAATGTTACTACCTTTGAATAGTTGACATTTATTTATTGTGAATTAAGTCAAATGCTTGAGCAAAGATTCGAACGAATTGCTTTAAATCATTTCATTGTGATTGGGCACAACTAGCCAGAAATACACGGACACGGAGTGAGTTGAGGCACTAAATCATGCTTTATTTATAATCAGATCATGATGTGCCGATGAGTGATGACATGAATGCATGAATATCATGACGATTTGGATGGACCCATGATAGGCATACAATAACATAAATAAAATCAAGAACAAGACAAACATGCTTCATTCTGGAATAATGGTGGTTGATCCGCATAAATAGGGTTACGTCTTCTCATGCATTAGTTTATACTTGATGTTTAAAATAATACTGGAATGGGATTGCAGGAGTTGACCTTTCTCTCTGCTCTGAGCTACTGACATAAGTTTCTCAAGTCTGAAAGCAAAACAAAAGCAAACACCGAGATTTAGCTATTCCTTCCTTGCACTTTCCAGGCTTGTCCATTTACATCCTTTTGGTAATTATATATCACCTTATAATATTCTTTTCAGTCACTATCACGAGCACCTTGGCTGAAAGAACAGATATATGGCCTTAAGCTGTTCAGCCACTATCACTAGCAACTTAATTCATTTGGCTAATTAGGTTTACACTCCTTATTCGGAAGGAATACGGAGTACATATGCTGCTCGCACGCTCATGCTGCCGTACAAAGCTAGACATTCGTATGCTTGTAATCGGTGACATGAAGTTGGATGGAGTTTGACCGTCCTAAAAAATGCTTACGTTTCCAAAAAAGAAAGAGACTTGCATAATGTTACGATGAAGTTTTTATTTTAGTAGTTTCCTTTTTCTTTTGTTAGGAATAAACGATGTTTAACAACAAAAATATTCTAAAAAAATTAATTTAAGGAAATAACTAATTTTAAATAAGATCATAGTAATAAAGTAGAGAAGATAAGAAACATAAATTTACATTAAAAAACTTCACAATAGTTATTTCATTAAGTTAATTAATTATCTTTCTTTCTCACTTTAGTTACAATTCTTTTTTGTAATTTAAAAGATTACTGATTTCAAACTTAATAACTATACCCTATTTATAAGAAAAATTAAACATATGATTATTAACCACATAAATTGTATAAAAAAATATCATGCATGACCTTTATATGAATAGTAGGAAAATATGAAAAAAAAAACCCATTCACTTGGTTGGGACTTCTTAAGTATAAAACATCTTCTTCTTCTTTTTTTCTTTAATCCATTGTACATCAATTTTGTATAATGTTCAAAATTTTTACCATTAAATAATTAATTTAAGGCACACTTTCATTTGAATTGTAAATTTTAATATGACTTCACCTCTTCTAAATATACCTTAGATATGTTATCTTAAATATTTTGAATTCTAATTAAGTTCAACAATGTTTGAACTACGAAATAGTAAAAGACTTGGCCACTATATCTATCAAATTATCTACAATATTGATTTCTTCATTAAAATATGACCATAAGAAATAATATTTTTTTTAAAAGGATACATGTTAATGTGCGGAAACCTTTCATTCTTATCAAATATATAACATTTTGACTATCACAGTGGACCAAAAGTGCTTCAGAATCTAAATTAAGTTCAATAAACAAGCTTCTCAACCAAATAAAAATTTTGAAATCTTATGCAACGATTATATATTCTATCTCTAAATTAGACAAGCAATTGTAGCCTGTAAAGTTGCTTTCCAATTGGTTACACAACCATCTTAAAAAATATAAAATCTGTAAAGGATCTTCTCTTATCAAAATCACCTGTATAATTTGGTCAACATAACTAACTAATCTTCATTATATATATTTTTTTCCAAACTCTAAGTTTGCATTTATACTACTTTATAAGTAGTTGAGAATCCACTTCACATCCTATTAGTGATTCCTTTCAGGATTGGATATATGCGTGCTAACAATACTAACAATATGTAAGGCATTATGAATAATGCATACAATAACTTAGGGTAAGGAACATGACGTATGTTATTAGGTTAAAGAACATGACATATGTTATTAACATCAAAATCTATCTTTCATGAGTTGAAAAAATGAAAGCCTAAAATGAGATGTAAGTGGAGTACTGACATGTTTAGCATCACTTATGCCAAATCTCTCTAAAATTTCTTATGTTAAGATAAAATCTCCCTTTCTTTCTATTTTGAAGGATCTCTATGACATTTTTTTCATAACTCCCAAATATTTCATTTAAAACTCACAACTCAATAAAAATTCCAATTTATTAATTTAAAACATATCTTTAGTAACAATAAGCATGTCATCAACTTACAACATTAAATAAATGAATTACCCATCAAAGAGTTTCTTACAATAAATGAGTCAAACTTGTTATCCTTTGTTTAAGTGACTGTTTCAATCTATACAAAAGCTTCTTCAATAAGTAGACATGATCTTCTTTCCCTTTAAAAATGAAAACCCTAAGTTCTTTGAGTTCACTATATAGAAAAGCTATTTTAACATTCATTTGTTCCAAATCAAGTTCATACATAGAAATAAAAGAAAGTAAAACAAGTCAAATAGTGTTTTACAATAAGAGAAAATATTTTATTAAAGTTAACTCACTTTTTCTGATTATATCCTTTTGCAACTAATTGAGTCTTATACCTTGCATCTTGTACGGTTGAAATTCCAATATTCTTTCTAAGGATCCATTTGTAGCCAATGGTATTCTTCTTTGATAGTGGTTTCAAGAACTTTCAAGTGTCAATTTTATTAAAGGAAACGACATAGTATAATCATTACAAGAAATAAATCCAAATTATATGGAAGGCTCACCAATATTATTTATTTATTATGTTATTACTAATTCATATGCCATAAAAATTGGTTCCAATAAATATTTGTTCCTTCCTAGTTTTCTTTATTTATATATGCTTAGTTATGCTTTATATATATATATCGTTTTATGGTAAATTTTGATCTTCCATTCCTCCTTATTTTTATAATCTTATGAGCTAGCAACTTGGATCTATTTAGGTTTAGTATAAGGTTGTCATTGAGAATCTAATTGACTAATCTCTAACCCCACCTTTTTCAATGAAATATCTTGATCTATGTTATAGGAAGAAATAAACTCATTTTTAGGATGAAGTATAAAAATTTCATCAAATACAACTTTTTTTTGGCTAATTTTAATTTTCTATAACTTTGGATTAAGATACAACAATCCTATATCCCTTTTCATTTTATTTAAACCAAACATATACATTTTTAGTCTTGAGTCTAATTTGTCATCCTTTATATGTACATATGCATGAAATCTAAATATATGTAAATTAGAGTAGTTAACATGTTTATTGGATCATACTTGATACTAACCTTAAGGAGGAAACCTTGAAATCTAACACATTTAATTTGTAATCAAATCTTAAGGAAGCTAAAACCATATTAAGGTTAGAACCTAACCCAATGGTTATATAGAATAATGAACCATAGGTGTAAAGGATCCTAATCCATCTTTATAAAGAACTAGAACTAGGATTATAAGATAGTTTGAATGTTATAAGTAAATAACTTGATAAACTCAGAAGTTCTTTGAATAACCTAATAGAAAACTCTCACATTTGTATTAATGATCAAAATAATGTTTTCAATTGAAAAGAAATAGCCTTAAAAAATTATAACACCTAATTAGGATTTCTAGACTAAATAAAATTAGGATTTCAATTAGTCATGGTTTGGCACCTCCTAGGTGAGGTTGTGTGGACTATTAACGCTTTAATGTTTTCTAGGTATAGTTAGAATCATGCCTCTATTTGTAGATAATGGATCCTCCTATAATTTTATGACATCAGATCCGATCTTAAGCCTGCCTATAGCAAGAAATTTTTTATCTATATATAAATTTTAAAGATAGACTCAATCTGAGCCATACCTTGTTAAAGATTACGTCTCACTACTTAGTTATCTTACAAGTTGAACAAGCTATTATATAACTATGTCGTAAGGCATGTTCATAGCCAACTCTTTTTTAACCTTAGCTTAAATCATGATAACAAATACTTGTCATTCAATTTGTCCTGATTACATACATATTTCCATTTGTTTCACCAATCCATTAACGTATCTTGGAGCCTTTTTTCCTTATTTCATAATTGGTCCATGTGTCAAGTTTAAAAGATAAAAGGCAACTTGGTTCCTTTCATCCTTAACTCTTTTGAAAAGATTCATCCTTGAATTATCACCTACACAAAACAAGGAGTTAAATAAAAAAAAATTAAAAGTATTACTCACATTATATTCACCTAAAAAATATAATTTATAATTATTATTACTGATCCATTCAATAATTTGAAATAGACCATCTCCTCTTTATTTTCATATAGATCTTATTTGATATAAAAACCATTATTTTTCATATACATCCATACCTAATCATATGGTTAAAAGATAATTTTCATTATCCCTTTTTTAGCTTTAGCTACGCATCATGCCATATTAAAAGAACACTTATATTCCATTTGCCACATCAAAAGCACATAATTGATTCAACTTCCCTTTCCCTTTCAAATGCTTCAAGTACTTATGGTTAGTATGAATAAAAAAATGTTTGGACCATATATAATGCTACCAAGTATCCAAAGCTTGAACTAAAGCACATAAATCTTTCTCACAAGTTGGATAATTAAGAGTAGGTCCACTAAAATTTTCACTAAAATAGATAATTGACTAGATTTTTTATATATATTAAGATAGCAAAAACACCTATTCTTGAAATATCACACTCATTCTCAAAATTTTTAGAAAAGTTAGGAAAAGATAATAGAGGAATAGAATGTAATCTTTCTTTGACAAAACTATAAACATGCTTTTGTTCATCACCCACTTAAATCGAATAATTTTTTTAACAACTTGAATGAGTTGAAGTAGTATAGTTAGTGTGCTAAAATATTTCATAAACCAACTATAAAAACTAGATAAATTGTGAAAACTCCTTGCATTAGTTGTAGACCTAGTTTTAGGCAACTTTTGAATAGCCTTAACCTTCTCTTTAGCCACCTTTATCCCTTTTAAGCTCACTAAATCTAAGAAAATTGACTTTATCCATGAAAAATGAACTCTTCTTTAGTTTAGTATATAATTCCTTTGTCTCCAAAGAGCTAAAATAATTTTTATATGCTTAACATGATCATCTAAAGTCTTGCTACAAACTAGGGTATCATTAAAATAAATAATTATACATTTTCCAATAAAAGCATGTAGAATGTAATTCGTTAACCTCATGAAAATACTAGGTATCTTAGACAATCTAGAAGCCATTAATAGCAACTCGTATAAATCATATTTCACTTTGAAGGCTATTCTTCTTCGTTCACTTTAATTTTATGATATCCAATTTTTAAGTTAGTCTTTGAGAACATACAACAACCATGAGATGTTAATATTTTATCATCATTTTTTTAAAATTTAATAGTCAATACACATATGTGACCCGTTATTCTTAGGAACAAATAAAACAGAAATAGTACATGGATTCACACCCTCTCTAACATTACCTTTTAATAAAAACTCCTCAACTTACTTTAGATTTCTTTAGTCTACTCCATATTACTTCTATAGATTGGTTAATTAGGAATGGTAACACCAGGTACACATTTAATTTGATGTTATAAGTTGTAAGGGAAAATTTTGAGGAATACATATTAGAAATCTATAATAAATAAACAAAAATATTAGGCAAGAAAAAATCAAGATTGTTAGTATCAAAGCAATTTTTGTACATTAGGAAAGTTATAGGTTGGTTAGAATAAAAAGCTCTTTTGATCTAACTCTTCTGGCATAAAACCTCACTCATTTATTTGTTTTACTCTTAACACTCTCTTTTTCTTTTCCTTAAAAAATTTTCTCCTTCTTCCCATTTTTTTATTTCTCATCTTGATTTTTTAGATTACTTTCTCTCTTTTTTTCACTCTCTTTTCTCAGCTTAAGTTGATCCTTAGATACTTATCTAGTATCATTAATGATTTTATTATTTATGGCAAAAGAATACCTATTTTTAGATTATTATTTTATAGAACTTATATCAAGCTCCTAAGTCTCACTAAGAGAATACGAGCAACATGTATAGGCATTATATCACTCAATAACGTGTCACAATATCTTCATATTGAGAGGGAAATGGAGACCTATTATACCTTATAACTTCAAAATATTCATTAATCATTAAAGCTTATATTGTTGAGGATGTAGTATTTAAGCTTAAATTTTTAACCAAAGTAGTGCCAGCTACATTTTTTTTAACGACCTTCATTAGTAATCATGCTATATGTCTTATTATTAATGCGACATCTTATATGAAAAATATTCTTTTATTGCTAACTAACATCATTTTCTTTAACTTTAACATTTAGAGCACGTCTAATAACAAGCTTCTTCTCGTATACTGGATACTCAACACCATCATTATCTAAATCTTTAATGGCCATATAGAATCCTGATCACTCTCTCTTTTTATCTCAATCTCCCCATTATATCTTATAATAATTTCCGTTTCCTTATAACGTTTTGAAAATATGTTTATTGTCCCTAAATATCAAAATAATTTAATATCACAAGCATGAGTTTGGGTTTTAGATTTACCTTCTACTTTGTTAGGCACCTTCCTTTTTTTTTTTTTTCAGATGGTTCAACTTTGACTTTTGGGGCAGTTTTTCTAACTCAATTTTTGTTAGGATGAGCTATAATTTAGTTATAAATAGTTTTCCATTTTTGTAATTGTCTTTCTAATCTTATGATCTTATAAATTATATCTTCGCTGTCCAATGTTGCGATTCTACTATATCAACTGATAATCGATTAAAACCATTTAGAAATATAACACAATGGATTTTTGATCCTTCTCTACCTTTGCTTAAACCATGTCAATTTCTATCTCTTTATTATTTAATACTCTTTGACCTTTAGAAGTTCAATTGCAATTTTTGGAAGAAAATCCCTATACTATAGGCTATAGTGGTGGTTGGGTATAGATCTCCTCCTAATTTTTAATATGTCTTTCATAGTTTCTTCACCTATTTATTACAAACTAATTCTACCTAATAATACTATAATAAATAAACTTAATAACAATGAGTTTTGTCCTTTTCTCTTTAGCGTAACAGTGATAGTCAAAATCGGCTCCATCTTTTATTTTCCCACTCTAATTAAATCTTAGGGTCATTCCTCCTGTGGAATAAAGGAACCTTCACTTTGGTTTTCTTAAGGTTGCCATCTCACTTAGACTCCCTTCTATCACCTTTATCTTGTTAATCACTTTAGTATAAAAACTGCATATATTGTTTCTTAGTGGTTAGTAGTCATCATACAATTAATCTCATTTTATAACATCAACAAAATCATCTTAGAGAACTTGGCTCTGCTGTCGAATTGAATTTTTGAATTTGTGGTGATTATCTCTCATGAAATTGGCAGTGACAATATTTTGCAACTCTAATCGATCTCTGATATCGCCAAACATCATATTCATGTGATTAAGTTATTTTTGCATTGCTTGTAGTGTAAAAGTATCATCCTTCCTCCCCTTTCAATTTTTTCCTAATCAAACATTATTAATCCTTCAAAGAATATTAGAAATAACCTCATAACACTCTCTCACATTTTCTTTCATTTAAATGTCACTCAATTCACTAGTGTTTCACTCTAAATCTAAATTTTCTCTATTGATGTTGTTGACAAAATATTTCCTTTATTACTCATTTCCCTTTTGATTCTTTATTAAAATAACCAAAATAAACTAAGGAATTAACCTGTATTATTCAATTAATCTTGAATCTAGATGGAGCCAAGGATAAGTAAGAAGTCAAAAACAAAAAATAAAATAAAGAATTCAAAAGATTACAAATAATTGTAGTGGCGGGTTCCAATCAAAATTTTACTTGGAAAATAATCTTAAATTTTAACTAGTTAGAATTACTTCTAACAAAATTTATAGTCTCTACTAGATTGAAATCAAACTTTTGAAAAAAAAGCTTAAGAAAGTGTAACAAAAAAAATTATTTTCCTAATTATTATCAATTGATTCTTTTTTCTTCTTTTTATTTTAAAATGTTTTTTGTACCTTTATTTATGGACTCCAAAGGATAACAAAAAGGAAGATACAAAGAAAACTTAAGAAGGAAATAAATAAGAAGTTAATAGAAGTAAGAATAAGAAAAAGGAAATAAAGAAACAATCAATAAATAAGAATAAGAACAAGAAACAAGAACAAATAAAAGATAGATATTACCTAATTTTACAACCAAAGTTTTGCTATTAAACTGATACAAACCTTAAGGATGAAACCTTGAAACTCAACATATTTGAATTGTAATCAAGCCCTAAGGAAGCTAAAACCATATTAAGATAGAACCTTGATCTAATGATATATATAATTATGAACCAATGATATAAAGAATCTTAATCTATCATTATGAAGAACTAAAATCAAAATTATAAGATAATTTGAACACCAAAAGTAAATAACTTGATAGGTTCAAAAATTACTATGACGAACCAAAGAGAAAACTCTCCAATTGTATTAAAGATCCAATATAATGTTTACAATTTTAAAGAAATAACCATTAAATACTAAAACATAAAATTAAGATTTCTAAACTAAATACTGCGGATCTATTTATAACTTTTGAAGATAGACATGGTCCGGGCCATACCTATATTAGAGACCGTCTCTCACCACTAAGTTGTTAAAAAATTTACAATGACTTATACAAGATCATAGTGGAGGCTATGTTCATATCTAAGTCTTTTCCAACCTTGGATTAAATCAATCTAACCTATGCTCTATCTTCAATTTAGCTTCATTTCATATATGTTTCCACTTCTTTAACCATTATATTAAGGACATCTTAGATCCTTTTCTCCCTTTTTTTCCTAATCAGTTTGTTTGGAAAATTCAAAGGTTCAAAAGTAAATTGATTCCTATCAATACTTCTTTAATAGTTTTAAACTTAAGATATATGTAAGGAGAGAAATTTACTAAATAACATATTATGGATAATATATTAGCCTAAAAATCTTTAGATAAATCAAAGTTTAATAAAATGCAATGCCTTCACTCGAATAATATTCTATTCATATATGCTCAACAACACCATTATATTAAGGAGTATAATTATATGAAAATTTATAAATTTCATTAAAATATCCTCAATAAAAGTCTTAACCCTTATCAGTTTTAGTATATTTAATATTTTTTCCAATTTTATTTTTAATCAAAGGCTTTTATTGTTTAAATTTAATAAAGATGTTATCTTTTTATATTTTTTGAAAATTGAATTAAATTAGTCCCCCTTTAAAAGGGACCAAGGTCTAGTAAAAACAAAGTTACAACCACACAACGTTACACTAAAATAAGGCAACACTTAAGTCGATTATAACTAAAAGAAATTAATGAAATATACCCTCAAATCTTTGTCTAGACAAGATAACGTCAAAGGTAGGTCCACAAGGGATATACTACAAGTTCCATCTCTGTGTTATTGATGTGCCAAAATTTGTGACTCCTTTGGTAATGATAATTTATATGATCCAAAAGAATGTTTTAAGACCAAAATCTTGTTTATCTTTGTGCACCTTTTGAAATTGTGTTTTGTTCCTAAAAGTGGTTTTGGATTTTGAAGCTTGTAATACTAGAGACCTTTTTAGTAAGGAGTGGGTATCTTCCTGATACAATACTATTACTCTTGTTAGGATTGATTTTAAGCCTTGAAATGTCACTAAAAACATCCAACATATCCTTTGGCAACTTAATAGAATTAATATCATCTCCAAAGAATAATAATATATCATCAACAAAGGATAAATTAAAGAGCTTTAGCTTCCTGAATTGATAATGATAGATGAACTTTCTACTTTCTTCAATTCTTTTTACGAGAAATCTATTAATGACTTTAATATATAAAGAAATAGGTAATATGATAAAGGGACCCCTTATTTGAGGCCTTTCTCCTATTGAATATATAACTTCTCCATTAATCAAGATATTGTAGAAGGTTGTTATGATGCACGTAGTATTTGAAGAACCCAAATGCCTCAAGAGAGATAGTTAGAAACTCTAAATTGACTGAATGAAAGGCTTTATTGAATTAAATCTTCATCAAATAATTATTGACCTTATTTCTTATTTGGTAGTTCTTGAATAGGTTTTAAGTTATTAATATTATTCTATATGTTTCTTACTTGGATAAAAGCATTGTGGCACAATATAATACACCACTTGGAATGGGTTGAAACCGATACTCCTACTGACAGCATGGTTATGAGAGAACTCTGCTTGAAATAACTTCTGATCCTAACTCTTCACATGATTACCCACTAGACATTGCATCAAATTACCCAAGGATTTGTTGATAACTTTAGTTTACCAATCTATTTGAGGGTGATAGGCACTACTAAAGTTGAACTATATATTGGCCATTTTCCATAAGTTGTGCCAAAATGACTAAGGAACCTAGTGTCCCTGTTTGAGACAATAAATTCTTGTAGCCCATGCAGACGATAGACCTCCCGAAAAAATAATTATGTGACACTAATAACATCAGTTGTTCTCTTACAAGGGATGAAGTGAACCATCTTAGAAAACTAATTAACCAAAATGAAGATCGAATCATTACCCCATTATGTACAAGGTAATCCTAGCACAAAATCCACGGTAATATCAACCTGTGGCTATATTCGAATGGGTAATGGTCTGAATAACCCTGCATTAGTTGCCACCCTTTCGAGACTTGACACACTCGACAATGTTGGGCATACTTCTCTGCCTCTTTTCGAGTTGAGGGCCAGAAGTAGGAGGCCTAGGCTAGATCTAAAGTATGATCCTGCCCAAAATGCCCCTTGTTGTGTAACTCTTGAATAATCTTTAATCGTAGGATGTAATCTGGGATATATAGTTGATTTCCTTTGAATAGAAACCTGTAACATCCCGTCACCGATGGGAAGGGTAAGATAGTAATTTGGAACAGGCTAAGAGTGTTTAAAACTGTTTGGCTGTGTTTATTCATTCATATATGCACGTGAATAATAAATTTTGCACATGAAAAATGACTGTACATGCATTCATGACATTTTCCCGGTA
>JAOSBN010000008.1:29433062-29447132 GCA_027563595.1 Erythroxylum suave | reverse complement strand
GACTTTCGATTGTTTAAGTGCTCTAGCACACCACCCTTGTGAGGTACGGACTCGAATATCACCGTCGATGTCGGGTTCGGGTCTTGTAGGAGTGGGGTGTTACAAAACCCATCCTATAACATAAAATCCATTTTTCTCCTGCCCACAAAAAAATATAGCTCAGTATCACACAAATCATGAAAAAGTATTAAAACCAGATACCTCCATATTCATTTTAGTTAACAATGCCCTTCAACAGCTTAAAGAATCTGCCATGCGATTCATCATCCCCTTCTTATGTTTTACCACGAAAGTCAATCGCTACAAATAGGTAACCCAAGAGACATGTCTAGCTGACACCTTATCTTGCCTATGGAGGTGCTTTAACGCTTTGTGATTAGTATAGAGGATGAACTCTTTGTGGAATAGATAGTGCTTTTAATGTTTGACAGCTTGTACAACAACATAGAACTCCACATCATAGTTATTATAATTGAGCTTGGATCCAAATAACTTCTTCCTGTAGTGTGCTCCTGGTATACTATTCTGGCTCAAAACTACTCCAATGTCCACCTTCGAGGCATCGCTCTGCAATTCAAATGACTAGGAAAAGTTAAGCAATGCTAATATTTGATGTTGTAGTAAGTTGTTGCTTTATCAATCGAAATGCTCCCTTAGCCTCTTCAGTGCATACAAACTTGCCTCCCTTCATACAGTTTGTTATTGGGGCCATGATATTGTTGAATTGGGGAATGAAATGTCTATAAAGATACGCCAAACCATGAAAACTGTGGACCTCTGTGATGGTTTGTGGTTATGGTCACTGCTTCACTGCTTCAATTTTGGACTCGTTAACTTGTAGTCCATCTTTAGAAACCACATACCCCAGGAATAAGACTCTATCAATCATGCATGCACACTTCTTTACTACTGCAGAAAATACAAAGGACAAACAAAATCTTCCACAGATGTTGTATATGCACCTTTTTGATAGGACTATAAATCAATATATTATTATAGTACACAATAAACAAATTTACCAATAAAAGGTCTAAAAATTTGGTTCATCATGCTCATAAAGGTATTGGGTGTGTTAAACAAACCAAATGGAATTACTAACCATTCATACTACCCTTATCATGTCTTAAAGGTTGTCTTCCACTCATTACCAGGCTTGATCCAAAGCTGATGATATTCGCTATTCAAGTCTAGGTTAGAAAATATATCAATACCATTAATCTGATCAAGTAAATCATCAAGGTGAGGAATAAGAAATCGATACCGCACCGTGATCTTGTTCATGGCCCTACTATCTACACACATATACCATGAACTATCTTTCTTCAGGATCAATATGGCCAACATTGTGTAAAGACTTAAACTTTCACGCAGATGCCCTTTTACTAGCAGTTCCTCCACCTGACTGCATAACTCCTCATTTTCTTTTGGACTCATTCTATAATGAGGGTGGTTTGGTAACATAGTTCCTAGTTTCAGATCGATCTAGCGTTGAATGTCACATAACGGTGGAAAATCATTAGGTAACTCACTAGGGAACACGTCATTAAATTCATTGAGAAGCTTGACCGTTGCTTATAGTGTAATCACATCTGGTTCAACCTCCTTCCCTATCAATACATACAAAACTTCTAACTTTTACAATACTTCATCAATTCTACCCAAAGATAATTGGTTAGTATTATCCCTCGTCAGTTTACTCTTTCCCAAACCTTTACTAAGCACTAGTATAATCTTTGTTCCCTTAAATACAAAACTGTACATGTTAACCTTACCATCATGTACTACCTACCTATCATAATGCTAAGGTCTCCCTAATAACAAGTGACAAGCATCCATGGAAATTATATCACACTATACAGAATCTCTATATTTAGGACCCACAGAAAAAGACACCAAACCATATTGAGACACTGTGATCTCATTACCCTTCTTTAACCAAGCCATTTTATATGATGTAGGGTTTTTTTTTCAATTTTTAAATTCAATTTTTTGACAGTCTCTATAGATATTATATTCTCACAACTACCAGCATCAATGACAAAGCGACAGATCTTAATATAGATGGTGCATGTGGACTAGAATATATTATTCCGTAGGCACTCATCACCAACAACAACTTTAGGGGTTAAACACACCCATTTGACTACTAAAACAGTACCTGTATCTCCTTCAACTTGCACCTCCTTTGTATACTCCTAAATGTCAAAGTCTGGTTCTATCCAATGACTACGTCTTCATTATCTCCCTCTTTAGAATCCATAAATAGTTCCTTCTTTGTTGTTGTTTTCCAACATTCAGATTGTCTATGACAAGGTTCACCACACCCAAAGAAATGAATAACACCTCTATTTACTCTATTAGCTGGATTCAATCGGTATCACCTCTATTTTGCCTATTGTTTTAATTTGTTAGCCTGTTCGCTTTACCACTTGATGTATGATTCATATTGATTGAGCAATTAGGACCCGTAAGAGAAATTCTTCCTGACCGTTGAATTTGTATCTCAACTATCAAGGCGTGCTGGTCAGCCACTGACACAGACACAGGGTTGAACATGTTTACCATGTCCTAGATCTATTCTTGCAACCCACCAATGTACCTTGAAATGAGCTTGTCCTCCGTCTCCTGTATCTCATTGCGAAAGAGCAACTTATAGAATTTAGTATTTTACTCGTCCACTATCTTTCTACCTTGCTCTAGGTTCTGCAACCTTTGATACATCAGTCTCTGATAATTGTATGGAAGAATTCTTCACGCATTTTTTTCTCATCTTCTCCCAGGTGCTAATCTCACTTTTTCCTTGCCTTGAACGTGTCATCTTTAACTGCTTCCACCATGCTGCAGCTTTGACTATAAACCTAATAGCCATAAGAGACACATTTGTATTCTTTGAGACTTCCTTAAACTCTAGGATCTCCTCAGTCACAGTCAACCAATCTATAAACTCTTTTAAACGAGATTCCTATGGAACTCAGGAATTTTAGTTTGCATCCCCAATTCCCAATGTTGATTATCCTCTTTTCCATTATTTCTGTGGAGCCTATGAGGAACTTCTTTGTACTCCCCTTCACTACCACCTGATTCAGTGCTCTCATTTTCTTCCTCTTATTAGCGATCTCTCCTCCCTCATTGGTTCTGACCTCCTATAAGTCTAGCGAACCTCTGGTTGATTTGCTCCATCATTTGTTCCATACATTAATTAAACTGCTTAGCTAGATGTTGCTCCATCTATCGCAGGTCATCTCACTCGTATACTTCATCTACAAGTTGTTGGTGAATTGCTCTTCCTCTCACTATGAGTTCAGGAATGAACTAACTCTAATACCAACTGACATAGTGGAAGCCTTCTATCGACTTATTGAATCACTCACAATTGCTAGGAATGTGTAGGACTCTTTAAATTTCATTGATTCACAAAAGAATACCAAAAAGAAAAAGAATTATCAGGAAGGGAATTCTTAGTTAATTAATAACAAAACTTTCTTAACTTTCAACTTCAATGCATTTATATAGGCAAAGATCCCAAAGATATAAGGAAAACCCTGATTATGCCTAAAAATCTGAAATATTTCTAAAACCCAAAATTTACCAAGAATGAAGCCTAAAACAACGCGTCAAAAAGTTCATTCCTTATAAAATTAATTGCGAAATAAACTTACCTAAAATAGAAAATTTGTCAAATTGAATGCTCGAATTGGCCCATAATTATGACACTACCACTTTGTGCGGTTTTTATCCTATTGCTCCAACTATTGTAATGCTTTTCGATCTACATCACATCTTGACAATTATCTCATGAAAGAAAAATGGTTCTATAATATTTAATTACTCTAAGGTTAGGTGTGTAAGGCACGAGCCATATAAAGAATCTTTTTTAATCTCTTTTAGTAGCTTGTACATTTAAAAAAATTCCATACTGGCCTTTATTACTATGTCTCCAATCAAATGTCATGTCTTCTAATAAAAGTAGGCTTTTAAGACATTGGGTCCCGGAGCCTTGTAGGAGTTTCTACTGAATAGTGTCCTCTTAATATCCCTTCCTATAAAAGGCTTAATAAGGGGGTTGTCTTGCTTTTGGCTTAAGGAGTTTGAAATTGTGGATCTAGTTACCTACGCATTAGTAACTCATAAGTGAAAATACTTATAATTTGTTAAAAGTATTTAAGTGCTAACTCCTTCAATAACTTTGGGGATATATGCATTATTCATGCTTTATGAACATCATAAATAAATCTATTGGTATTCCTTATGGCAAGAATTGCATTATGAAAATATTTTATATCCATGACCTTATATTTAAGGCATAAGGCTTTAGAATTCTATCTAAGAATGGAGTATTGACCCTTTAATGCATTAACATAAATAATCTAGCCCTACTTCTCTATGATTTCATCAATCCATCACTAGGATTTAAGTATTATTACTTTTAGATACTTAGGAGGCTCTACTTGGATTACTTGATAGCTTGATATGATGTACTAATTCTCTTAGTATTAAGGGTTTTTAGCTCTCTCTTGATCTCTTGTAATTTCTACACATAAAAAGCCAAAATAATTGATTTTGATAGACTTGGAAGTGGAAGAAAAGGTATACCCAGCAACATTGATATATATGTTTTCATAATTTTAGTTTTAATTTTTAAAGGTTTCAAAGTCATAAGCTTCAATATGTAGCCCTTTAATGACTTGTTCTTTAAAGTTAGGTAAGCTTGCTAAAAGGTTGAAGAATCTAAAAGTTGCAAATTTGGTGTTTTAAAGAGATGTTAAGGAGATTTCTATTAGGGTATTATACTGAGCATAAATATAGGTTAAGCTAAGCCTTGCTTGATGGCAGTTGCTCACAACAATTAAATTTAACTAAATACTTATCTAGCTTCTTCTTAATATGTGTTTCTCTAACTTCATTATTGCTCAAAGTGGAGAATTGATATCTAAGGTTTCTTACATAAAAGTGATTAATGTAGTTAAGGAATTCTTTAGTATAGAATCTTAGGCTTATTTGGTTTCCTTTAGTTTCACTATTAAAGAGAGTGCAGTTAAAGTCTTCTAGTATTAGCTTCAGACTATTAATGAGAGCCTGTATATAATTCAGATGCCCCACAAATTTGTATTTTAGAAAGCTAAATTAACAATATAAATGAAAAGTGGTATAAATCTTTTAGTGGTTCAATACCTTTTAGTCATAAGTCACTAAGGTCCTCCTATTAAAATGAGTGTAATTGTAGCTCTAATGAGCCACGATTTATCCAAAAATTATGTTCTCTCTTGGAGATATTTAACCTTTATTTTGGTCTTTGGCAAATGAATCATAAAGCATTTTTTTTCCTTATGCAAAAGTTCCTTAATTACCTTTTTCTTATTGGATAATTATGCACCTACATTGAAAACCATAATCACTAAAAAGGAATGAGTGGTTATTGTTATCCCTTGGTTTAGTCTTTTTACCTAATATCCTTCTTCAAGAGGAAGTAATGGGAATTATATAGATATTTTGTCTAACTGTAGCAGAGATACTAGTAGGATTGTTTGGGATCTTAAATTTAACCTATTATATTAGTTATATTCTTGTAATAACTACTTATTTATACTTTCCTTTTAATAAGAATGTTTAAGCATTTAAGGTCCTTTTCCCACCTTCTTAACATTGGCTTCATATGTTGACATAAGAGAAGCTTCGCCCTTTTATATCAACTTATGAAGCCAATTTCTAGTGTGACAATTGTTGCAGCTTCATCTTCTTAGGAATTAATCTATTTAGGGATAATCCTATAACTTTGTCGATGGTGAAAGTTTTACTAGTTAGTTTCTAGGTTCTAAGGGTATGAAACCATGATTTCAAAATCATTTATTCCACCCTTTTCATTTGGTTTCTTTAACTTGATTGTCTCTTAAAGGTCTATGTTGTTATCTACTTTAACAAAAACTATTGCATAGCTAATTCTCTTCAGTATATCTATATGTTTATTTAAGAAAATGGTTTTAAGAAGACAAATCAATCATATTTTTAACCAATATTCTAAAGGAATTTCATGAAAGTTAAATTGATGGAAATATGGCTCAAATGGAATTTTCTAAGCTTCATACTTAACCTCTAATTTTAAAGGAACAGTATCTTGCCATTGATGTGTCAAGGTCCTTGCTTAAGTACTTTCATCATGATTACATCATTAATAAATTTTAATAGGAAATAATCGTCTTTTTTTATCATTATGCTCTCAAGTCCAAGTTTGCTTCATTTAGCTTCAATGTAAGCATTCGTCTAGAGAAATCATCTTTTTTTCCAAGAAAAAAACAATTAGAGTGCCATTTCATCTTGTTGTTCTTATCTTTAGTCTTTCAATTGATGTTGAAACCACCAAAATATCTTTCATTGCTTTCTAAGAAAAATGCTTGAGTTTTTTAATTGGAGTTGAATCTTTATAACCACCTAACACCATATCTTCTTAAGGGGATTTTGAGTAGAGGGTTAAAAATAGAGCGACAGAGAAAGGATGAGGTGAAAAGGGAATGAGACTTAAGAAGAAGTAAGCAAGGTAGTAGGAATTACAGTGCACTTATGGAGAAGAGTGGACAAAGTTCTAATCGCACCAATTTTCTTCCATGACTCAATATGCATCTAATTTCTGTATGCAACAAAACCTTCACCAGCCACTAAACAATTAATTCGAAACCTAATTTGTGTATTTGATTGACATGTTTCTAAATTTTTAATTATATATATATATATATATATAAAACAGAAGGACCATGCCATTATTGTAATGAGAAGGGCAATATACGAAATTGTTATAAACAATATTATAACTTGTAACTGGTAATTGATAGAGTAAATAAAAATTTTAGTTTTGTTCATTTCCCTACTCTTCTATATTTATTACGATTAGAGAAACTATAATGTTAGACAAACTATTTAGAGTATACTGACCTTTTAGTAATTTGTTAAACATATATGAACCATTATTTTGTAATACTACATATTACGGTTACATATATTCACAATAGTGACTGAAATTAAAGTATCCAAGTGAATGTTACCATTTCATTCAAAATATCCTCTATGTGGTTATTTAGACTTGTTTTCTACTTATTACGAGTTTTTTTTAAAAAAAATTTAATACTTGTATAAAATTTTAGGTCAAAATTTTAAGTATTGAATTTTTTTAGAGATATAGTAACTTATTATGATTTTGTCACAAAATATAGTATACATGCATTTATATGTCACAATACATAGTGTTACAAAATGAAGATTAAATATAATTAATAAATTTCTTATAATTTAAAAATTTAAAATAATTTACCAATGTAATGAAATACGTACGTACTTAGCAAACTACCAAACCAAACTTAACATGGGCTTCTTACTTTGATTACTTGATACATTAACATGAATTAATTCATATTCTTTGATACAATAACATGAATTAATTCTCATCGTTGAGCACAAATTTTTAGCTTAGGGATAACTTCGTTTAATTAATTCATTCTTCACGGGATCTATCTCGTTTTTCTCGTCTGGTCCATCAATTTGCAGTAACTTTCCTAAAGTAATTCCTCATGATCATAAAATTTTAATTAAGAAGTGGAAAGGAAAGTAAAATTCGGAGCAAACTTAAAAGAGAAATAATCAAAAGTCAAAAAATTCTCCTCCTGGGCTTCTTAGTTACGTTTTCCACTTCCTTCGGAGTGGAGACATGATTACTGTCTGCGGTTTTACATCGTCTCGCACAGATTTTGTGGAAGCCGTTGATCAAAAAGGTGATCTTTATTGATTGTAATAGTCGTATGATCGAAGAGAAATTTCAGAAACCGAACCGGCATTGTTAAGCACGATGAGAAGTTCCAAAACTCAATCATTTTGGTATCCAATTTGGCTTTCCCGATGTCCCAATTCGGATCCACTTGGTTATATTTGTCTTCGTCGCAGAATCCTCTCATGTGCGTAAGAGTTGCTTGAGATTTGCGAGCGTGAAGATGAGGTGGAATTGTCTCGCTAACAGGGTCCAAGGTCCATGACTGGTCTGATATTGGCATTGGACTATGAGAAAGTACATTGCCATGAACGTATTAATTACCGCCTGCCCTTATTTGGCTTCCTTATTGATTACTTCGGGGATGACATGAACTGTCAACATTACATTCCTAATTTTTCCATTTTAAGTTGATGTACCCGCTACAGTCGTGAGTTTCGGACTCTTTCAGCTTTATTCAGAAACTCCACAAAATGTTGACTTTCAATGGCAGAGAAGAACCAAATCCGCACTCGAAAGTCGAAACAAAACATTACATGTGAAACTGAGGATGTCTGTGCTACACATGCCGAACCAGAACAAGGTTATATTAGAATTAAAAAGGACATCGAATCCGATGAACATTGTCAGGAGATAAATATATAACATTAAAAGGTCGATATATGGAGGTTGATGAAGAATCTTGGATAAGGGAAAAATAGAAGTTTTGTTGTTATTATGGGTTTCGTCATATGTTAAAGAAGATAAAGACAAATCCGTGATCACAGACAGCAAGAATCATGGGGAACAATCTTCCCAATGCCAAATTGCCTCTTTCTTAACACCATTTGGTCTTTGCCCTGGTTTTCCTTTTCTTTAAGATCTCGTAATGTTTCTTCAATCGGTTTCCTTATGTATAGGGACAAAATTGAAATCAGAACTAGAAATCAAAATATAATTGATTTTGGCTCAACCAATAATTAATTTGCTTGCACTTCAATGCATGCCTGGACGGTCATATAGATACCTAATCCGTATAAGTAGTACAAGTAACCCTTCTGTGCGTTCTCCAAGAGGGCCAGTTCTAAATTTTCTAAAGAGGAAGACATTATTATTTTGAAACCATACCAAACCATTCACAAAATATTCCGTCACATTCAGCTGTAATTTAATGAAAATTGTATTAACATTATCTAACATTACTTAAAAAGGTATTTTTAAAAGTCATCTCATTTTTCAATATGTAATATTAAGTGGTACAAGTTGATTGTTAAAGCCACTGGAATTCCATTCCCAGAATGTCATCTCTGAAAACTTAATTAGACTCTTCCCACAATGCTTAAAGGACTTGCTTTGTAAGTTGAAGAGTTGAAGATATGCGATAGAGAAAATCCGCATTGAAGAGGTTTGGTATAGGCTGTATAAGTGCTTATGCCTGCATATCAGTATAGAGGTATCAGAAAAATGCAAATGGTACACATTCACGTCGTGTTAGGTATGAATTCAGCACCAAATTATTTTTCTTTGATTTAGTATCTTGACATTTATTTGGTTTTCTTTCCATTTTGGCTTCATGCCTTTGTGTTTCAGAAAAGAACAAATTGTGGGGTACTTAGATTAGCAAGATTTCCAAAAGATACACGAGATTATAAATTTATATCACGTAGCCTACGCAAAATGAAAAAGAAATTTTTATCTCAAGGAATTAGGAGCCGTTGACAATGGTCAATGGTTGATGGTGCTATAGTTTCGTGAGCACTTCGTTGTTAGGCTTTTCTGTCTTTTTTTCATTTTGTGAATCATGCCATGCATGTTTTCTCTGTTGAACATCTTTCTTCTTTTACCATACATCATTCATTATCGACTTTAGCGGCTCAATGAGAGAAGGTTAAAGCATCTTCCTGTACGAGACTTCAACTCATGTTAGACTTTCTATTGTTTTTACAATAAAGAAAAATCATAGTTTCCCACACTTTGGAAGTTTCAAAATCTTAACGCAGGAAACCTGCTTGGACTATATAATCCATGTATGATCCATTACATAGACATACACTGATACACATATACATACCTAAATTATAAATGAATGATTGATGCCCACCCATAAATAAAATAATAAACTTTAAGGCTTTTAATATTGGTCCTGAAAGAAAGAGTATATGTGTCTGACTCTTTGGTCCTAGCTAGGGTTTGTCATGTCTCCATTTCACTATTTGGATCTTAGCTTGATGACTTGAAATTTGAGTAAGCAAGTTTTCAAGAAACTACTGCTTGGAAGCATGGCAAAGATCAACGTAAGTAGATGAATTATTGCAGCACATGAATCTCGCATGGGGTACTACTGTTTGTCATTTGTTGGAAACAGTCAGTTTTATTGAGACTTTTTCATCACTCTCTTTTCCAAGCTACAAACAAGCATGAGGAAAAGTGAGATCAGTGACTTTCTGAAGTTGGATCCTTCAGAGAAGAACAAAGATAAAGAGGTGGAGGAGGAAGGTGATGTCGAAAGTAAGACTAAAAATAGTACAAGCTCGAGCAACAGCGTTGTAGAAGAGAGTGAGAAGGCTGAGACTTCTCGTGGGGTGAGATCATATGTGAGATCTAAGGTGCCTAGGTTAAGGTGGACTCCTGATCTTCATCTTTGCTTTGTTAAAGCAGTAGAGAGACTTGGTGGTCATGAGAGTAAGATCATCTTTCTCTACTTGCTCATGGATTTTCTTGATTTTCCACACAACCCATGGCATAAAGAGATCATTCATATGAACTTTGAAGCTCCATCTTCGTTAGGAGTCAATTACTAACCATCTATTTTCTTGTTGCAGGAGCAACTCCAAAACTAGTTTTGACGCTAATGAATATCAAGGGCCTGAATATTGCTCACGTCAAAAGCCATCTACAGGTAACTTTGCTAATTAAACAGGCTAAGCTTTTAAGATTTAAAAAAGGAAACATATCGGAGAGAACTCAACGACTTCATACCGCTGATTTCGTCTTGTTTTCTTCGTAGTTATTCAGATTACTTTCCTAGGTCCGAATTATGATGAAAATCTAGGAATAGATTTATACTACTAGTTTACAATTTTTTTCTTAATATTTTTATTAGTATTTTGGTCTGATGTATATCTTTAAAAACAAGGGTGAATTTTAAGAACTGGATATAGTTAGCTGGGGCAAGAAACTTCTGTTTCCGAAATTGAAAAATTGTCCTGGCAAGTGCTGTGTAATGTGTGAAATATTATTAATATTAAAAATATTTTCTTACCTTGGATTGTAGATGTACCGAAGCAAGAGGATTGACGACCAGGGTCAAGGTATGAACTATTTTGTTTTAGATTACAAACTAGGTTTACCTATTGCTTTCTGCATATTGATCTTTAGTGCTGGTGTCTATGAGTCATTCACAGTTATTAATAGTTCGGTGAATGGCATTGGAAGGGCAGATCATTTTCCCTTCAGTCTTTGGCATCAATCCCTGATTCGAAACATTGATCAAAGGCTTCATTCCAAATTCAGGTTCTGACTAGGTTTAAATTATACGTATTAGCTAAGAGACAGTTCTTTTGTTATTTATAAGCAAACATCTTTACTAAAGTTTCCCATTTCTCCATCAAGGTTCAGAAACTCCTGGAGCGATCATCATGGAAGCTGGATGACCAAGCCTACTTCAACCAACGATTACCTAATTGCTGGAAAACGACCTGGTCTTCACAATTCGATGGCAGCTGGGAGGATAGATAGAGAATTTGGTTCAAGCACAACAAATGGAGATCTCCACTTGCGTAACATTTCATCTTTTTCTGACCATACTAGAAAACGAAAGCAGGGGTTTCAGGATATTTCTCAGACATGGCATGCTTGCGACTCAATGCGAAACCGAACAACAACGATGTCAGTGATGAAAGAATCTTCCTTAGTGACGATACAATTTCCCCCCGGAATAAGGGAAATTTATGGATCCAATGCCCTGGAAAATAAGTGGAGCTTGAATGAGAATCACCAAATAAGCAAAGCTAAAAGGAAGATTCTTGAAGAGAATGATCTTGATTTAAACCTGTCTCTTGGCACCAAACTAAGACCAGGGGAGGAAAAAAAGCTGCAAGGGGAGGAAGAAGATGTAGAAAGCAGTGATTTATGTCTTTCTTTGTGTACTACTACATCAAAGCAAAACAGTTTATCCATAAATCTTAACATGCCATCATCAGAATATCCGTAATTGACAAGTACCCTGGATCTGACTATATGAATTTGAGAATTCAAGTGAGATCTTGTTGGTACTTGTATAAGAGGATGAAAAATAACGATCAACTTGTATTAACACATTCAGATAATTTCAAAGACTTGTCTTTTCATTAATTGTGTTAAACATTTTGTAGTCTATGAAGCTTTCTCTGTATACAATTGTTTCATCACTTTCCGTAAGTAGTTGCTGATAACAAGGTGGCCTTGAAATTGCAAACCATGAATGGTTTTTTCTTGAAAAAGAAGATGACTAACTGAAGACAAAGATGTCTAGGTTATCTATCCTAGGCATTCGCACGTCAATACATAATTATATTTTAATCAAGTACATTGAAGTTTGAAAGTATCATCTGCATGACTAATTGGAAACACTCACCACAAAAAGGACCTCTGGTTATAAAAATATCGTAGCTAAAGGTCCTAAAATTGGCGATTAAGATTTGTATTTGTTGTCGAACATGTCGTTAAATCTTTATAACTAAAAACAATAGTCAAAGTTTTTTTTTTAATCGTTGCTAATTTTTTTTTCTGTACTTTATTTTTGTAGTTAAAAACTATTAGTGATGTTTTGAGAAACCATCGCCTATACCTTTTGATTATGCTTAGTTTTGTAGGTAAAAACTGTTAGCCTCCCTCATAGCCAAAAATCTTCGGCATTTGCTATGTTTTTAAAAGCATACACAAATATTTTTAACTATGTTTTATAAAATGTAACTAAAAATTTTTCGTTACATTTTAACCAAATGTTATACAATTTTGGAATAAATTATTTGTTACATTTTTAACATATAGATATATTTTTATTGTAAATTTATTATATAAAAATTGTACAAAAATAATTGATAATTTGTAGCATTGTATATAAAAAGTAAAATATCAATAAATTATATAAACAAAAGAATATTCTTCGTATATAAGATTTTGATTACAACTTTAACAATTCTTATAGACAAAATAGTAAATAAAGTGATCAGCTTACAAATTATAAATGCTAAGATTACAAAAAAAATTACAACATAACTGGAATGACTAGTTAGGTTTGTCCATGTCGTTGAACCCGATATGAAAAGGCCATTGCTAAGTTGATGAGATGGATCCATCTACTGAAAAGAAAAGCAAATAACCACCAACATAAGTAAGGAACCAACAATTTGCTGAGGTTATTATTTGAATCCTACTAAATGTCACAAAATATTATGAGACATTGTACATAATATCTGTAACTAGATTATTGAATAATAGTCATCATAACTAAGTATCAACTTTAACCCTATACACACTTCTGCAACAAAAAGTAGTTTGTTTAACACACAATAAGCAAATTACTAGACAGTTTATTGAAGTGACTATGACTCAATATAACACAGAGATGAGGAACACAAATCATATACTTAAGAAAAACAACAATTGCAACACAAGGATGCATTTGAGAATAACAAAAACCACAGACTCACCAATGAGAATTACAAACTTTATGTTAATCCTATTTGAAAATTTTGTGAAACCATATAAAATTATAAAATCATATATTTTAAAATAGAAAAATAAAAAATTTAAATCTATCTAATTTTAATTAATTTTCAATTTATATTTTTATAAATTTTTGAAATGAGATTCTTGCACTACAAAACAACATGGCTATTGCAACGAAAATCTTAGCAATACCTTTTATGTGTTTTGCTATTAGCATTTTTTTGTAATGCATCGTTACTAAACATTAAGCTTTTGTGACAGCTTGTTGCGAGGAGAATAAATTTGTATTTCGACCACATGACTTATTGAGATGTTGCAGTGAACCGTCACTATAACAAATATGTAGCCACATTCTGTCACTAGTTAGTGTTGCAACAAGAATGCAAAATTTGGTGTCATTATACGAGGACTATTTTGGCACCAAAATAATAGATGTTTGGTAACACTTTGTTACTAGAAGTGTTTATGTGACATTTATCATGACAGTACGTTGCAAAAAATGTCACATTGGCATTTTTTAGTGACTATCTATCACACTATATTCTAAGTTACCTTTAGTGACAATCTGTAGCAAAATAAGTTATAATGTTAGCTATTGTGACGACCCATCATAAAAAAGCGATATAGTT
>JAOSBN010000008.1:29407895-29428448 GCA_027563595.1 Erythroxylum suave | reverse complement strand
ACCAAAAGGATTCAATTACATATTTAAACTCATATACAACCATATATACATCAATATATAGTAGTATATCTAAATACTTAACAACACAAAAGGCTCGGAAAATCTGGTGTTACAATATATACAACTTATTATTCCCCCTAAAGTTGGAGCATGAAGATCACGAATGCCCAACTTGGGTAAGAGATAATGAAATTGTTGACATCCAAAAGCTTTCGTTAAAATATCAGCTAGTTGTTGAGAGGTATGCACATAAGCAGTGACAACATTACTAGTTTGAATCTAATCCCGAACATAATGATAGTCAATTTCTATATGCTTTGTGCACCCATGGAAAACTAGATTAGAAGCCATGTAGTGAGATGCCTTATTATCATAATAAAAGTGCATAGGAGGATAAAGATCAACACCAAGCAATTTCAATAGAGCCTTAAGCCAAGTGAGCTCATATGTGGTAGTAGCCATAGCACGGTATTTAGCTTCAGTTGAGGAACGTGAGATAGTATGTTGTTTCTTTGTCTTCTAGGAAATAGGAGAATGACCTAACATAATAAAATAACTTGTCAAAGAATGCATGCTCAGGGGACAACTATCCTAGTTAGAATCACAAAAGACATAAAGTTAAAGATCACCATTGCTTCGCAAGAAAGACCTCGTCCTGAATGGCCTTTTAAATATCAAAGATACAGATCGCAGCATCCTAGTGTTCATGTTTAGGAGATTGCATAAACTAGCCAAAATCTGCATCAAATAACTGAGTTTTGGTCGTGTAATGATGAGGTAGATAAGCCTCTCAATGAGTCAATAATAATTCTTAGGATAAGTAAGTAATTAAATTGAAATCAATGCTAATTTATGATTTTGCTCCATCGGAAAAACAACAGGTTTAAAGGCAAAAAGACCAACCTCTGTCAAATATCCAAAGCATACTTGTGTTGACAGAGAAAGATACCATCGAATTGCAAGCCATTCAATCCCAAAAATATATTTCAAATGATCCAGATCCTTCATGTGAAAACAATTACTTAAATGATGCTTAAAATTAGCAATAGTAGTAGCATCTTTACTGGCAATAATAAGATCATCCACACACAAGAACAGAAAAGGAAATAGAAACCTTGTGAAATTTAAATAATGAATAATCTGCATATGAATGTGTAAAACCAAACTTCTTCAAAGCACCTACTAAGTTGGCAAACTAATTTCGCAGGGCTTGACGAAACCTATAAAGAAACTTACACATGCAATAGATCTATCTATAATGAAAAGTAGAAAAAGTGGGAAACAAACACATATAAACTTCCTTTTGCAAATCATCGTGTAAAAAGGCATTATGTACATCCATCTAATGCAATTCGCAATCCTTGGCTATAACAACAGCAAGAAATGTTCTAACTGTAACCATTTTTGCTACAGGTGCAAACTTTTTAATGAAATCTGACCTTCTTTCTAATTTTTTCCAAGAATAACTAGATGGGCCTTACATCGCTCAATAGTACCATCAAAATTATATTTGATGCGACAAACATATTTACAACCCCGACCCTCTTTCTAATTTTTTCCAAGAATAACTAGATGGGCCTTACATCTCTCAATAGTACCATCAAAATTATATTTGATGTGACAAACCTATTTACAGCCGATAACGTGCTTACTAGAAGGGAGATTTTAAGAGTCTATGTGTTTTTTGCTTCAAGAGCTTTAATTTTTTGATGCATAACTTGCCTCCATCAAGGATTATGTGTTGCCTTAGGAAAAGAAGTAGTCACAACCTCAATGTTAGTAGATATATCAAAAGCCTTATGCCCAAAAGAAAAATTGTCATGGGAAACATAACAAGTTATAGGATACAGATTACCTAAGGATCCCTAGGAAGGGGGAAGGTATAAAGGGGTCTATAAATGTGAAATTATTGGTGTAAATATAATAATTAAACTGAACATTAAATTGCCTCTGTCAATATCCTTATCCTTTATTATTGTCGGTAACAACTGGATAGGACACTGAAGGAGCACTGACGTCAACAGATGGATTTGTAATAAGCTGACTAATAGCATTGTTTTCCATTACAACAGAAGGTAGCTAAGAGTCTTACTTAACAATGTAGTCAACACTATCATACTCCCTATCATTACGACTCCTCATAACAAGAGTAGACACAGGGTTTTAGTCTGACCAGGCGAGGATGTTATGGGAGGATGTGCATCATCAAAGAAATAGGATATAAACGCATTGTTGGGGAATGAAAGAGGGGAGGGCATAGACTCATAGGTAGCATAATATGGAAATTAAGTTTCATCAAACAACACATCCTTAGATTCAAAGTACTCCCTATTTCAAGATCATAAAGTTTCCATCCTTTTTACCATGTGGGTACCCTACAAATAAAAATTTATGACTTCGAGGCCCAAATTTATCACATTTATGCCTTTGAAAATGTGAGTAAGCCAAACACCCGAAAACACGCAAATTCCCATATGAATTCAAAGACCTGTTTTGCCATTACTAAGAGGTGTGGGAGTTCTATTTATCAAATACCCAGCTGTGAGTATGTATTCCCTTAAGAATTCAATAAGTAAATTGACTTGAAAGTATAGAGTATGCCCTGTATGATTGTAGTGGTCAAAATTTGGCTCCATTATCACTCTTAATGATTTTAACATTCTAATTAAATTGGGTTTTTATTGTGACATAAATTGTTTAAGTAAGTTGGGCATCTCACTCTTTTCTACCATCAAACGAACCCAAACAGCCTGTGAAAAATAATAAACTATTATGAGAAAATAATATGCACCACACGAGGAAGGAACACTATGAGGGCCTTAAAACATCACAATGAATCAATTGAAAAGGTTCCAAATCACTAGTTGAACTTAAAGGAAAAACATCCCTAATCTAATTAGCACGTAAATAGGCATCATAAAAATTATTCTCCAAACAACTACTAGAAGTTCTAGAAACTAAACTAACAATTTTGGAAGACGAGTGTCTAAGTCGCTGATGTAACAAATCTGAGCTCTCCTTTCTATGAACCTTACACAAATGAGTTATAGCAGCACCACGGAACATGTAGACCCCTCCTCGCTTTTCACCCACACTAATCAACATCCTCGAAATGATGTCTTGTATAATGCACAACATGTCTACAAAAGTGACAATACAACACACATCTTTAATCAAACAATAAACAGAAATAAGTTAGCACTTTATTTCGGGCACAAACAGAATGTTTTTCAAACAAATACCACCGATGTACCATTCCCACTTGAGTTACATATGCAATGTCACCGTTAGGTAACCTAACAGGTGCAGGTGCAAGCTCATATATATCATGCATAACAAACTTATCGTCGATTATATGATACGAGGCACCGTTATCAATAAACCAATTTAAAAGGGGCATATTGCCTAATAATTTTTATTTTGTCTCGGTGGCTTACATTAATGAAGAAGATTAACAAGTGTCATCCAGTCGTCCTTGCCCAGACCAGAAAATTGCCTACGATTGCTAGTATTGAGCACAACATGACTTGTATTAGAGGATTTAGCAAGGCCTTATGCAACGTTTGCAACACCACCACCAATCATTTTGTCACGACCAGACCTATGAACATTCCTGCTTTCCCTTAACCAGGACCACCAATCTAGGTATCCATTAAGCTAGAAGCAATTTTTAGCTTTATGGCCTAACTTTTTAGAGTAAAAACACACCGATATGTCACCCAAACTTGAAGAGTTCTAGTTTTGATTCTTAGCAAAAACATTTTGAGCATTAGTGAGAAATTTATAGGCATTTACTACAAATCCTACATAATCTACTAACTCTTCTTTGACCTTAATTAGCTACTTATGCCTCTCTTCTTGTAAAAATTAGAATAAGCAATGTCAAAAGGGGGAGGAGGTGTCTTATTGAGTATATAGGCTAGAATTGTACCGTAGAGAACATTGTCCAAACCTATGCGAAATTAGTGCAACGTCTCCTCTTCACGTTCCTTTATAATTTCTTTAGCTCACTTACATTTGCGGCCTCCACAACCATATGCTTGTATCATCAAATAACCACTAAGCTCTTCCCATAACATCTTTAAGTGGCTAAAATAAGCAGTAACACTCTGGACTAGTTGGAAATAATCCTTAATAGCTTTTCGAAATTGATATATACGCATCGCATCTCCGATAGAAAATATGGCCTCGATGTCATCCCATATCTCCTTGGCAAACAAAGGGATTAACAATAATCATGATCTAACTGACTAGTAAACTATTCACTAGCAACCAATCTTCAATCTTACTATTGTCATCTTTAGTTTTTATAATCGATTCATCAATGAAGCCTAACTTTCATTTGGCCCTCAATGCATGACTTATAACAATGGACCATTCTCTATAATTTGACTCTCCTTTGAGAGACACATCATAAATAACTAGCTCCAAGGTTTCTAATGGATCAACATAGACACCATAAATATCTAGCCCTAGTGTTTCTGATGGATGAACATGGTATGGTGAAGTGATATTAATGGATTTGGTTTTTGGCCCCTTATAGCTATTCTCTCCATCTCTATGTTTTTTTTAATCATTGTTAACAACAGCTAGATTTATTTGGCTTTATGGTTTTGACATTAGGATGACTCTGATACCATAACAAAATTATGGGTGAATGATGTGTTTTCTGATTAACCATATAGTGTAATATATCATAATACATGAAAGAGTTTTCTAGCTTTGTAACCACTAAAATCTCGCTAACTATGTATGACTATTGTGAGATATTTTCTTGAATTGTCTCCTATACTATTTGACCAAATCAACACAACTGTACACTTATGATATTTACATAAACACATAATATGCACACCTTATTACTATGTTCTTTTACCTACAATTTTGAAATCATAGCTAAAGGTCGACCTTTGGTGATGATTCTGTATTAGACCGTGAATAAGAGCTTTGTAAACTTGGACTCTTATCTATGGTAACTAAAATTAATGTACAATAGATGTTGAAATTCATTTTGAGATCCAGTGACGATCTTTAATAAATTTCTTTGAGGTAATAGACTATTTAATGTTTTCAATGGTTCAAAAGTCTTTGTTCCTCAAAACTAAGACATGCTTATTTTTAACTAGATCATTAATAGGAGTTCAACAAAACTCTTTCCTTTGAATAAGGCTCCAAATTTATGCATTTGCATTAAAGGCTCTCTCATTTGGATTGCAAAGAAAATCACCTGCATAAAGGTAATAAAATTGCAAGAAAAAACCTTAAAAGGTGATTACAGTGCTTACAGAGCCAACAAAAGCCAAAAGCATAGGAAATAAAACCAATACAACTCAATCAAGAAGCAAAAATTAATTCTAAAAAAACGAAACAAAAATTAGAGTTATTGTTCAATAAGGAACCATACATACACTCTAGAAAAACTGTTTAATTTGATATTTTTTGGAGATAATTAGGAAACCACCTAAGAGACAATTTAAGAGATACCTAAGAATATCTTTACAAATGATTTGTTTGTAAAATTCATGAGAGTAATATTTTAATCAGAGAATCGAATTTTTTATATCTAAGTTAAGAGAGTAGTTTGAGAAGTTATCTCTAATTAAAAAGAAAACTCTTAAATTAATAAAGAAGTAGTTCGAAGAGCAATCTTGAATAATAGTTTTAAATTTAGATGATGCTAGCGAACTTTAAGTCATATCTCTTAAACTTAAGAATTTTAGAGAGGATTTAATAAATTGTAATTGTCAAACTAATTCATCTTTCATTACTTACAATATAATTTAACTCATTCCTGATCATACTCTAAGGTTTAAAATCTTCTTAAAAGTCCAACATGTGTGAACCTTTATTTTAACAATTTAAAGCTTTGCTCTCTTAGAAATTGATTATAAATCTATTAAACCCGTAATAATTCATGATTTATGAAGAGCTTCTAGATTCTCTTAAAAAGGAGAAACTTATTCATAGGTCTAATAGAAATTAAGCCTAATCTTTTTGACATACAGAGATTGTTCCACTTGGTCTTAACCTTAGCAACATCACTCTTATCACTTATCTAACAAAAATTTTACTTTGGAAAATCATACAACTACCTCATGGGGAATTAGATGCACCTACGAATGATATAAGTACTACCATTGCGTTAGCTTTATTCATTCTTTTTCTTGATTGAATTTATTTATTCCATATTCAATTTATAATTCCAAAAAAAGAGGAATGACTCTTATCTTATTCTTATTGGAATTCCTAGAAAATTCATTCATTTTATTTTTTTTAAAGTTCAAATATAGAAAAAGAACGAAAGCTCTAATATATGTGTAAGATATTAAAAATGACATTATCGAATAATATCTCCCTACAAATTTCAAGTATCTATTATTCCAATTTCTAATCCTTTTATGAACTAAATAAAAAAAGGCAAATAATCATTAAAAGGGAGTTTGGTGATAGTCATAAGATTGCAAAGATATTTTATAGAAGGCTATTATTGCTTGAACCTCATGAGCTATACCAGTTCCTCTATTTCCTCATGTTTTATTGTAGAAACAAGGATAATACTCTTATTGCGATTAAGAGATAGACATTATACTATGTTAAAGGTTATAAAAAAATTTTAGGAAAACTTTGACAAATTCAAGATTGGCTTTGTAGAATAGTAATAAGTCATCTATAGAAGATAAATAAAACACATTAAGTCGATTACACTTTTAGCAGTAGTTGATTTTTTTTACTCATCTTAATATTCTTGGCAATTAAGTGAGTATGATATTCTATTTATAATGTGAAAATATGTAGAGAGAAGGGGTCTCTTTGCCTCAATCCTTTAGCACCATTAACCAATCATATATGCTCTATAGTTACATATTATTCAACCAATTGATGAATTTAGTGGAAAATTCAAATGCTTCTAATGTGCTGAAAAAAATCAAATAAATAAAAAATCTTTATAAAAGTAAATTTTAATTGCAAAAGTTATGATGAAGCCTATAGTAGTTATTGAAATCTACTATGTCATAAAAATCTTCTCTTCAATGTTACTTCCTTGAATGAAGGCCTTTTAACAAAGATTAATTATAGTTTTAAGTTCCTCTTTAAGTCTTATGGCAAGTATTTAAGAAATACTCTTGTATACCATATTGTAACAAGAGTTAGGCGTTAAAGCTTGAAAATAATTTGGATTTTGAACTTATTAATAAGGCTTATGAAATTCTTACAAAATTTATGAAGCAATTTTTAACTTGAAAAAAAATCCAAAATGTTAAGGATATATTTTTCGACTAGGCATTAGGTTTTTTAGAAGAAAGAGACATTTAAGCCATTAAAACGTAAAGCTTTGTTCATCTCTTACTTGAATAAAACCTCTTTAATATCTTGTCTTATGGAAGGTTTATTTGGTATAACACCTTGTCTGTTAGAAATAGTATGCATAATGAAAGAGTGAAAACCTAACAAAAAGATAAGACAACTACCTAAATTGCTTAAGGTTCTATTGAAGTTTTTAAAGGCTAGTTGTTTTGACATGAGTAAACCAACACTTCATTCATCAGTAAGGGAACAAATCATATTAATATTCTTTTGTGCAAGAACTGTATTATGGTAAAACTTGATGTTCCTATCCCCTTCGTTAAGCCATTAAACTTTGGACTTCTTTTTTATAAAAGATTTTTAAGCTTATAAAGCTTCTATATACTTTGTTAGAGCCCTCTTCCTTAAATTCATTAGATTCTTATCTTCCGAGTTAACTACATCATGTAAAGGGTTCATTGTGTATAACTTGGTGTACTTTGTTTCACATATAATATTTCCTTTTAAAGGGTTAAGCTCCTTTTTATTGACTTTCAACTTTCTCATACGCTGAAAGGCTTTATAACTAGCCACTTGAACATGTCACTATTTCTTTAAATCCAGAGAACCTCAATAAATAATCATTGAATCTGAAAAGATCTTCCTTAGTTCTTATCGTTTTTAATGTAAACTTCAAGGGAGTATGATTCAAGTATCAATGATTGTTACATTTAGTCCAATTATTAAGGAAAATAGAAATTTGTAATACAACAACAGCAATAACAACAACAACAAGAACAACCTAGTGAAAGTTCCATTGAAATGTAGGGTCTAAAGAGGTCTAGTGGTATGCAACCTTACCTCTAATAAGCTTTTTTCTCTAAAAACTATTTTACATTTTTATGTTGTTTCAAGTAATTTTGTAGTCTTTATAGAGCATATATGATAAGCCTACTTATTTGCTACAATTTTGCAATTTTTTATTATTTAGATCTTGGAATTTTTATGACCTCAAATTCATAGGAGTAAAAAGTGTTATTAATATCACCTAATAGAAATCAAGCAGAGGAAAGTAAAGTGTCCAGAAAAATGATATCAAGCCATAACAATTTTTTATAAAGAAGTGATTAAGGCATAAGCAAAGATGATATTCATTTTAGTTATAACTTCAAGCTGAATTGTCATGAGACAAAGAAAATGATATGAATGTTGACAATGATCTGTTTTCACATAATTAGGATCATAAACCACTAACAATCTCCCATTAAAGTGAACTTGATGGTTATTGAGCATATGCCAATTCTTGTCCAAAAACTAAAGACCTTCTTTAAACCAATTGGGTTTTATTTTATCTCAAATATATAGACTAATATTATCTTATGAAAATAAAACATAGATTACTTGAATTTTAGAGGATAATCTAATGTTCCAAGTAATAATAAACATGTTAAGAGGGAGTTAAGGAGTTGATTGACACCTTTTTAGGTTTCCCACTAACTTTCCTCTTGGTCATTATGGTAGAGAAGTTAACTAGAGGATTCTCACCAGATAATAGGTAATGTAAATTTTAAAAAATCAGACTATTATAAGAAATAATACTAATGCACCAAATTTAGGTCCATAATCTAGATCTTTAGTAATAATACTTTCTATGAATCTTTAATCCTACTGAATGTAAGGAAACTTCTTATTTAAAAGTTTCACTAGTTCACTAAGAAGCCTTGTTGTTAACTTTTTAAAATTTTTTCTAAAGGTAATGTAATTCATTTCTACACACACACACACATACACACAAATTTATAGGGATTTAAGTTAATCTAGGAACAAAATATGGAGAAACTAATTATCCTCGTTATAAGCTGGAATAGTCGTTTCTAAGTAAGTAATCATCTTCTTCTCATGTTGGTGGAAAGATTCTCTACCATTCTTCTTGCTATCAGATAATTATGGATTAGAGAATGGTTTTCTGGTATAGTTGCTCCATCCCTCTTACCTTTCTTGCCTTATATAGTACAACATTGCTATAAGACTGAATTTTAGTGTTTTATATTTTGCTCTTTTACCTATTGTCAATATAGCTGCCCATTCTATCAATTCATTCTAGGTGTGGATTATTTTTCTAGCATCAAGCAATCCTTGAATTCTTCTCCATATTTTTTAGTGTACTTACAATTAATCATAATATGATCCATCAATTCTGGGTGGGTATTATATAGCTCACACTCCAATGAACCTATGAGGAACTTGATTGTCTTTGGTTATGAGTCTTCCAAAAATTTCTATCTAGGTATTGAAAGCATGTGAGGGGAAAATATCATTATCCTATACAAGTTTGATCCATTTCTCTCTTTTGTTTAGTTCCTTCTAAAGAGAGTTTCTAACTGATTTTTAGCTTAAGGCTTTGGATTTGTTAGCAATCCATAGGATTTCATCCAACTTTTTTCTTAACATATTAGCATATTTTTCATGATGACTTCCATTCCTCTATTGTTATGGTATGGCCATTTCTATTGATTATTCCTAATGAATTTTCTAACCTTAGTGTTTAGATTGATCACTAATTTTAGGTGTTGGATCTCATCTAACTTACATAATAGACTGTTAAAAATTTAAATTAATCGAAGAAAGGCCTATAAGTTTATTACATTCTCCCATTGCAAACAACTTACTAGTTTCTCTCCATTTCTTAGTTTGAATAATTTTGTAAGGTTTAAATTGATAGCTTAGGTTGATCTTAGCTTGGTTAACCGGTACCTATCTTCATCATTAAGCTTAAGAATATTTCCATTTGAAATATGAAACAAATTCGAGGAAAACCTTTTTTTAATTACAGCAACAAAACTCTCTTCAAGGCAAATAAGTCATTACCTAAAACTAAGGTAACTACATCTTTTTTTAGCAGGTAATACAATGATAAGTAGGAGTCAATCCCTCGATGAAGCAGAGTGAATTAAAAAAATATAACTATTAATTAGTCTATAAAGCAAAAAATATTTTTCTTGTATTTTGATTAAAGAAAATATAAACTAAAATAAAACCTATATAGGTACCTAAGCTAATAAATAATACGACAATGTTTGAAAAAAGAATTCAATTTAATATTAATTTCTAAACAAGTACTTCCTCTATTATTACTTTTTTTTCATAAATTGCCTAGCCTAAAATAGATATATTTAATTGAAGCAATATGATCTTCTATATACTAAAATTGAACTATTTGGATTTACAACAATACACTTTCTAGTTAGTTAAATCTATATATCTAACTTTTATAGCACTTCTTTGAATGTAGTATGCTCTATAAAATTTCATGAAAGGTTTCACCTTAACACCAAGAAGGTCACATAGGTCTCACTTGAGTGCCTCATTCAAATCCTTTAATTAACCCATAATTCACTCATATGCAGCCTTTTTGGAGTCATCCATAAGTAAATTCAAATAATATTTAGACATTAAAATAAATTAATCAGCATTAAAACTAATGGAAGATAGCTCCCAAAAATATATTGCATATCATAAATTAAATCAAATACAGAAATAAACATCAATGTGTTTTCTTATATAAACATTAAAGAATGTTTATCCATAAAGCATGATCAAAACAACAAAATGTAAGAGGAAAATAAAGAAGTTTAAATAGAAATAAATTTAAATGAACTCCTAGTCCTTTTTAATAGCTTATTTCATTGAGATAATATCTAGATTTTGATTCTATAATGAAATAACTTAATTGGAATTATAAGGATTATAGAAGTCTCTTGGTAGTTAAACCTAACTTTTAGAGAGAAAAGGATGCCTTTAATATGTGTTATAAAAGCCTTCCAATAACTAACTCTAACTTTTAGAGAGAAAAGATGTCTTTAGGATATTTTTTTTCTAAAATTTAGTTAAAGTATTCAAGAAATTATGGTGTTCATATCTAAATATTCCAAACCACCCCGCCCCTCCCGCATCCCCGTAGAACATAATTTGGTGTATGAACATAACCCAATTTATGGGCCTCACTATTTCTTTTAAGTGATGGAATTGACCAATGGTATGCCATAGATCGCACTATTTCTTCGAAATTAACACGTATCTTCTTTTATAATTGTGTTTTCCAACTATGGATCTTTCCGTTTCTATTTTTACTTGCAAATGGTCTTATAAACGATCTGTCACTTATTACACTTTCTCCATCTATAGCGTAGGCTAGAACATAAACATGGGCTAAATCATGCTCCTTTATGAATTTAGATTGTCATTATGATTTTTCCTGAATAATATTATCTCAATAACTAATTTGCATAATTATATGAAAAGATATAAAAACAATTAAGTATAATAAGGTAATTTACCATTATAATAAGAAAAATACTTAAAAATATTTGTATTTTCATGCACATTAAATGTCCCCATAGTTAAGCTTGTACTTATCCTTAAGCAGATTAATTCAAACTTAATTGAAAAGGTGGTGAGTTGAAAAAATGATTTAAACAATCAATTTTAGAAATTAAGACTGTATGTCATTCACTCAATTGCATTATTAATCAATTAGTTAAGCATTTAGAAACTTGTATTAAATCATAAATTAATTCAATTTTAACATATAATCCTTTAAGCATCAACTTAATCTAGAAAACTCAACTTAATGCATTAAATAGATATACAAAAGCAAGATGATTAAGCTTTCAAAAATTTTAATACATCAATTAATAGAAAAATAAAGAATTAACTTTCAAATCTACAAAGGATCATTTAGAGAGGCTTGTTTGAAAAATAACCTAACTTTTTAATGCAAAAGCAAACACCTTATTATGCATATTCTCAGTTACTTGACTAATCACTATTTTAAATGACTACTATTACAACATTTTAATTTCAACCCTTCTGCTTAGTCCATAGCTTATTAAATGAATTTATTTATTATCACTTATTCAGATATTTTTATTTTTTTAATGTTTTTTCTTTTTTTGGGTGAAATACTAACATGCTAAAAAGTCATCCATTTCTAACTCAAAGATATGACTAAATTATACAAAATATGTATCATAATGCAAATTAAATATCAATTTTCGATATCATTATGAAAATATAAATAAATTAGTTATAAGTTTTCATAACTATTGATCTAAACTAATTAATTCAAAAAAACTTATAATGTTTTATTTTGATTAATCTTCTTTCATTAATAAAAACTTTTTTTATAATTATTCCTATTAAACTAATTACAATAAAATTTATAAGCAAAATAAGGCCTATAAATAGTTAATTCCCTTCCCACACTTAAGTTTCACATTATCCTAAATATACAAATTTAAAGAATAAAAAAATTTAAGGATAATAAATATCAAGGGATGAAAATAAAAAGGGAATAGAAACTTTTTGGCTCTTGTTTGTAATTTGCTATCTAAGGCAATTTTGATCAACATCTAAAAGTTATTTATACCTTACAAACAAGCATAAAAATTGCAATGCAAAAATAATAAAAATTAAATGAAAATTGGAACTAAATACGAATTGAACTAAATACTAAGTAGAAATAGAATAATGTAACTGAAATAAAAATGTAGTTTGGCATCTTAAAAGGAAAAAAGGAAATTTTAAAATGTGCAAGGCTTAATATGAAAGAGAGAAAAATCACTGGGAGCTCAGTCAACAATCGGCTTTTCTTAATCTTTTAGTGTTGCAAAGATCATGGAGATAGTTTGGTACATCACACATATAGGAACTAGGTAAACTATTGTCACTCCATTCCTCCTATCTGCCTCCAAAAACCTATGTAAACATAGTTCTGCCTACGCATTTTGGTCTTTATACAATGAATGGTGTTAATAATTCTTTCCTACATTAGCTAATGTGGGAAAGGTTTGGTCTCTCTAGGCCCCTTAGTTATCTCTTCATCCTAAGTTATATCAACTACTTATATAAATTTAGCCAGCAACATGGGCTCTACTTTTATCTTATGTCTATTCTTTGACTATAAGGAATTTATTTCCATCTCTAAAAAAATAGAATATAATTGTCATCAACCTTATAAACTAAACTAATTTTATATGCCTTATCATTTCAAGGTCGAAAGCTCTTATGCAATACCTGGTAATTAAGTTTAAAAGAAAATTAAAAAATTAGGATTTTTACTACTGCAGTCAGATAAGAGCTCTACATATTACATCATACTTGTTATTTCCCATATGTTCAAGATACATGGCAAATCATAATTCTAGGGACATAGTCTCCTTCTAACTATGCACATCAAATAGAAAAAATTTCCACATGTGACTACTTTTGAACTCTCCTTTCTCCCTTAAAATGAATGAGATATTACTTCGTTAAAGCACATAAGGCGAAAGAATTTATCTTATTGCTTTATTTTTGTTGATGGATCATAATCAAAGGTGTTAGTTGATATGATTTTCCAAAACTCTTTGGGTTTCCTTTTATAAATATCGATGGAAAAATTAGTTATATAGTTTTCTTAAACCCTTTGTTTTCTCCTATTTAGGTATACAAAATATACATTATAGTATAAACATATTAATTTAGCAATCATTTTATTTCTCCAAATCTTAATTCTATTACATTCTTCTTAATATTCAGCATGCATAAACACTTTCAATGTAGTTAAAATTTCTAAAGTGATTTCTCAAAAGGCATTGTTAGTTATGTTAATAATTGATTGTCATTTATAATTGTTCGTTTCATCTACCAAACCTATATGCTCCAAATTATTTAAAATTTATTCTTCTAGTTTATTTGAAATCTATAAGATTCAAGTAAGCATACCATTCAACTTTATCTTCGTTAAAAAATGTAAGTATAAGGTACTTATTTTGGGATGAAGTCTTAACTTTTATATGTTCACTGCTTTTAAAGCTACCTTGAATTACTTTTAAATTCTTTCTTTTGTTTGTAGTGGTAATTATTAAGTCATAGTTGTGTATTGTGGAAAAGTTAAGAATAAAAAATAGATAATAATTTTCTCAATATGCAAAATTTGCAACAAAAAAAAAGAGAGTGAGTTTGGAGCCTTATAGGCTTAAAATTTTAGATTTTAAGGGGAGAAACGTGGTTGCAACTTATGATAATTAAGGGTAAATTAAAGTATATAGGTTTTATTAAAGAACTAGGTTTTTGAGGAAATTTACAAAAAATAAAGAGAGGGAAAATTTTGTGTTTTAGAATTTTAGTGGCATGATATATGACACCATTTAAAATTAAAGTTTTGGTCAACACAGCTTGGCCTACGACTTTGACCAAGATCTAGCTCAATCAAAGATCTATTTTTATTTAAATTTAGAGACCTTAGTTTCATGTTTAGAATTTAAATCATGTTACTTTTTAGTGTGAGAAATTTTTAGGGTATTTATTTAATAATAATTATTAGAGCTTGTTTTCCTTATTTTTTATTGAACTTGGAACATATTAAAGAATTGTTTATACATGGCATTCAAATACTTTACAAATTTGTTTATTGACCAATTAAAATCAAAAAATGAATTCCATTATGCATCTACTTTATCTATTTTTTTGTTTTACTTAAACTTATTTATAAATATTCTAGGGTATATTCTTTGTGGGTTAACATAAGTTAGAATCAAAGCTTGTTTTTGTTTTCGTATCATTTAATTTCTTTTATATTTATTTTTTGAAAATATTATTAACGTTTTCAATCTTCTATCCCATAGTTCTTTCTAGTCAAGTGGACTGATCACTTTTATAATATAGGTTTTGGAGTACTAAGTGTCGTTCCCATATAGATGATGAGTATTGGTATTACCCCTTTTCCTATTATCTAACCAACAAATATGATAATGGACATTATAAAAAAAACTAATGAAATAAGTTAAAATAAATTAATACAATTGACTAAGTAGAAAAAAGATTAAATTAATAAAAAATCAATAAAAATAATAGTACTCAAGTAATGAATCTCTCAGGACTCCTCATGCAAATACGAATTGTTATGTGAATTTAATCTAGAGTTCATCGAATTATGAAAATTCCTCAATTATATTAATAACTTTGTAAAGATTATTAACATGTAAACCTAGGTTGATTAACCAAAACCTCTTCAAAATTAAAACCCCTAAAATTTCGTTACCCATATTTATGAATTCCTTTATTAGGTTTGATCATAATCAGGAAGATTTATGTTAACCTATCTATAGGACCACAAGCAAATCTTTTTGCTTAAATTAGATCAATTCTTAAAAAGGATTTCTCAATCCCAAATTTATGAAATCAAATATGAATCAATATACCAGAAAAAATCAATTCAAGAACAATAAAGAACACTTTGTCAAATCATAATGAAATTGATAAATAAATTAAATTAAAATGAAATCACAACAAAATCCATCCTTGGGTTCATCATATTTAGGTATCATAAAGATTTAGTTCCTAATCATAGAATACATAACGTAAAATCTAAAGGAAAATACAAAAATAAATGAAAAATGAAAATTCCCCTTTAATCTTTATGAAATTCACTTTAGATTAATGGAAATTCACTCCAAATTTGTTTTCTTGCTAGTTCTTCATTTCCTGTGTCATTTTGGGATATCTAATTATGCCTCTCAAATCACTATATTCTTTTTCTCTTGATTTTTTTCCTTTTAGAGTTCAAAAAATATGTTTTTGGGTGGAGAATGGGAAAGTTCATAGTCAAGTATTTAACAAATATGAGATTTGTATCTAAAGCAAACATGTGCATAAACATAGGCCAAAAATGTGAGCACAGGCTCATTAGCATCCAACATAGACATATGCCTCTTAAACACGACTGTGTAACACATCAATATACTTCAAATTCTTCAAACACAATCATGTAAGCAAGAAATTTAAAAATAATAAGGAATAGGAGTATATAGATGATTGCGCACAAGGCTGTGTTCTTTATTTATAGCTTTATAACTTGGTCAAAAAAGCTCCAGATTGCTCCAAACTAGTCCAAATTCCTTTCTTTTCTCAAAATAAGTGAATTGCATGCAACTTGAAAATAAAATACGAATGAATTGGGTACCAAAAATAATAAAATATTCAAATAAACAAGCAAAATTTATTATATATAAACATAACAAAAGAACAATTAAGCACTTATAACTTGTGTTCTTTGTGATTCCTTTTCATTCTCTTACTTCATATTCTTGTTTCTAAAGTTTCAATAAAAATAAAATTTTGTATCTTGTTTTTAAGGTTTGCCTACCTCTACTTTTTGTATTAGAGTTTCTTTATTGTTTAACTCCTTTGCTTCATCCTCTTTATACCAATTGTTTATGTGGTTGTCAAATAAAATAAAGGAAATGAAAAGAAAAGAAAAGAAAAGAAAAGAAAAAAGAAAAAAGAAAGAAGTTATGTAAGAACAGTTGTTTCAAGAATTGTTCCAAAATGTAGTTTGAAATTCTTGTTGATCCCTCCTTATTTTATTTGGTTTGCACATTTCTTTCTTAATATAGTTTTTTTATATATATTCTTGACCAATATATCTTATATTTTTAGTCTTTACAAGGCTAGATTCTTGTCTTAATTTTTTAGATCTTTAAAGAACCTACGAAGAAGTGAGACATGAGTGGCTTGTCATCTTTGAGAGTAAATATATGAAAGAGTGCTTGAGAAAATTTTCTTTACTAACTTCTCTTATAGCTTCCAAATATGCCTATTAAATGTGTTTCACAACTGTTGGAGGATAAAGATAACTTGTATTTTATGCAAGCTATACAATAACAATTTGAATGGATAAATATAATATTTGGCATGATTATAAACTAATTAGAGATGCAAGATAGAAAAAGAAGTTATTCTTGAATTCTTTAACAAAAGGAGGATGCTGAAAGAGATCAAAAAAATATTTATTGGTCTTATCCCAAAGATTCAAGCATTAGGTTCTCTTAAATAATTTAATCAATTGCCTATTGTAATACCCATATATAAGGTAGTATCTAATTTTTTGCAAATAGTCAAAAGCACATACTTCCTACATATATTGACGCTTAATATTGGTGACAACATATTGCCTACTAAGGAGATTTTCATGAGTTACAATAAGAAACATAAAGTATGTTAATGATCTGATTTTATTTTTCAAAGATGAACAAAACTCTCTAAGAATACTTTTGTCATCTTTAAAATATTTTAGGATTCTTTTGGTCTCTACCTAAATAGAGACAAAAGAAACTTATACCTCTCCTTATGAGCTCTTAGATTGTTGTTTAGTACTTAACCATCATAAACCTAAAAGTCAAGCTCTCTGCACTTAATCATCACGTATTTTGGGATTTCTATATCAAGAAAGAGCGCTCTTATAGAAAGTTTCAAATATATAGAGTCAAGATTCAGAAAATGATCTCCAATTAATGCAACAAGAACCTTACAAACAAAATAGTGGAGGAACTTCTTAGGAATTTTTTATAGTTAGAGGATTCCATCAAGAGAGATATGGCTAAAGTGAAATGGGAAAAAGAAATACCAAAAAGAAGATGAAGGTTTGGGAATAAAAACATTGAAGCTTACAAACAAAGTCCTCATGACAAAATGAAAATGGAGGTTACTAAATGACAAATAATCACTTTGTATGTAATTAATACATGCCTATTAATTGAAGAGTGAAAACTTATGGAATATACAATCTAAAGCAAGCACTTCTTGGACTATACATAATGTCTAAAATCTGAAAGGGAAAAATCATGATGGTAATTCAGAGACAAATTGGTAATGGTGTAATCATTGCATTTAGCATGATAATTGGTCTCATTTTGGCCTTTTGATTGAATCCAATGAACTAACTACTTTGAGGGATGTTGAGTAAGTTCTAATCTTATAAAACCCCAGTATACTGCAAGTGCAGGTGTGGATCCCACGAGGAGTTGGTGATCCCACGAGGAGTTGGTGAACTAATATAATTCTAAGTTATCTAAGGCCTAAAAGGATTATAGAAAGAAAAAAGAAACTAAACAGAAAAGTAAATTCGTGAATATGGATCGATTGCAAATTAAATTGTAAAATTAACAAATAAGGAATCAAATTGAGCACCACAAATGAACAATTAAAAATCATGCAAAGAAGATTAGTTGATTATGAGAAGGGGGATTTGTCTTATCATCAAATGCTAAAATAATTAATTTTGAGTTAATACGGTGTTGGTCCTAGACTTTCGAAGGGTGGATTACTCTCTCTCGTGTTATAATCATTAAACCCTAAATCATAACCCCTAATTCAATTATGGAATTTGAAATCTCTTAATTAACAAAAAACCCACACGTGCAATTAGATCTTAAGCTCTCTAACAGACTATCGGGGGTCTTCACGCAAGATCTCTCTTTGTATAAATTATTGATTTGATTATTTATATGATCTAATAGATTCTTTAACTTTCATTACCCAATCTATTCGTTTTTCTATTAGTTCACTCTCTCGATTTGTTACCAAAGCATAAAATCACATTAACACTGATTCATGAACAAATCCCTAAAGGAGTTTAGAACATCATCATCCATCACTATTAAATCCATCTCATACATTTGAAAGTAAGAATAATAAAGATGAATTGACATGTCACTTAGAAGGGTTGGAATAAATCAGAAAGATAACAGAGCTGTAACCCTTCGTCTCCCTCTCTCTTCTCCTCCTCTTATCTTCATCTTCCCCTTGGATCTTTCTCAAAGTGACAAACTCTCCTTTAGGTCTTCTTTCTTTTCTTTATATACCTTTTCCATTTAGGGTAAACATTAAGGTTTCCTTGGGCCCAAAAATTAGAAATATCCCCTAAAAAGTTATGTTTTAGAATTCAATCCACGTTTGTTATCACGCATGCCATGATCGTGACACTTAATTTTGCTTTCTGTCACGATCGTGGCAGATGGGGCCATGATCGTGGTAAACCCACCAAGTTTTTGTCACGATTATGGCCCTGGGTCTTTCTCCTGGTTTCCTCTGATCTACCAAGATCATGGCAGATCACCTAGCTTTTATTATGATCATGGCCCTGGGCCTTGCTCTTAGCTTCCTTGGAATTCCTCCTATTCTTCGATATTTGATCTAAACCATGGATAAACACATCAAGGCACCTCAAATATACAAAATTTAAGCTCAATAGCATGCTCTAACCAATAGAAAACTCAAAATACAAATATCTAACTAAATAATATAGTCCTAACCTAAACATGCGCTAATAATTCACGTTACCAGCTAAACATATACTAATTACCCTCTAAAATATTATGCAACCAACAACTATCAACATCAACACACTTAAACTTTTTCTTGTCCTCAAGCAAAATCAAAATAAAAAAACCTAACAATAAGACTCACACATGTAACAATGGTACAGTGGTGTTGAACTTCATGAAACAAATTTAGGTATAAACACAATCCTTCAAATTGTTCTAACTTATTAATTTTTGAAATTTGTGTCTAAGTACTTTAGACTAAATATACATACTAATTAAGAATTAATGTCAAATTCATTCACTCTTATCGCTTACACATACACACTAATAATTTGTTAGTTAATCAAAATTGTAACTATCCTTAAGCAGCTTTTCATAAGAAATCATGTTATTCACAAGATCAGTACGATTTATTAAATAACACATAATTTTTGTTAATTTTATAAAGAAGAAACTAGCCTTTTGACGCAAAGGTAAACAATTATGATAAATGTTCCCCGATTACTCAACTAGGCCATGTTTTTATTAAGTAGCATGGTTGGAATGTCATTATAGCCTTTTGACACGAAGTCAAACATTTGTGATGAATGTCCCCTAGTTACTCAGCTACATCACATTATTAACAGGCCACTAGTTCTATTCATGACTCGATTTTTTTCAAAAAGGGCCAATGAAATAGTTATTTATTTAAGATTTACACAACATTTATATATATGTATATAAACCTTATTTCTTAAGCTAATCATTCCTATGAAAAGACACTAACAATGCTAATTATTTGATTAACCTAAAATTATCAGTGAATGTGTTAAATTCCTAGAGTGAATGAACTAACATTGTATCCTAATTACCATTCATATTTAACTGAAGCAACTTAGAAAACTAATTTCTCAAGCAAATAAAGTTTAGCAACCTAAAAGACTATGTTCAAAGCTTAATCGATTCTGTTAAGTCCTAGCCATTGACACATTCATATCAAACACATCATGCAATCTTAAACAAAACTAACATTGACAAACTCATTTATTTACATATATTTTCATATCAATTGGAAGAGTTTTTGTCACTATAATTGGTTTTTATTGCATTATTTAATTATTATTTGAATTATTGTGCATTACAT
>JAOSBN010000008.1:29346851-29357525 GCA_027563595.1 Erythroxylum suave | reverse complement strand
TTAAATTAAAAGTTAATTCAAATGCATTAAATAACTGAGAACCTAAGGGTCACACACATAAAAGATCGGTTAAAAAACATAGTATGTATGACCAATTTTACATAGTCATGATCGTGACTCATAGGCCATGATCGTTGTTGAAGGCGAGCTTTAAAGGGCTGCGAGCTTTAAAGGGCCTCGATTATGGCTCATTGGCCACGATCGTGACAGAGGGCACAAATGAGTATATAAGTGAGTTCTTCACTTATGTACATGAGGTCCTACCACTTATTTCACACTCAAGTGAGAGCTTAGGGGTTCTACAAGAGTTCTATAGTGAGAGAGAGGTATCAAGAATCTTGTTCTTGTAATTCATGCAATTGTTGCATAAATCAAAGTGCATACAACAAGATTCTTGATTTATCTTCCATTATCTTAAGTATATACTAGAATTCATCTAGTTTGGTGCTCAAATCACCCTTATAAGTTGTCTCTTCATCTTCCTTTTGTGTTCTTAGGAGATCAAGGAAGGGTTTGGAGTTTGCAATAGCCTAAACAAGGAGAAGAAATAAGAAAGGAGGAGAAACAAAAGGTGAACAGTTTTGTTATTTCATATTCTTTGCATATCCTTGCAATGTATGATTTTGTGATTTTCGGGTTGTCAAGATTCCGACACTTCCACTGCATACGCATACATGTGATGCATGCAACTATGGCTAACCCTATAGTGGTATTACAACAAGTTTATTCATGTTATTGACATATCGAACATGTGCGAAGTATTTGCTGGGTTGTGACTGACTTACATATTGATTTGGAATAATTCGTGTAAAATTTAGAAAAATGGTTTTTTCGACTTGCTTATGGGAAATGTTTATAAGTTTTTACATTATTTTTCTGTATAAGAAAATTGCAATTGAAGGTCATTTTCTATTTTATTTTGAATTAATATCCAGACTGTTCATATGTTTATTTTTGGGAATTTATGGAAAACTAAATGCATGTGTTGAATTTGAAATTTTCTTAATAATTATAATTTTTTCTTATTTTCTTTCACATAAGTGTTTAGAAGATGTTATTTTATGTTTTTTTTAAAATAAAATTCAATTGAATGTCATTAGCTATTTTATTATGAATTTAGTTTCAGCTTGATGCATGTATGAAGTTCTGGAAAATTTGGAAATGTGATGAACATGCATGAAAATTCCATATTAATTTTCTAAAAAATTGTTTTTGTAAATTTTATCCATGTAGATGCAAGATTAGATGTTTCTACATGTATTAAATGCGTGACAGTCGTTGTTAAAGTGATTATCTTATGCATGCATAATGTAATGATTGACTAGTGTTAGAAGTAATGTGACAAGTGTCGTACACATGTGATGTACTGGCTATTTCCAATTCATTAATAAATAATTCCCAAGAATTAGGTTCTAGAATTTTTTTTTAGACACATTTAGAATATGTATAAGACTCTTGAATTTTTCCAAAATTAATTGAATTTGATTCAATTATTAAATAAAGTCAAATTCAACATTGGTCAACTTTTTGAAAGTTGATGGATTTGACTTACTTAATGACTTATAATGTATGTATTTCGGTTATGAGACATAAATAAGGTTCTTATGTGATAAGATATGTATTATTTTGATCACTTTAGTGTCTAATAGGTTAACTTAAATATCGCGACGATTTCGGTTGTCAAGATAATTTTGACATGTGCCAAAATTTTTTAGATAAATTTGATATGACCTAGGGATATTATAGAAGACTAATTGGTGTACGGGAACTTCAGAAACCCTAGTTATTAATTTAGAATTAATCCAAGTAGAGCATAGCATTTCTAGTGTGACTAGATAAAGGCATATATACAAGGATTAAAGTGTTTTATTTGGACATCAAAATAATTGAATTTTAGGCTTCCAAATCGAATCACATTCATAATTTGGATTATCCAAGACTAAAACTAGTACCCAATTAAGTTCAAGAGTTGAATCAAATCACAAACTTTAGATGCATAGTCAAGTCATAACCAAAGTTAAGCCTTCTTTGTGTGATAGATGCATTTTAAGGGTAGTTATGGAAATAGGCTCAATTCAATTGAGTTTTCCATAATCTAAATGTATATATATTATATACATACACAAAATCATCTAAGGATTGCTAAGATAAAAGAACAAATCCCTTAACTGAAATATTAGGACTTACGCCTTCCATTGATATGGCAAGAATCAGAGTTTTTTTAGAGTTGGGTTGTTGGGCAAACCTAAGCCCCCATACACGAATAGGTTCAAACCACAGAAATTAGATTTTTGGATTAATGGATTAGTCCTAATTGGAAGCATTGATTTATTTGGCAAACCCAAGGTCAACGTGAATAGAGGCGAAGTTAGGTTGTATACATGGGATGTATACAAATCTAGAGTTAATGACCCATTAAGTGTGCTAAATTGATAGATGACGACATAAGTCGATAGTTGCATAAATCAATGCAGTTGTTATGAATGATGCTATTGATTAACTTAAGATGGCTTGTTGGGCAAACCCAAGGTCATTCCTGGTGATATTGGATATTGACCCATTAAGAAAACTATAAATTTTCTCGAATTTGTAGTAAGGGCTATAGATTTGAATAAGAATAGTGGGACCCATGATATATGTGATTAAAGACCTTATCGATATGATTTAATGTGTATTTTAACATTTTCTGTACGATGTCTTTTAATGTGATCCTACGCTCATTGTTAGATTCCAACAAACTCATAGGACCAAACTTCTTGGATTGGCTGTGAAATTTAAGAACTGTTCTCAAATTTGAAAAACTAGGATATGTCCTAGATGAACCACTTCCAGATCCCCCTGTTGTCGATGGATCTAATAAAGATCAAAAAGCTTACAAGAAGCTACTGGATGATAGTGAGTTTTCTAGCTGTATAATGTTGGCCTCTATGTCACTAGAACTGCAGAAATAACATGAGACTATGGATGCTCATACCATAGTCTAACATATGAGGGAACTGTTTGATGAGGAAGCTAGATCTGAAAGGTTCGAGACCTCAAGGTTGCTTTTCCATTCAAAGATGGTTGAGCGATCATCTTTAGTGCAGTATTCACTGAAGATGAATGGATATATTGAAAGGTTAGGTAGTTTGGGCCTCATTATGGATCATGAATTAAGTATAGACTTGATTCTGACTAGTCTGACTGATAGTTATTTACAATTTTTGCTTAACTATTAGATAAACCAAATATCGACAATGATACCTGAGCTGATTAATCTACTCAAAACAGTTAAACAAACTGTTAAAAAAGACAATAAGGCTGTGATATTGGTGGACTCTGCTTCTGGTTCTTAAAAGAAGAACCAAAAGAAGAAGAAGTCCAAGAAGCCAGTCGAAGGTGTAACCATGAAGAAGGTGAAGGAGATAACATTAAAGGGGATAAGCTTCTATTGCAATAAGGAAGGCATTAGAAGAGGAACCGCAAATCTTATCTAGAGTCACTAAAGCAGAAGAAGGCATTAGATGCCCCACCGTCTACTTCAGGTATGATATTTTTCATTGAGGTTATTTATGATCATAACATTTGGGTATTAGATACCAGATGTGGCTCACACATATGTGTTGATATGTAGGGTCTCAGGGATACTAGACCGCTCAAGAAGGGAGAGATGGACCTACGAGTTAGAAATGGAGCAAGAGTTGCTGTATTAGCTCTAGGGACATATGTTTTGTATCTTCTTAGTGGGCTAGAGTTAACTTTGGAAAATTGCTATTATGTACCCATTGTCACTAAAAACATGTATCTATTTCATGTCTTGATAAAGCGAGATTTCATTTAACTTTTTCAAGCTATGGTTATTCAATTAAGATGAATGAAATGTTGTATGATACTGCTACATTGTGCAATGGAATTGACATATTAAATATGTCCAATCCAATTTTAAATATCAATGACAATAAAACACAAAAATGAGATAACCTAAAATCATCTTACTTATAGCATTGTCGACTTGGCCATATAAGTGAAATGCATGATTAAGCTACACAAGTATGGTAGCATAGGGTCATTTGATAATGAATCATATGACACATGTAAATCTTGCTTGTTAGGCAAGATGACTAAATTACCTTTTAAAGAAAAGGGTGAACGAGTGAATGGGTTATTAGACCTAATACATTCTGACGTATGTGGTCTGATGTCCATTCTACCAGAGGTGGTTTTGTATACTTCATTACTTTTATCAATGATTATTCACCATATAGGTATGTGTATCTAATGAGATACAAGTCTGAAATGTTTGAAATGTCAAACAATTTAGACATAAAGTAGAGAAAGAACTCGGTAAAAGTATTAAGACACTTCAATCATATTGAGTTGGTGAATACTTAAATGAGGAATTTCTAACTTATCTCAGAGATAATGGCATAGTATCCCAATAGACTCCACCTTACATACCATAACATAATGGTGTGGCTAAAAGGAGAAACTGAATCTTGTTAGACATAGTAAGGTCAATGATGGGCTTAGCAAATCTACCGATATCTTTTTAGGGTTATGCACTTGAGACTGCTATTTATGCGACAAAAAGAGTCCCCTCAAAGGCAGTTGAAGTTACTTCATATGAGATATGGACTAACAAAAGGTCATACCTTTCTCATTTGAAAGTCTGGGGTTGTCCAGCTTATGTGAATCAGACAAGCTTGAAGCAAAATCTGATAAATGTCTGCTTATAGGATATCCTAAGGAAATAATTGGATATCAATTCTATATTGCTTTAGAGCAAAAGGGTGGTTTTGTCTCAAAGAATAATGTCTTTTTAGAGAAAGAGTTTCTTAAAAGAGAAGACAATGGGAGAAAAGTTGAACTTGATGAAGTTCAGGATGTTCAAACAGATTGAAACTGCCTAAACCTAAACCTAAACCTGAAACTGTTGTCTACATAAACCAGACAATAGTTGAACCTTCCGATGCACAATATATTTACAGGTCAAGTAGGATACATAATGTTCCAGAGAGATATGGATTTCTCATAAGTGAACAAAATGACGTATTGCTCATAGAGGACGATGGGCCTACAACCTATGAAAAGGCTCTGAAGAGTTCAAAATAAGAAAAATGGCTTCAAGCCATGAAATCTGAAATGGATTCTATTAATAAAAACCAAGTATGGACTTTGGTTGACCCACCCAAAGGTTAAAAACCTATAGGGTGCAAGTGGATTTTCAAGAAGAAAGTCAACGTGGAAGGTAATGTGATTACCTATAAAACGAGGCTAGTCGTTAAAGGTTATAGTCAAAGAAAAGGAGTTGATTATGACGAGACATTTATCCCCGTAGCTATGATTAAATCCATTAGAATACTCCTAGCCAATGTTGCTCACTAAGATTATGAAATATGGAAAATGGATGTGAACATAGCTTTCCTAAATGAAAACCTAGTTAAGGATGTATATATGATACAACCTGAAGGCTTTGCATCTAGAGATGGCAGCAAGGTATGTAAGCTTCAGAAATCTATTTATGGATTGAAGCAAACATCTAGGAGTATGAACATCTGATTTGATGAGACAATAAAAAAGTTTGGTTTCTCATAAAATTTTGATGAACCTAGTGTGTACAAGAAGGTTAGTGGGAGTGCTATCATAATCCTTATGTTATATGTGGATGACATAATATTAATAAGAAATGATATCTCAAGTTTGCAATCAGTCAATGTTTGGTTGTCTTGGATTTTTTCCCCTGAAAGACCTTAGAGAATCAAATTAATATTAGGAATAAAGATCCATAGAGATAGATTAACGAAGTTAGGTCTTTCACATTCAACATACATAGATAAAGTGCTAAATAGGTTTAGCATGAAGTAATCCAAGAGAGGGTTTCTTTCTATGACTCATAGGATGAAACTCTCTAAATCTATATGTCCCAAGAAATAAAATGAGAGGACTTGCATGAGTATAATCCCATATGTTTTGACAGTAGGATCAATCATATATGTTATGTTATATACAAGACTGATATATAGTATGCTCTAAGTGTTACAAGTAGATATTAATCAAATCCTGGTGAGGGTCACTAGGTCGCTATCAAGAATATCCTAAAGCACTTAATCTATCTAAGGATCTATTCTTGATATATAGAAATGGAGATCTCATAGCGAGTGGGCATATAAATGTTAGTTTTCAATCTGAACAGGATGACACCAAATTTTAGTCAGGTTATGTTTCACACTGAATGGTGGAGTAGTTAGTTGGAAGACTTCCAAAAAAGAGACGACTGTAGATTTGATGACCAAGTAGAGTACATTACAGCTGTGGAAGCTACAAAAGGAGCTGTTTGGATCAAGAAGTTTGTTATGGAAATTAGAGTGGAACCTAGCATAGTAGACCTAATATTGTTGTGCTGTGATAATAATGGGGCTATTGTTTAAGCCAAGGAACTAAGGTCTCATCAGAGGTCCAAACATGTGCCTAGGAGATATCACCTAATCAGGGAGATAATTGATAGAGGTGATGTAAAGATATAAAGAATGCCCATAGATCTGAACATCACTGATCCTCTGACTAAGCCACTTCCTCAAGTGAAATTTGATTATTACGTACTCGCCTATGGTATTAGATACAAAGGTGATTGGCTTTAGTGCAAGTGGGAGATTGTTAGAGTAGTGGTCTAAAGGCAATCACCTTTAGCACTTTTGTACTGACTTTATTTTGATTAATAAAGTGAATGACATTTTTCATTAATTTGATATTCTTCAATTAGTAAAGTGCATATGGGAGATTGTTAAAGTAGTGCTCTAAAGGCAATCATTGATGTTAATCTTAAATCGAATTAATGAAGTATACGATACAAAACATAGCTTGAAGGAAATCACGATGAGATCATGATAATGAGATTCCTATCATGTGCAATTACATTAGTATCTAAATAATCCCTAGTCATAGGATTAATAAGGCAGGACATTATTAATCTAGGCAGACTACCATATGTTATACTTCTTGATTTGATCAAGCAGTGGATCTTATAAATTGTAAACATAAGAAGTTTAGAGTTAACATATGGATGCTTAATAAGGGTAATAAGTGCATTGGATGATTTAGTATGAGATTATCAGATGGATGATCTATCGAATGTCAATGATTAATCTCATCATAGCAATAGTGAAAATATCCTTAGACTTCAAGTTCTCAAGGATATCTTGGATAGTAATCCTATGCTTTGACATCATTCCTTGTTACCTCGAGATGAGGTCATGCTTAGGGTGGTGATTGGGAACAACTGTTGGTATTCGAAGGTAATTGTGTAACCAATAAAAGATTCACTTAGACTAGATGTGACGTAGTCAATCTAATGGGAGTTGACACATAGGCCATACTCCGAACAAAGTGGGCTATAGTATGTTGAAAGGATGAATTGCATGGTAATTGTCTATGGAAAGGTTCATAAGTTGTATAATTAACTAATGAAGAGTTCATGTGTTGATCCACTTATATTTGGTTAATTGGCATCATGAAACCTTTTATGGTTTGCTTGAATTAAGAGTTAATTCAAATGACTTAAATAATCGAGAATCTGTGGGTCACATACATAAAAGATTAGATGAAAATCACAGTGTTTATGACCAATTTTAAATAGCCACAACCATGACTCATAGGCTATGATAGTGGAGCCCAATTTTTTAAAAGGGCCATAATTGTGCCTCATTGGCCACAATTGTGACAAAGGGCACGAATAAGTATATAAGTGAGTTCATCACTCATGTACATAAGGTCTTACCACTTCTTACACACTCAAATGAGAGCTTAAAGGTTCTAGAAGAGTTTTAGAGTGAGAGAGAGGTATCAAAAACCTTGTTCTTGCAATTCATGCAATTGTTGCATGAATCAAAGTACATGCAACAAGATTCTTGATCTGTCTTCCATCATTTTGAGCATCTATTATAACTTATCTAGTTTGGTGCTCAAATCACCCTTATACATTGTTTCTTCATCTTCTTCACATGTCCTTGTGAGATAAAGGAAGAGTTTAGTGTTTGCAACAACCCAAACAAGGAGAAGAAACAAGAAAGGAGGAGAAAAAAAGGTAAAAAGTTTTGGTATTTCATGTTCTTTACATATCCTTGCATGTATGTATGATTATGTGATTTTCGGATTGTCATGGTGTTGGAATCTTGATTCTAACACTTCCGCTACATACACTTGCATGTGATGCATGCAACCATGTCTAGTCCTATAAATAGTGAGTAATTCGTAAAGAGCTGAACAAATTTATACCTTTTATGGCTTTTATTAACTTAGAGAACTCGTTTCATGATTTTTGACATTATCCATATATCAATTTCCAAAGTCGACAAACCTTATTTCTTCCATTCATTTTAAAACTCGAAGGTAATCTCATATAATCCTTTTCCTCTAAATTATCATGTAGAAGGGCATTGTTCATGTCTTTTATTGTAACCCCTATCCTTTTGACATTGCTACTACTAAGAGAACTTATATATATCTGTGTTTGTGTGCGTGTATATACAAGTTCTCTTACTAGCAGCAATATCAAAAGGATAGGAGCCACACTAGAATCCTTTTCCTTTAAATTATCATGTAGTAGGGCATTTTTCACATCTCTTAGTGTAGCCCCTATCCTTTTGACATTGCTGCTACTAAGAGAACTTGTATATGTACATTCAACAACAGAAAGAGTTGAATATGAGACAGACACGGTGGATTAAGTTACTAAAGGATTATGACTATTAGATCTTGTATCCCTCGGGTAAAGCCAATGTAGTGGTTGATGCCCTGAGCAGAAAATTGATGGGGAGTTTATATCATATCCCCATTCAAAAGAAAGAGCTAGTTAAAGATTTAAACTGGTTATTTAATATGGGATTGCACTTGGAAGTATCTGATTCTCAGGTGTTACTTTTTCAGTTCCAGGTGAAACCCAATTTAATTGATGAGATTAAAACTGTCCAAGACAGTGATCCTAAGCTAGCCAAATTGAGAATAGCTGTACAGGATGGTAAGGTGACAGAGTTCGGTATAGTGGATGGAGTATTGAAATGTGGTAACCAGTTATGTGTACCTGACATAAATGGGCAAAGACAAAGAATTATGTATGAGGCACATTATACACCCAATAGTGTTCACCTTGGAACCACCAAGATGTACCATGATGTTAAAGGTATATATTGGTGGCTTGGTATGAACAATGATGTAGCCCAGTTTGTATCAACTTGTTTAACTTGTCAACAGGTCAAATTTGAACATCAGAAGCCCATTTGGACTTTTACAGGAGCCACCGCTACCTGAGTGGAAATGGGAGTGAATTACTAAGGATTTTGTGATTGGACTGCTAAAAACACCTAAGGGGCATGATTCCATTTGGGTTGTAGTCGATAGACTCACCAAGTCAGCCCACTTTATAGCAGTTAAAACCACTTATAGTGTAGCTCAGTTAGCCCAGTTATATATTGACAGAATTGTGTATGGAGTGCTAGTGTCTATTATATCTGATAGAGGAACACAGTTCACTTCTAAATTCTGGCAGAAACTACAAGAAGCCATGGGTACATAGTTGAATTTCATTACAACATTCGACCCACAGGTCTATTACATCTAATAGAGGAACACAGTTCACTTTTAGATTCTAGCAAAAACTACAAGAAGCCATGGGTACACAGTTGAATTTCATTACAGCATTCCACCCACAGATTGATGGGTAATAAGAGAGAAGCATCTAGACACTCGAAGACATGTTAAGAATGTGTGTCTTGGACTTTGGTGGAGATTGGGAAAGTCATTTGCCTCTAATAGAATTTGCTTACAACAACAGCTACCATTCTACCATTAGGATGGCACCTTATGCGGCATTATATGGCAAAAAGTGCAGATCTCCACTATATTGGAGAGAAGTCGGAGAGAAATAGTTAAACGGACTAGAACTATTTCAAGAAACATTTGCAAAAGTTCCTCTGATACAGGAAAGATTAAAAATGGCCTTCAGTAGGCAAAAGAGTTATACATATTCCAAGAGGAGAGATGTACAGTATGAACCAAGTGATAAAGTTTTCTTAAAAGTCTCTCCTAGGAAAGGTGTAGTCAGATTTGGAAAGAGAGGGAAGCTGAATCCTAGATATATTGGACTGTTCAAGATCCTGGAAAAGGTCGGAAATGTGTCATATCGGTTGGCTTTGCCTACTCATCTTAGCTACATGCATCTAGTTTTCCATATATCATTGTTAAGAAAGTACATTCCAGATCCTTCTTAAGTATTACAAGCCCTAGAAGTGGAAATAGCAGAGAATCTTTCTTATGAAGAAACTCCAACTGCCAACAGACAGATTAGAAAATTACAGAATAAAGAGATTCCAACGATTAAAGTCCAATAACAGAATCAAAGAGTTTAGGCATTTTCATGAGAAACAGAAGAATCAATGAGAACCAAATATCCATAGTTGTTTCCCCAATAAGGTAAATTTTTAAAATTCGTGGACAAATTTTAATAAGGGGAGAATGTAACACTCGGTATCTGATTTACTCGATACACCAAAAAAAAGTATTTTAGACTAATGTCATTAAAATCGAATTAAATTAATGATGTTTGACACTTTTCCGGCCGTCATAGGAAATTGTACGAGCTGATTTTTAAAGAACCAGTACAAGAGGGGCATTTTTGTAAATAGTGAACAAAGTGGCTTATAA
>JAOSBN010000008.1:29307149-29323983 GCA_027563595.1 Erythroxylum suave | reverse complement strand
TCTACAAATAACAATGTCCAAATCTCAACATAATGTTCAGCACACAGTTAAACTATAACCATGCTAATCTAGTTATATAGATGCAATCTCTAACTCAGAGTTTACACAAATACAACTAGATTTCAGACAAAATATGATTACTCCCCTTTTTAAGCCCATCGGTGAACTCAAACCGTTGCTACATTTTCAAGAGGGATTGGTGTCTAGCTACTCATCGTCGAACCATCTCTCCACTGGTGAAGATTGGAAGTCTCCATGGTAACCGAAGAGGGTGATGAGTGAGATGACGGTGATGATCGGTGTTGATGGTGGAAGAGTCGCCTTCTGCCTCCGAAGCGTGTCCCTCTGGTTTCTGCTTAAGTTTTTCTGTTTTCTTCTTGTCTCCTCTGTGTATCCGCCTCTGTTTTAACCTAAAATAGTCAAGTTTATAAATGATGGATACGGGTCGGGTCAATACAATGAGAGACGGAGCCCGGTATTTAATTAGCTCGCCTCGGCGAAGTGAGTAGGTGCCGCGGCGTGTTAATCCTATTCCCTTCGCTGCGGCGTGCTCTTGATGGAATCGCAGCGTGCTTCCCTTTAATCCTCGTCTCAGCGAAGTGCTTCGCAGGCGCCACGACTTGTGTGGCTCTGATGTCCTCGCCGCGGCGAGATGAATCTAAAGTCGCGGCGTGCACTTCCTGATTCTTTTGACTCTTCTTTTCCCCAACATTATCAATGACAATTCGCAGTATCAATGTTCTTGGAAAAATTATCATGAAATTAATGTCAACTTGTGACAAATCTACTGTGAAATTGTATAAAGTGTAAATTCATATAAGGGACTAATTAAAGCACAAAAATCACAATTTAAGAGTCAAAAAGTAAATTAAAGATAGCAAAAATGTAGCCAATTTATATAATAAACTTGGGCTCAATCACTCCCCCTTTCTGCAGGGTACATACCGAGACGCCCGAAGGTCATTCCGGTATATATCCTACGATAACGGTGAGCTACTATCAATCACTACGATAACTTTACATGGCATCATATCATTATTCATTATAAAGCATCATATGGAGATCACAATATTTTTAAAACCCAACATTTTCCTCAATTCATTTCACAACTCGAAAGGCTACGTTGTATCTTACAACACTTACCCTATGTACATCATCAAAACCTAATACAATAGTACTATAGAAATGAGGAAATGTACAAATCTATCTAATCTGTCCAAAAGTCCTAGCTAACCGACCTTTGAGCCATGACTCCTCTTGCCAAAACACAATCTACATGGCTAGTAGAACCTCTCAGTAGCTAACGTCATCTCTCGGTCCTGAAAAGACAACATTAAAATTTTGGTGAGTATTGCGAACTCAATGAGGTAAACATCATCGATGGTTCACTCAATTCATGCAGCACATCATTTCATATAACATATAATCATGTAGTTTCATATCATATTTCACATTTCCACTTAAGCATAGTCGAATTATGCATTTCAATCAATTAAACATACATAACCAAATGCATATCAAATGATTGTGAGACTCTTTTCCAATTGTTACGTTGTTGTGACCGAGTGCCTGAACTTTCTCGTATCCATTTTGAATATCGGGTTCATTAATAGCTATCCCTTATCCGATGAGGATACAGGGCTCATTACACGTTGAGCTTGAGGCTCTGAAACACTTTTGAGCTCGAGGCTCATTTTCACTCGTTAAGCTTTAAGCTCTAATCGTTGCCTACTCTAGTCGCAACTTCCATTATCTGATTATGCATTCATGCATGGAATGCATGTAACCCAATCAATCACATTATACAACACATAGGTCTTCACATTCACATATAAGCACTTCAATATCTCAACCGCCATTTATTTTCATCGGACCTTCTGTCTGGAATCCACAATCAAACAAATTCGTTTATCATTCACAGCATAACTTAAGCAGACAATAATTGAGAGAAACCATCTCAGTTACTCACAAGTTGCTCCCGAAGCTAACACCTGGAAGTGCCGGCAACATCAGGAAGTTGGCGTTCCAACTGTTTCTCTATAACAATTAACATACACAGATATCACAATCTGCATAATTATGTTTGTTCCTCAATGCACATATATGGAATGAATTATGTACAATGCATGTTCATGACAATCCTTGGGTATCCTTCCATCAAGGTTATCACCAAGAGCAATCAAATATCAAAACTCCTTTAACTAGTATTGTTTGTAGGGTTTGTACCTCAACAAACCATTTGAATCTAGTTTCATAACCTAATGAGTCATTTCAGATTTTTCTCAAAACTCTAACTTTTGAGTCTACTATTCACGTTAAATCAAAGAGTGCAATTGATAAAATTTGGTCCTATAAGCAGAAGGTAGACAAAGCAGAAGCAAAAGAATATTCAAAACACAGACGATAGCAAAACATAAACGAAAGCAAAAAGCAAACGAAATGCAAAAGGAAGACAATGAGAGGTCAAACATAGATGAAGTGCCAAAAGACAGATGCAATGCCGAAAGACATACGAAGTGTCAAAAGACAAATGTAGTGCCAAAAGTAAGACGAAGCGCCCATAAGACAGACGCAATGCCAAGAGATAGACGAAGCACCTATAAGACACATGCAACAGCGAGAGACAGACGAAGCAGAGAATAGACGATTTCAAAAAATAGACGAAAGCAAACAAAGAACAAATGAAAAGGCAGACGAAGTGAAGAAAAATAGATGATAAGTAGTCAACATAGACGAAGAAAGTCAACCATAAACGATAAAACACAGACGCAAGCTAGTCAACATAGACGATAAAATAGTCAACCACAGATGATAAAATATAGACGCAAAGTGGTCAACATAGATGATAAAATAGTCAACCACAGACGATAAAACACAGACACGAAGTGGTCAACACAGAAGATAAAATAGTCAACCACAGACGATAAAACAAAGACGCTAGGTGGTCTACTTAAGACGAAGAGAAGGTCAACCACAGACGATAAAACATAGATGATATGTCTTTACAGACGAAACATCTATGCTCCTTAACAACTCTAAATCCTCAACAACTCTTGTATAACCACCTATGTATTCATACATGCTCAATGAAGAAATAGAGCATATCACCTATCCATATCTAATTCTTCACACTAATCTTATACATCATTTTATTGCTATTTCAACTCTAAGAATCATTCCCCCAACATCTGATCACTAATAATCCATCAAATCCAAAATAACACCATATCCTCAAATTTTCATCCCCTTATCGCTGTGTTCAAGAATATAATTATATGAAAATGCCATGGTCATGCAGATAACCGTAACTCATCAAATTTATTTCAAAATCTCCAATTCTAAAGAATTTATTCACTACCTTCTTGTCGAAAAACTCCAAGATCTTCAACTATCCCCAAAGCCTTAATCGCATGCAAAGTCACATACTCGTTTGTGAACACTAACCAACTTTCGATTTTTCTTAAGGCAAAAGAAACACTTTAGGAGTAAAGGAAAACTCTGTGTATGGGAAGAAATTTGGAGATGATGATAACAAGGAAAGAACTTGAGAAAAGTGCTAACCCCTCTTTAATTCTTCGAATTACTCAAACATCTGACACGTAATAAAAGCAACTTTACACTTGTCATCTTCCTAAGGTCTAAGTTTTGACTTAGTTTCTTTTCAAATAACTCCCTCTAACTCTCATCTTTACAATCCAACTATTTCCAAATCTTCATTTGATTTCTATTCTTCTTTTTCCTATTTCCCATAATACTCTATAAATTTCAAAATAAATCCTAAGTTCACTAAAATTTATAATCTCATAATTATACTAACCAATAATATTTTCAATATAGAAACATTCATAATTCTCTAAAATTCACAATTTTCCAATAATCACAATTCAATCCAATTATACCCAGAATTATTCATGAATGCATGTGCAATTAATTTCATGTGCAGAAAAACTATCACTATTCATGTGTATGTGTATACCATTATATGCATGAACATAAAAATGCACCTCTTGCCTCTCACTGAACACTCCTATTTACTATTTTAACCTTCCTATAGGTGATGGGATGTTACAACTCTCCCCTCCTTAAAAGAAATTTCATCCTCGAAATTCTTACCTGTTTGCTCGAACAGGTGGGGATATTGCCTCTCCATATGCTCCTCTGTCTCCCAAGCTGCTTCCTCAGTTGAGTGGTTCCTCCAAAGGACCTTCACCAATGGAATGACTCTATTCCTCAACTGCTTGATTTGTGATCGCACAATCTTGATTGGCTCCTCCATATAGCTTAAGTTACTAGCAACCTCAATCTCCTGAGCTGGTATCACATGTGTCAGATCCGATTGGTATCTTCGGAGCATACTTACATGAAACACATTATGCAATTGAGACATCTCATTTGATAAGGCCAACTTATAGGCCAAAGGTCTTACCCTCTCAACGATCTCATAAGGACCAATGTACCTAGGGCTCAACTTGCCCTTACCAAATCTCAGAACTCCTCTCCAAGGTGACATTCTCAAAAACACCTTGTCTCCCACATTGTACTCCATATCAAGTCAATGTTGATCCTTATAACTCTTCTGCCTATCTTGAGCCGCTTTAATTCAGCTTCATATCAATTTCACCTTATCGACTATATCTTGTATCGACTCGGGGCCTTCAACCATTCCCAAGCCCTCTTCATCCCAATATAATGATGACCGACACTTTCTACCATACAGTGCCTCATATGGTGCCATCCCGATACTACTGTGGCAATGGTTGTTATATGCAAACTCTATCAATGCCATATATTGATCCCTAGCTCCTCTAAACTCCAATACACATGCCCTGAGCATATCCTCTATAGTCTTGATTGTCCTCTCACTCTGTCCATCTGTCTGAGGATGGAATGTTGTACTGAAGTTCAACTTAGTACCCATAACAGATTGTCAGCTCCTCCAAAATCTCGAAGTAAATCTAGGATCCCCGTCTGATAAAATGGACACTAGAACCTTATGCAGTCTCACCACCTCATTCACATATCGCTGAGCCAACTGATCAAGTGAATTATTTTCTCTCACTGGTAAAAAATAGGCCGACTTAGTCAACCGATCCACTATCACCCATATAGCATCATTCTACCTAGGAGTCTTAGGCAAACCCACGATGAAGTCCATGGTAATCTGTTCCCATTTCCACTCCAGAATGGGCAACGAATAAAGCTTTCCTACCAGAGCCTGGTGCTCAACCTTAATTTGCTAGCATGTCAGACTTCTAGATACATACTCCTAAACTTTCTTCTTCATTCCAGGCCACCAGAAATTCTGCTTCAATGTGTTATACATCTTGGTAGTACCAGGATGCATAGCATAAGAAGTCATATGAGCTTCTGCAAGAATCTCCTTCCTCAGATTATCTACCTTAGGTACACACAGCCTCTGTTTCAACCATAGTATCTCATCCCTCAACTCAAATTCAGAATCAGGATTCATCTTTACTTTCTCCATAAGCATATCCATATTGGGATCATTCCTCTGTACTTTTCTGATTTGATCATCCAACATTGGCCTAAGTTTCAATCTAGCAATCAATGCCTTATTGTGCTCCAGATTCAACTCCACATTTAGACCTCTCAAATGAATCAAGTTAGGTAGCCTCGATAACTGAATCTGAGCTACACTAGTATTAGACTTTCTACTCAAGGCATCAGCCGCCACATTCGCTTTCCCAGGGTGGTACTCAATAATGCAATCATAGTCTTTCAGCAACTCAATCCATCTCCTCTGTCTCAAATTCAACTCTTTCTAACTCAATAGAGACCTCAAAACTCTTATGATCTGTATAAACCTGAAAGGTCTATCCATACAAGTAGTGTCTCCAAATCTTTAGAGCAAAAACAACTGCAGCTAGCCTTGATGCAATTAAGGTCTCATGAGACCTTAATTGTCTTGATGCATAGGTGATGACCTTGCCATGCTACATCAATACACATCCCAATCCTTGATGCAAAGCATCACTATACACCACATATCCTCCAATCCCTGATGGAATAGTCAACACTAATGTAGAAGTCAATCAATGTTTAATCTCCTCAAAGCTCTTCTGACACTCCTCATTCCATCTAAACACTACATTCTTCCTCATAAGTTTTGTTAGAGGGGCTAAGATTAAAGAAAACCCCTCTACAAATCTTCGGTAATATGCAACCAATCTTAGGATGCTTCGGATTCCAGACACATTCCTTAGAGCTTCCCAATTGATCACTGCCTCAATCTTCTTTGGATCTACTTGTATGCCATCTCCAGTCACTATATCTCCTAGAAACACAACCTGATCCAGCTAAAATTCACACTTACTGAATTTGGCATGCAACTGCTTTTCCCTCATAATCTGTGATATAAACCTCAGATGCTCAGCATGTTCCTTTCTGCTCTTCGAATACACCAAAAGTATCAATAAACACAATCACAAATCAACCCAGGTAGGGCTGAAACACCTTATTCATCAAGGCCATGAAAGCTTCCGGGGCATCAGTCAGACCAAATGACATCACTAGAAACTCATAATGCCTATACCTGCTCTTAAATGCACTCTTAGGTACATCAGCTTCTGCTATCTTCAACTGATAATACCCTGATCTCAAATCCAACTTAGTAAATACTTGAGCTCCCTATAACCGATCAAGTAAATCATCCATTCTAGGTAGTGGGTACTTATTCTTCACTGTCACCTGATTCAACGGCCTATAATCGATGCATAACCTCAAAGTCCCATCCTTCTTCTTCTCAAACAATACTGGAGCTCCCCAAGGTGAAACGCTGCGTCTAATAAAACCCTTTTCCAGCAACTCCTGAAGCTAAGCTTTCAACTCTTTCAATTCCACAGGTGTTATCCTATATGGAGGAATAGATATAGGAGCAGCACCTAGAACTAGATCAAATGTGAACTCTGTTTCCCAATCTGGTGGTAAACCAAGTAGATCATCGGGAAACACATCCAGAAATTCTCTAACCACAGGAATGTCTTGTACACTCTGCCCAGCTCTAGTATCAATGATGTGGGCCAGATAAGCCTCACATCCTCCCTGCATCAATCTCAGTGCACTCAAAAAGGATATCATCCTGGCTGGCACTGCCTGACTAACTCCTCTGAAAATTGCTCTCAGCTAACCAGAAGATTCCAGCACTACTTCCTTGGTATAGCAATTCATAATGGCCCTATGGGCAGTGAGCCAATCCATGCCTTGGATCACATCTATCGCTCTCAGTTGTAATACAATCAAGTCTACCTCTAACTCTGCTTGATCAATTCTAATCAGACATCTCTTACAAACTTCTCCTAACACTGTAGTACTACCTATTGGTGTACTCACCTCTAACCCATACTATAACAACTCCCTCTCACAATGTAGCCTATATGCCAAATGCGGTGCGATAAAGGAGTGTGTGGACCATAGATCTAGCAGTGCAAAAGCTTCAAAATCGTAAATGAGAAGCGCACCTACAACTACATCTGGTCACTCTTGGGCCTCTTACCTGGTCATAGTATAGACCCTGGCCTGGGAATGTGATCGGTTACCCCGCCCCTTAGTGCCTATGAAAGAACCCCCAGCTCTTCCTTTTTCTCCACCTCGGCCTCTCTGTCTAGATCCACCACCCCTACTATGCTGGATAGTAGTGTTACTCCCAGCTTGCCCACTAACAGTAGACTGAACTGCCAAAGTATCGGAGCAATCCCTGATATGGTGGTCCATGGAGCCGCATTTGAGACAAGCTCTAGTCAGTCTCCAATACTCACCACCATGCCTCTTCTCACAGTGCTTACAAACTGGAAATTGGTTATATCCTGTATCCCTTCCACTGCCAGTCTGTGAAAACCTACCGCTCTGCCCCGATCCTGACTGCCTTGATCCAGCTGGTGGTCTAAAAACTCTGTTCTAGCGCTTACTGAAACTCCTGCCAGAATTACCCAGATTCTCACTAGGCCTTTTCCCTCTGGACCCTTGCCCAATCTCAGCATATTTCTCTCTCATCAGCTGCTCAATTCTAATCGAAGAAGCCCTCAACTCATTGAAAGTACCCAAATTTGACCGTTTCAACCTTGTTCTGATCTCCATATTAAGTCCATTTTTAAACCTCATACACTTGTCTTCTTTTGTAAGGATCAAAGCAGTAGTAAAACCCATCAGCTCATTAAATTAAATCTCATATTCAGTCACTAACATCCTACCTTGCTTCAAACCCAGAAACTCTTCCATCTTCCTATCCAAGTAGATCTTGGGCATGCGGCTCTCCTTGAAGACCCTCAGGAAGCTTTCCCACTTTAATTGACAGGGCCTGGTGGTACTGCCTGGAATAGTTTTCCACCACTGATAAGCTAGATCCTGTAGGAGAGACACTTTATAACCGAACCTCTCATCAGGCTCGCAATCCATCTGATCAAATACCCTCTCTGTCCTCTCTAACCATCCCTCGGCCTTAGCAGGGTCTGTCCTACCATAGAAGTCAACAACTTCCTACTTCCGCAGCCTATCACACCTCCTCTCCCTTCTCTCGGGAACTCTTGGAGGCATCTCCTTAGATCTAGTTACCGAGGACTCTCTACTGGCTTCCACCGATCTTTGGTCAGCTGGTTGATCAACTTGATCACCTAGAATGGATGACCTATAACAAACAATAAATTTCAATCATTTTTCTACACTTTTCACGATATTTCATGCCTAACATTCTATATGTCCCAATAGATGTCAACCATACTCTAATACCACCTAAACTGTAGCATCCCCTTACCACAGGGTACACACCGGGATGCCTGGAGGTCATTTCGGTACATATCCCATGATAAGGGTGGGCTACTATTGATCACTACAATAACTTTACATGACATCATATCATTATTCATTATAAAGCATCATATGGAAATCACAATATTTTTAAAACCCAACATTTTCCTCATTTCATTTCACAACTCATAAGGCTACGTTGTATCTTACAACACTTACCCTATGTACATCATCAAAACCTAATACAATAGTACTACAAAAATGAGGAAATGTCCAAATCTATCTAATCTGTCCAAAGGTCCCAACTGACCGACCTTTGAGCCATGACTCCTTTTGCCAAAACACATTCTACATGGCTGGTAGAACCTCTCAGTAGCTAAAGTCGTCTCTTAGTCCTGAAAAGACAACGTTGCAATTTTAGTGAGTTTTGCGACCTCAATGAGGTAGCCATCATCAATGGTTCACTCAATTCATGCAACACATCATCTTACATAACATATAATCACATTGTTGCATATTCGATAACATTTCACATTTCCACTTAAGCATGGACGAATTATGCATTTCAATCAATTAAACATACATAACCAAATGCATATGAAATGATCGTGAGACCCTTTTGCAATTGTTACGATGTTGTGACCAAGTGCCTGAACTGTCCCGTATCTATTTTGGATACCAGGCTTATTAATAGCTATCACTTATCCTATGAGGATATAGGGCTCATTATAAGTTGAGCTTGAGGCTCTGAAACAGTTTTGAGCTCGAGGCTCATTTTCACTCATTCAGCTTTAAGCTCTGATCGTTGCGTACTCTAGTCACAACTTCCATTATCTGATTATACATTCATGTATGGAATGCATGTAACACAATGAATCACATTATACAACACATAGGTTTTCACATTCACATACAAGTAGCATTTCAATATCTCAACCCCCATTCATTTTCATCGGACCTTCTGTTCGGAATCCACAATCAAACAAAATCATTTATCATTCACAATATAACTTAAGCAAATAATAATTGACAGAAACCATCTCGGTTACTCACAAATTGCTCCCAAAGCTAACACCTGGAAGTGCCGGCAACGTCAGGAACAATCAAATATCAAAACTCCCTTAACTAGTATTGTTTGTAGTGTTTATACCTCAAAAAGCCATTTGAATCAAATTTCATAACCTAATGAGCCATTTCAGATTTTTCTCCAAACTTTGACTTTTGAGTTACTATTCACGTTAAATCAAAGAGTGCAATTGATAAAATTTGGTCCTATAAATAGAAGGTAGACAAAAGAGAAACAAACGAATATTCAAAACACAGATGATGGCTAAAGACAGATGATAGAAAAACATAGACGGAAGCACAAGGCAGACGACGAGAGGTCAAACACAGATGATAAAAGTCAAACACAGTCGAAGCGCCAAAAGACAGATGTAATGTCAAAAGAGAGACGAAGCGCCAAAAGACAGATGCAACGCAAAAAGACAGACGAAGCATCCATAGGACAGACACAACGCCAAGAGATACACGAAGTGCCTATAAGACAAACGCAATGCCAAGAGACAGACGAAGCAGAGAACAAACGATTTCAAAAAGCAGACAAAACACAAAGAAAACAAAGCACAAATGGAAAGGCAGACGAAGTGAAAAAAGACAAACGATAAGTGGTCAACGTAGACGAAGAAAGTCAACCACAGACGATAAAACACAGACGCAAAGCTGTCAACACAGACGATAAAACACAGACGCAAAAGGGTCAACATAGACAATAAAAAAGTTAACCACAAACGATAAAACACAGACGCAAAGTGGTCAACACAAATGATAAAATAGTCAATCACGGACGATAAAATATAGACGCTAGTAGGTCAACTTAAGACGAAGAGAAGGTCAACCACAAACGATAAAACATAGATGATATGTCTTTACAGACGAAACGTCTATGCTCCTTAACAACTCTAAATCCTCAACAATTCTTGTATAACCACCTATGTATTCATACATGCTCAGTGAAGAAACAAAGCATATCAACTATCCATATCTAACTCTCCACACTAATCTTATACATCATTTTATTGCTATTTCAACTCTAAGAATCATTTCCCCAACACCTGATCACTAATAATCCATCAAATCATAAATAACACCATATCCTCAAATTTTCATCCCCTCATCACAGTGTTCAAGAATATTATTATATGAAATGCCATGTTCATGCAGATGATAGTAACTTATCAAATTTATTTCAAAATCTCCAATTCTAAAGAATTTATTCACTACCTTCTTGTTGAAAAACTCCAAGATCTTCAACAATCCCCAAAGCCTTAATTGCATGGAAAGTCACGTACTCCTCTATCAACACTAACAAACTTCTAGTTTTTCTTGAGGCAAAAGAAACACTTTAGGAGTAAAGGAAATGGTGAGGGATATGAAGGATCAAAGTTAACTCTCAAAAAGGAGTTTGATGGAAAACTCTACATATGGGAAGAAATTTGGAGACAATGACAACAAGGAAAGAACTTGAGAAAAGTACCAACCCCTTTTTAACTCTTCGAATTACTCAAACTTTTGACACATAATAAAACCAACTTTACACTTGTCATCTTCCTAAGGTCTAAGTTTTGATATAGTTTCTTTTGAACTAACTCCCTTTAACTCTCATCTTTACAATCCAACTATCTCCAAATCTTCATTTGATTTCTATTCTTCTTTTTCCTATTTCCCATAATACTCTATAAATTTCAAAATAAATCCTAAGTTCACCAAAATTCATAATCTCACAATTCTACTAACCAATAATATTTTCAATATAGAAACATTCATAATTCTCTAAAATTCACAATTTTCCAAAAATCACAATTCAATCCAACTATACCCGGAATTATTCATGAATGCATGTGCAATTAATTTCATGTGCAGAACAACTATCACTATTCACGTGTATGTGTATACCATTTTATGCATAAATATAAAAATGCACCTCTTGCCTCTCATTTAACACTCCTATTTACTATTTAACCTTCCCATAGGTGATGGGATGTTACATTTGACACTCTTCATTCCATCTAAACACTACATTCTTCCTCAGAAGTTTTGTCAAAGGGGCTAAGATTGAGGAAACCCCCTTGAAAAATCTTCAGTAATATCCGGCCAATCCTAGGAAGCTTCGGATTTCAGACACATTCCTCGGAGCTTCCCAATTCATCACTACCTCTATCTTCTTTGGATCCACCTGTATGCCATCTTCAATCACTATATTTCCTAGAAACATAACTTGATCCAGCCAAAATTCACACTTACTGAATTTTCCATACAACTGCTTTTCACTCATAATCTGTAAAACAAAATGCTTTTCACTCATAATCTGTAAAACAACCCTCAGATGCTTAGCATGTTCCTTTCTGCTCTTCGAATACACTAAGATATCATCAATAAATACAATCACAAATTGATCTAGGTAGGGCTGAAACACGTTATTCATCAAGGCCATAAAAGCTACCGAGGCATTAGTCAGGCCAATCGGCATCACTAGAAACTCATAGTGCCCATACCTGCTCCTAAATGCACTCTTAGGTACATCAACCTCTGCTATTTTCAACTGATAGTACCCTAACCTCAAGTCCAATTTAGTGAATACTTGAGCTCCCTACAACTGATCAAACAAATCATCAATTCTAGGCAGTGGGTACTTACTCTTCACTGCCACCTGATTCAACTGCCTATAATCGATGCACAACCTCAAAGTCCCATCCTTCATCTTCACAAATAGTACTGGAGTTCCACAAGGTGAAACGTTGGGTCTAACAAAACCCTTTTCCAGCAACTCCTGAAGCTGACCCTTCAATTCTTTCAGTTCCACAGGTTCCATCCAATATGAAGGGATAGATATAGGAGTAACCCCTGGAACTAAATCAATTATGAACTCCATTTTCCGATCTGGTGGTAAACCCGGTAGCTCATCGGAAAAAACATCTAGGAACTCCCTAAACACTAGAATGTCTTGAACACTTAGCTCAGCCTTAGTATCAATGACATAGGCCAGATAAGCCTCACATCCTCCCTGCATCAACCTCAGAGCATTCATGAATGATATCAACCTGGCTGGCACTACTTGACTAACTCCTTCGAAAACTACTCTTGGCTAACCAGGAGATTCTAGCACTACTTCCTTGGTGTAGCAGTTCATAATGGCCCTATAAGTACTGAGCCAATCCATGCCTAGGATCACATCTATCTCCCTCAACTGTAATACAATCAGGTCTGCCTCCAACTCTGCTTGATAAATCCTAATAAGACTATCTCTTACAAATTTCCCCTATCGCTGTAGTATTACCTATTAGTGTACTCACCTCTAACCCATACTGTAACAACTCCCTTTCGCATTGTAATCTGCATGCCAAATGTGGTGCGATAAAGGAGTGTGTGGATGCTGGATCTAGCAGTGCAAATGCCTCAAATTCATAAATGAGAAGTGCACCTGCAACCACATCTGAAAAGTCCTGAGCCTCCTGCCTAGTCATAGCATAGACTCTAGCCTGGGACGGTGGTCGGTTACCCCGCCTCTCAGTCCTCGTGAAAGAACTCCCAGCTCTTCCTCTATCTGCACCTCAGCCACTCTGTCTAGATCTACCACCTCTACTCTGCTGGAAAGTAGTGTTACTCCCATCTCACCCACTAACAGCAGATTGAACTCTCAAAGTATCAGGGCAATCTCTGTTTTGGTGGTCCATGGAGCTGCATTTATGGCAAGCTCCGGTCAGTCTTCAACACTCACCACCATGCCTCTTCTCACAATGTTCTCAAACTAGAAATTGATTCTGTCCTATACCCCTTCCACTGCTAGATTGTTCAAAACCACACCTCTGTCTGAATCCTGACTGCCTTGATCCTGCTGCTAGTCTTAAAACTCTGTTCTGGCGCTTACCGAATCTCTTACCAGAACTGCCCTGACTCTCACTAGGCCTCTTCCCTCTAGACCCTTGTCCAATCTCAACCTATTTCTCTGTCATCAGATGTTTAATTCTAAACGAAGCAGCCCTCAACTCCATGAAAATACCCAAATCTGACTGTGCCAACCTTGTTCTGATCTCCATATTAAGTCCATTCTTAAACCTCCTACACTTGTCTTCTTCTATAGGGATTAAAGCAGTAGCATAACTCATCAATTCATTAAATCGGATCTCATACTTCGCCACAGACATCCTACCTTGCTTCAAACCCTGAAACTCTTCCATCTTCTTATCCAAGTAGATCTTGGGCATGTAGTCCTCCTTAAAGACCCTAAGGAAGTCTTCCCACCTTAATTGGCAAGGCCTAATGGTACTACCAGGGATAGTCTTCTGCCACTGGTAAGCTGGGCCCTACAATAAGGACACTGCATAACCGAACCTCTTATCAGGCTCACAATCCATCTGATCAAATACCCTCTCTGTCCTCTCTAACCATCCCTCAGCCTCAGTAGGGTTTGTGCTGCCATAGAAGTCCACAACTCCCTACTTCCGCAGCCTATCATACCTCCTCTCCCTTCTCTTGGGAACTCTTGGAGGCATCTCCTCAGATCGAGGTACCGAGGACTCTCTACTGGCTCCTACCGATCCTTGGTCAGTTGGTTGATCAACTTGATCACCTAGAACAGATGACCTATAAAAACAATAAATTTTAATCATTTTTTTGCACTTTTTATGATATTTCATGCTTAACATTCTATATGTCCCAACAGATGCCAACCATGCTCTGATACCACCTAAATGTAGCACCTTCTTACCATAGGGTACACACCCGGATGCCCGGAGGTCGTTCTGGTACATATCCTACGATAAGGTGACCTACGTTCGATCACTACAATAACTTCATATGGTATCATATTATTATTCTTTATAAAGCATCATATGGAAATCACAATACTTTATAACCCAATATCTTTCCTCATTTCATTTCGCAAAATTAAAAGTCTACATTGTATCTTTCAACACTTACTACATGTACATCATCAATACCTAATACAATAGTACTACATGAATGAGGAAAATAAGCAAATCTATCTACTCCGTCCAAAAGTCCCAGCTGACTAACCTTTGTACCATGACTCCTCTTACCAAAACATTATCCACACGACTGGTAGAGCCTCTCAATAGTTAAAGTCGTCTCTCGGCCCTAAAATGACAATGTTGCAATTTTGGTGAATTTTGCGAACTCAATGAGGTAACCATCATCGATGCTTCACTCAATTCATGCAACACATCATTTCACATAACATATAATCACATAGTTGCATTTTTTATCACATTTCACATTTTCACTTAAGTATAGGCAAATTATGCATTTCAATCAATCAAACATATATAACCAAATGCATATGAAATGATCGTGAGACCCTTTTCCAATTATTACGTTGTTGTGACCGAGTGCTTGAACTATCCCGTATCTATTTTGGATACCGGGCTAATTATACGTTGAGCCTGAGGCTCTGAAACACTTGTGAGCTCGAGGCTCATTTTCATTCGTTGAGCTTTAAGCTCTGATCGTTGGCTACTCTAGTCACAAGTTCCATTATCTGATTATGCATTCATCTATGGAATGCATGTAACCTAATCAGTCACATTATATAGCACATAGGTCTTCTCATTAACATACAAGTAGCACTTCAATATCTCAATCCCCATTCATTTTCATCGGACCTTCTGTCTGTAATCCACAATTAAACACATTCATTATCATTCACAGCATAAATTAAACAAACAATAATTGAGAGAAACTATCTAGGTTACTCACTAGTTGCTCCCAAAGCTAATGCCTGGAAGTGCCGACAACGTCTGGAAGTCGACATTCCAATTGTTCCTTTATAACAAATAACATACACATATATCACAATTTGTACAATTATGCGTGTTCATTAATGCATATATATATATATAATAAATTATGTACAATGCATGTTCATGCCAATCCTTGGGTATCCTTCCATCAAGGTTACCACAAAAACAATCAAATATCAAAACTTCCTTAACTAGCATTGTTTATAGGGTTTATATCTCAACAAACCATTTGAATCAAATTTCATAACCTAACAATCCATTTCAGATTTTTCTCCAAACTCTGACTTTTGAGTCTACTATTCACGTTAAATCAAAGAGTGCAATTAATATAATTTGGTCCTATAACCAGAAGGTAGACAAAGCAAAAGCAGGCGAATATTCAAAACACAGACGATGGCTAAAGATAGACGGAAGCAAAAGACAGATGATACGCTAAAAGACAGACGAAGTGTCTAAAGCCAGATGAATGAAACACAGACGGAAGCAAAAGACAGACGATATGCCAAAAGATAGATGAAGTGTCTACAGGCAAACAGAATCTCAAAAGGCAGACGAAGTGAAACATAAACGGAAGAAAAACATAGACGATAGGTGGTCAACATAGACGAAGGAAAGTCAACCACAAACGATAAGAAATACAGACGCTAGGTGGTCAACACAGACGATAAGGAATATAGACGCTATGTGGTCAACATAGACGATAGAATAGTCAACCACAGATGATAAGGAATATAAACGCTAGGTGGTCAACACAGACGATAAAATGGTCAACCATAGACAATAAGAAATACAGACGCTAGGTGGTCAACACAGACAATAAAATGGTTAACCACAGAGGATAAAAAATAAAAACGCTAAGTGGTCAACACAGACGATAGAATAGTCAACCACAGACGATAAATCATAGACAATATGTGGTCAACTCAGACGATAGAATAGTCAACCATAGATGATAAAACATTGACGATATGTGGTCAACTCAGAAGATAGAATAGTCAACCACAGACGATAAAACATAGACGATATGTGGTCAATTTAAGACGAAAAGAAGGTCAACCACAGACTATGAAACATAGACGATACGTCTTTACAGACGAAATGTCTATGCTCCTGAACATCTCTAAGTCTTCATTAACTCTCGTATAAATACCTATGTATTCATACATGCTCAGTGAAGAGACAGAGCATATTACCTTTCCATATCTAACTCTCCAAACTAATCTTATACATCATTTCATTGCTATTTCAACTCTAAG
>JAOSBN010000008.1:29252951-29267503 GCA_027563595.1 Erythroxylum suave | reverse complement strand
TTTTCCCATGTAATTCTCATATGGAATTTGGATGCATTTGGCTTGAAAAAAATACCATTTTGCCCCCCTCCCCCCCCCCCCCCTCTTTTTTAATTTAATGCACTTTATACCCAAATAAATTCCAAAAATATCCTATGGTCACCCTAACCTCAAATTGACCATTAAATACTCTAATTAGGCATAAAAAATCTAAATTAGGTGCTTAAAAAATTTAAATGGGAGAAAAATCACTAATTCCTATTGTTTTTAATAAAGGATATTTTAGTCTAATAATTTCAAATTACCCGAATTCTGTTCAAACATCCGTTTTGAGCTGTTTCAGTTCGTAGGTTCTCCAATCATAGTTTTGGAGCTTTCTATCATATTTCAAAATTGTTCAATAACTCTTTCGATTGCAAAGAAGAATTTTTAGATTGAATTCAAAAATTACCGATTTCGTGCGAATTTCATTCAAAAGTATTACCTAAATCTTCAAAATATATTTTGAGACTTTTAAAGCTCATTTGAACTTATTTCATAGTTTTTCAAAATTTTCAAAAAAAATTTAATCCTTGATCTTTATTATAACTTCAATAATACATTTAAATGTTTAAATTACTCTAATATGCCTCTACAAAATACATTAACAACACATTACACTGTGCAACAATAGAAATAACATATACAAGCAGGACCGAAGAGAGCAGTTGGAAGCGTTGGAGATAGCGGCTGGGCTTGGGCGTGCGGTTGGAGAGAGCGGTGGAGGCAGCATGCGGTCCAAAGGTAAAGACGTGTGGTTTGATGACGGGCGGTGACGCAACGGTGGCCGACAACTACCTGGTGAGGGAGGGGAAGAGGGCTAGGCTAGGTAAGAGAGGAGAAAGAGAGACAGAACAGACATGGAGGGTTATATATATTTTTTACAAGTTTTTTAAATTATCGACAGTGAGTACTGTTTCTTACCATTCTCTAATGTTACGGCGCGAATATCGGAAGGTTGAATTTACCTCAACCTTGAACGGAACAGTTGGTCAGGGGTACAGACAAGTTGGAGACTGCAAATGTCGCTTGAATCGTTCTTGTCACTTACACGTGAGTCAAAAAGTTGCAATGACCTTTTAATCCTTCAGAAGAAACAAACCCGGATCACAAATCAGCTCAGGTTACAGGTTAGGTTCTTTCGTGAATGCCTTACGAACATTGAAACGTGATGCCAATCCTAAATAGAGCGCGGAAAACCGTTCTCTGTTGAGAGCTGCACAAATATCATGTCATGCCTCATTCATTTGCTTTCTTTTTTCATTTCCTTACAAGTGAAGTCGTTTATAATCGTATCGAAAGAAGGAATTAAATTGTCACTGGAGACAATTATTTAGCAATCCTAAATTCTAGGGGTTGTAGATTTCAAATCAGCACCAGAATATCTTAACATTTAAGGAAAAGAGGATTTGCCGTATTGTATGGTTAAATATAAATACAATATTATCCAAAAATTTTAAAAAAATCTTCACCTATTTTGGACGAGAAAACCTATCATTAGAATACAGTATGCATTCTTGAAGATAAGAGTGTTACCTATGTTTGGATGTTCTCCACGCTGAGCTCATAGTCAACATCTTCAGTTAAGATAAATCGAGAGATACAATCGTTTGCCGTCGCCGTCGCCCTCCTTTCCATATTGAACCAATGTTTGTTGAGGAAGGAACAGTAAGATTATGCCATAATTCCGAGTAGATCTTGCAATCAAATTTATTCAGATTTTTTATTATATATAAATAAATTTTTGTCTGAATTTTGCTACAAACTTTTGTTGAAAACATCATGGCGTCAATATGAATATATTGCATTTTAGGGTTTTAAGTGATTACTTGTGATAAGAATGTGCGTGCATTGTAGGGTTTTAAGGAAAAAGGTGTGCGTTTCCACATTTTGTCTTTCTTCATTTGAATACTTCATACCAAATCTAAATTGGAAGGTCTTAGTTTAGATTCATACCAACACCATTCCAACTTATGACTTAATAGTAGAGTTGGAATTGGAGGCCCTTAAACTGCTATGGACAATGATATGAAAATGGGCAGGACCACAACGTACTCTAGCCTTTTTATGACTTCTAGCAAAATGGAAGCTCCTCACAAATCAATAGCGAGTCACTAGACACCTAACAACGAATACCAGTTATCTGTCTTGTGGCCAAGAAGAAACCACTTTGCATGCAGTTAGGGATTGTTCTAGGGTGATAACCTTTTGGTGACAAATTAACCCTGAAACAACAGTGACTGATTTCTTTTATCAGGATGAGGAGAAGTGCCTACACTCCAATCTTACTAATACTTCTCAACTACTGATGGGGGGAACGGGACACCATTTTTGGTACGGCTTGTTGGTTTTTATGGCAATAGCGGAACAAGAGCCTCTTTGAGGAAGATTTTGTTTGATTGGTAGGTGGGCATTGTCTGGTATTAGATCGCAAAAGCGCGAGTTATGACCAGAAGAGTCATCCATACAACAGGATTGCCTATAGGGCATGGAGTAAGTTGGCGTCCACCGCCGAATGACTGGATAAAATTAAATACGGATGGCGCAGTGAAACAAGGGTCGTTCTTAGGTGCTGCTGGGGGTTTAATTCGGGACAATATAGGACAATGGTGTGGCGGCTTCTTGGAAAACATAGGAGAATGCTCAACATTGATAGTTGAATTACGAGGGGTCCATGACAGGCTTAACATTGCTTGAGACTTGAACTTCTGAAACGTAGTCCTTGAAACGAATTCTTTGGAAGTTATTAATATTCTTTCATCCTCACAATGGACTTTGACTGAAGCTCTTCTTTTGGTGTAGGATATACTAGAGTTGTTAGATTGCGATTAGACAGTTCAACTTCAACATACATATCGTGAAGGGAATCAAAGCGCGGATAAATTGGCTAAATTAGTATTGTTAGCAAACCGAGGCCTATACATTTTGACAGAACCTCCATCGGATATGTTGGCTTTTGTTCAACAAGATAACTAGGGAGCGATATATTGCAGAGGGATGAGCTAATGTTGTAATTTCTGCTATTATTTCCTTTTGTATTCAAAAAACAAAATTGGAAGGGCTACCATTTGCTCTTCTCTAATGGCTGGAACAGTAGTTCCTCAGCACACGAACTATCTTCAGAAAGAGCTTATGATGCTAATAGTGGATAAGAATGATTTGATATGGACCGTTGTGCGAGATACAGAGGAAGAACGAGGAAGGAACAGTAGAATCCCTTGTTACTTTAAGAAGTGGCTGTAACTTCACAATGTACTAAAACGTAGATTTAAGTTCAAAAGTATAGTAATGTTCTCCTCATTTAAGGCCAAAAAAGATATAGCACTAACCATTTCCCATTACTCCTTAGTGAAGTTTGATTGGAAAAGAAGAAAAAGTAACAGAAATTGAAAACCAAACAAAATTGCTTGGATGTCGAACCCCCATCTCGTTGGTCACAACAAAAAAATGGGTCCTCCAAGTACTTATGCTGCATTATTAAAATCATAAATGAAAGGTAAGTAGACAACATAATTCATGCAAAGAAGGACACGAGGCAGACAAATTGTTGTACACCTTATTGAAGGGGAACTTTGTGGAGAGATAAATCATGAATTGAAGGACCCACAGCCTCATTGGCATGGTGGCTAGTGGGTGGGACCTCGACTTGTTCTTATAAACTTATATTGCCCAAGACACTATACAACCAGACATTGAATTGATTAGACAAATCAATTAAATAAACTTTCATGATTGTGAAAAATCCATCCAATAACCTAATTTTATGTTTATGATAGTATTTATAACAATAAATCACTTAGTTTTTTAATGGGTGAGTGAGTTTTTACGCATGTGTGTGATGTCCCCTTTCGCGAACGTGTCTTTTTCTAGTAATAATGGAAAGTCTGATGATTATCATGATTAATTAAAGGAGAGGGGTCTTACATGGAAGTAGAGGACGATATACATATCTATGGAGAGAGGGAGGGCTTAAAGAAAGAAATAAAGAGAAGAATAGCGATGTGTTCAGGAGTTTCGTGAACCTTTTTGTGAGTGTTATAGTGAGGTAATCAATCCTGTTCGTGCTATTTGGTATGTGTTGGAATTCCTGTTTCATTATCTTTTCGTAATGTTGTGTTCTTTATAGGATCCACTGTAAGCAAGCCCCCTCACCAGCGCGTGCATCTTCCATACAGTTTGGACGGATTGATATGCAGATTGAACTTGTCCTTCATCTACCAATAAATAAGCAATAGTTATAATAATTGTTGCAGAATTTATGTGGTGTGTTTAATCATCATATAATTGCTTCTGAAGATTCCAGTCCGTTTTGGCAACATTAAATTAGTAACCTTGGAGGCAATCTACTAATCACAATTAAAATAAGCTCCTCCTTGATTTTGATCCAATCAGACGCAAAACATAAACAGGAAAGTAGTTAATTAATTCGGTGGTTGGAGATGAGAGCCAATACTCTCTTCCTATACACTACACATGGTGGGTGTCTCAGTCTCTCTCGCACGAGCGCGCGTAGGGCATGTTAAGGAAGAGTTATGATTAACCTTCATAATAATTCAGCTTAGCTAGTTGAAAGCGAGTCATGGCTTAAGTGGGGCTATCACTTTCCCTTTCGAATCTAAGTGTCCTGAGGAGGGGTGGACCACCATTGCCCACTACAATAAACGTAAATTTAATTTTAATATGATCAGTTTAATGTTGTCTATAGTGCGAAAACAATGACTTTACTGTGAGCAGAAAGGGACTTTGCCCCTTCCCAAAAGCTAAAAAGGCTAACAAACTTCCCTCTCATCTCATTAATTTAACTCCATCGCCGTACTTAAATCATATGTTGATACCATGCACTATCCAGCGTACACGTAGCGGACCACGCAATCTAAACCGGAGGTTGAAATATTAAATAATCAACTTATTGTTCTAAACCTATGATTAGATTGGAAGCTTGAAGATACATGCTTTGGCTTGCCTATTGTTTCTTTACAATAACTGTCAGGTGGGTTGTGGGCTACGTGTATTTATACAGCAATTGCCATCTTTTCTTGTAAAGCTTTATTTATAGTTCCACAATGTTTAGATTAGTAATAATATGTTGCTACTTTTAAGCTGTAGATAAATAGTTATTTAATTAATTAATCTAGCAAAGTTTGATTGGTAGCGACAAGAATAGAACAAAATGCAGTACTAGAGAGACAAATAGTCTTCGAGGGCTTGGTGTAGATAAAGGAGGCTAACGAGTTGGGTGATCAATAAATAGGGGGTCGGCCAACGATACCAAATGCTTAGGTGTGGACAATGGCGTGAGGCTGAGGTTATGGAAGCGTGGATGTGGCTTTATAATTAGGTTAACCGTGGTAAAAGCTTAAGACAAAAGACCACATCCACCTTTTTTTTCATTCAATTTTTATGATTTATGTTTTGTGCAAGTGGGAAGATAATAGGACACATTATTATTATCATTATTAACCACCTTTTGTCTACTAATGATGTTGAACCCTAGTGTTGATGTTGATTACAGAGGGAATTGCACCATATGAGTTATTTCGTAAACCATTTTCTATATATTCACGTCCAAGGCCAAATATGTTTAAGCAAGTCTAACTTTGTATTTCATGATTTGATCTCCCTCTTCTCATGAGTTTTCATGTCCTTTCCGCTTTTTACTTGAGAAGCGCGAATCGCCATCATCTCATACATGATCCATCCATCCAACTAGTATATGTAGCTAGATTCTGGTTATGTTAGTGAAAGTAGCTTATAGTTTGAGAATGGGATATGGGAGTGAGATAGTTATACGTAACTACAATGTGCAAAAGGATAGAGCTCGAGTAGAAGATCTCGAGAGAAGATGTGAGGTAGGCCCAACTGAGAGAGTAGTTCTCTTCACAGACACTTTGGGTGACCCCATCTGTAGAATCAGAAATAGTCCGATGTATAAGATGCTGGTACTTATTATTATCACTTTTCCTTCTGATTTTCATTTCACTTCTTTTCGATCTGATGTCTTATCTTAAAAATGCAACATGTTTTGTTTTTTTTATATTACCTTTTTTTGCTTTTTTGATAGGTAGCCCTGTTCAGGAACGAACTTGTTGGTGTCATCCAAGGCTCCATAAAGCTTGCCACCGTTCATAAACCTCTCAAGGATTTAGCCAAGGTGGGTTATGTTTTAGGATTAAGAGTTGCACCTTCTCACAGGCGAAAAGGGATTGGATTAAGGCTAGTGCGCAGACTAGAAGAATGGTTCATTGCAAATGATGTCGATTACGCCTACGTTGCAACGGAGAACGATAATGAAGCTTCTGTTAAGCTCTTCGTAGGCAAACTTAGTTATGTCAAGTTCAGGACACTAGCTATTCTCGTCAATCCAGTTAACAGACGAGCTTTACGTGTATCATCCGACATTGAGGTTGCTAAGATCAGAATCGGAGAAGCTGAGTTTCTGTACCGCAAGTTCATGGGTTCATCAACCGAATTTTTTCCACACGACATAGGAAATATACTGAGAAACAAGCTAAGTTTGGGGACTTGGGTGGCTTATCCAAGAGGTGAATCATTGATTTCAGGTGTGAAAGTTCCAAGCAGTTGGGCTATGCTGAGTGTATGGAACAGTGGTGAACTGTTCAAGCTCAGGCTAGGTAAAGCTCCTTTATCTTGCCTTACATTCACAAAGTGCTCGAGATTGATAGACAAAATATTTCCCTGCTTTAAATTATCAGCAACACCAGATTTTTTTAATCCCTTTGGATTCTACTTCATGTATGGAGTGTACCGTGAAGGGCCATTATCAGGAAAGATGGTTCGAACTCTGTGCCAATACGTGCACAACGTGGCTAGGAAGACCAATGATTGTAAAGTTATTGTAACAGAAGTTGGAGGTGAAGACAGCCTCAGATTTCATATACCACACTGGAAATCGCTCTCTTGTCCAGAAGATTTGTGGTGCATCAAGGCACTGAAAATTGAAGAGAAGAACGGTCTCCATGAATTGACAAGTACCTCACCAACGACAAGGGCTATTTTTGTAGACCCAAGAGAGGTTTGAACAAGAAAAGAGAAAATATATTGTCAAGGCCGGGTGAGGCCAAAACTCGAGAAATGAACTGTTTAGATAAGTCATATCCATCCCTCAATTTGCAGGGATTTACGTTTGTTCCATTTCCACACAAAATCTCAAGAGATTTCCTTAGTTAGGTGCCCCCCTTTGCTGTCCTTGTTCAGGAATCAATTGTGCTTACCTTGATGATATTGACCAATCAGGTACTGCAACGTGGTACGTCACTCCATTGGTATTGGACCATCAACAATTGCTTTCTGGCCTCAAAAGCTAGCTGATTCCCTGAACATACATGCCAAAGCAATAAGTTCACAATTTCCCACTTCAATATGAAAGAGATATACATCTACCACATTGATCAACGGAATAGGTACCTGGAGGGTAATTAACATTTCCAAGTTTTCGGCGGATTTCAGTTTGCTGCTGCTTTAAAGCAAAATATAGTTGGGAAGATGTCAACTTCGCTGATTAGCTTTATAACCTACTTGTTCTATGTAACGCTATTATACAAACAAAACTAAGTAGATAATGGTTTCCGATCACTGGTCACGCTCGATCTCATGTTTGAACAAAGCAGCATGAGTTAGGGTGTCTATCCCTTTCCTGACAAAATTGGGAAGCCTCACTCTAATCAAGACTTGGTTTTCAATGATATTCTTTAACATTTTAACTAGTTTGTTTTCCAGTTCTTCGTACGGATAATTTTGATATATTTTATTGCATTAATAACTTATTATTCATTAAGTTATTATACATTTAATTCAAAATGTAGGCTTTTCTCTAAAATTACTATATGAATCATATAGAACTAAAAAGTTACCCTAACTATGAATTAGGAAAAAAAAAGTTAAACATTTTAAAAGAAAGAGATTAACTTATTCAAATTAAATATGAAACAGATAAGGAGCACAAATTAAATTAAATTTTCACTGACGATATTCGTACTAGAGGACTCCTATAATATATATATTTATATTTATATTTTTAAATAGGCAAACTTTTTCTGTCTCTTCTTTTTAACTCATAATCCGTATATTTCTTTAGATAATATTTTTATTTTTTATAGTCTAGAAGAAATAGGGCACAAGGATCGTGCTATTTATAACATGTTCAACATATATAAAAATAACTGTTAACTATTAATTCTAACGCTAGGATTATTGCAATTAAAATACTTATAATTTATAATTACAATCACAAATTTTGTGAGAGTTGATAGTAAAAATGAATTATTCATTAAGATTGTTATAATAACTAATTTGAATTTTAATATATGTCTTAATTGAGATCAAGATTAATATGTTAATCATAATTTACATTTCTAATCTTTTGTGTCAATGTCATTGAGGTATAATAGAGTTAAAAATGCAATTTAAATTTGTAATTAATTTTAGTCGATGTTATGACATGTTTATTTGATAATTAATAAGTTGATTGATTACATAAAATTGATAGATAGTCAACTAAAATAATTAGAATTGTGCAACTTAAAAGTTGATAAAATATTTCAATTATCAATTAAATGTTTTAATTTAGTTGAACTATGATAAAATACAACTGACCTTAGTTACGGTAGTAAAAAATAAATTTATATATCAAAATAATCAAATGTCTTTCTCTTGTTTTAATTTTATGATATGTATATACTTATAACATAGACGATCATCATTTTGATTGGAATGATGACCTTAATGATAGGTGTAGTGCCCCTAAATCTATGACCTCATTGGTTTTTTTTTTTTTTCTTTATCAAAGGTGTATATAGTCCTTGCAGGCAAATGATGAGAAGGGTTATACGTCAGCTTCTTCTTTTTTTCATCAAATGGAATTGGAGTGTTCTATGTTTTTGGATAAAAAATGGAGTTGGATTGTAGAAAGAGAGGTTTGATTAGTTTTTCAAAGAAAACTCTGCAAGCGGGTGGAGAGCATTATTGGTGTCGGGCATCCCCAGTAAGTGGTGTGAATTCATGAAAGTGGTTTAAATGAATTTCAATACTTGCCCATTCATTCATTTCGTCCAATTCTACAGTTGTGTTCAAGTCATTTTAATTAATACTCTCATTTCTCTAGTATTATTCATACATAACATGTTTTCCTAAATATGAGTTCTAAACCACATGTAAGTTTTCTTCGGTACATGACAACTTTAATCTAGTCATCAGTTTAGAATCTAATATGCAAGAACACTCACAATTAGTAAAGTAGATAAAATAAAATTTTAACCAAGATATCATTAGACTAATGTGGAGAAACCATATTAGCTAGTTTAAAAGAGTGACATCATGCGTACTCTGATTTAATTCCAGTATAAAATGAGTAGCGGTTGATATGACACATCGAACCTATTTTGGTGACTGAAATTGACATAGCATTATGAGCAGTAACATCCATGAACTAATGCCTTGACAAACCTTTATAAGTGGCTCGTAGCTAAAATATGATTGGAACGCTCGTCTTTCAGAATCTGTAAAACCTAATACGACTCTTTTTCCAAACAATTATACCAAAAGGAAATTCGGAAGACAATAAACGGATTGAAGACGAGCAAAATTGCTAATCGTTAGCTAGCTTAGAATCTTAGACTTATTTTCAGTTTTTATATTTACGAGAGACCATTTAAGCAAAAGTACACGTCTGCTCATCGCACTCCCACAAACGTACCGTGCCTTGAAGGTTGAAGGCTAGTGCCTCCACCAATTAGCCACGAGGGCGTCTGTTTTCCTCCTTGTTCGCTCTTTTTCTTTTGATAAACAAGAAGCAGGTGATTTCATTACTTTTAGATCAGTCATTTCGCATAGAATTACGTAGTACTTGTCAACTTCCTCAATAGCTGTCTTTGACAAAATCTATGCAGCTTTTTCCAACGTTGGTAAGCAACTTAATTTGTGTTAGAAAAGGTCATTGAGTTACCCTAGTATCAAGAATAGACGGCTGATGTAGATTTCTAAAGTTAACATTTCACATGGCTGGGTACGAAAAGGGGTTACAATGACTTCTAAAACTGTGACATCACCGAAACTGAGCTAGAGACTGAAGAAGCAGTTGATTTTTTCTTCAAACTTCTTGACGGGTTGGTGATGTTACTTATGTGCAATGTTTAGGTAATGATCTAGCTATTGTTATTGGGTTTGGATTCGATGTAATTCACCATATATAATTAAATTTCGATGAGGATGAACTTTTTGGTTTCATTGCACCACGATAAAATACGAGTCATAGGTACAAAAGGCTCTAGTTATAATATCTCGAGTAAAATTTAATTGAAAAGATAAAAATGAAACAAAAAAATCAAGCTCTTCTACCACACCTCAACTTTTTATAACCTGACTTGATGGTTTGTTTGCCAGGCTGCCGTGTCGTTTTAGCCATGAATCCTCAGATCACCAATGCATTTTTTGGATTTAGAATACAAACTATTCAATTCAAATATATTTCTTCATTAGTTATTAGCTAGTTGAAGAGAACGGTAAAACTATGACTAAGTAAACTAACTCGCGAGATTTTCACAAACTCTGCTCTTGTTTCATATTTTTGACCAAGCTTCTGTTTATGTGTAAGGCTGCAAAACACAATATTCTTTATAAAACTAGCTATCGTTCATAATTTTTTCTTTTGGAAACAGCTCAAGATTGGAGATGATAAGAGGCACCTATACGCCTGTGTCAAGGGATCTGCATTGAATAATACATTAAATATCTACCAACCGCATCATAGTCACTACTTAAATGGTTGGACTCATTTAATACCTCCAAAAACAATTTCTAAAAGTTGGAATAAGAGTATATTTGAAAACTCAAGTCATATTTACATAAAAAAAAGGCTCAACTGATCATTTTTACTTCTATTAATGTATCGGCTTTTACTTAGCTACCAGTTCAGAATGTAAACACAGATTTGTACAAGCCAGACCCACGCCTACGTTAGATACTGTGTGCATGGGAAGATTCCAATTTTAATAAAAAGGTCATCGAATCTTGGGCTTCCACGACTTGCTGATGACAAAATCTGGACCATGGTTTGCGTCCTGAGGACCGGCTCGATTGGCTGAGATTGGATCGACCAAAAAGGGTTTGCACCAGGCTGCAACTTGGCCCAGATTTTTCTTTTGTTGATTGCCTGATACCCAAGTTTTCGTCGCAGTTTGTGCACATTAAACTGTCGTTTTACTAAGCATAAATCTTGTGTTTTTGAGTTTCCTTTAGTCTTCGAAGAAAATAAATGAAAGTCTTTCCGTGTAATTTTATCTTGGATAAGGTTCGGTTATGGATACCGATGATAGCTTTTTTCAAAGATTGGCTTCGTTGGAACTAATTCACTCCTGGCATACTTAACATTTTTAATATCTGTTTACATGATAATTTCGACTTCGGTATTTTATATAGAAAGCCAAAACCACGAAAGTGATGTAATGACACGCTTTTAGATGCATTTTATTGTAGTCACCACAAGGTTTGTATAAAATGCATAAATAAAACCAAGAACAATAATGAAAATTTTAGAATCTAATGAAAGGGATAGGAGTTAACGCAAATAGTTGGTTGTAATTTTATATATGTCATTATTATTTTAATTGCATTTAATATTTTAATACTATAGATAAATTTTCTAAAATAATTAATGTGTAATTAAAATTATGATAAGATTATTATTATCAAATTCAATTTGTATTATTCCTAAATTATTCCCAGCTGTAATTCGATTAAGATTAGATATTGATAAGATTGTAAAACTAGCATGCGTCATGTTCCTTTCTTATAAAGAAAATAATTAATGTTATAAATTAAAGTATAAAAATACTTAAACAAACATGTGAAGCTTATTAGAGAATAAATTAACTAAATTGACCAATTATGAGGACCTTAAATTGAATATTACTTATGTTTTTGTGGATTCACTCATTATGATAGTTATATAATTGATCCTTAGACTTAATATTATCAAATTAGCTCATAGGATAATCACTGTGTTTTAATGCAACTTATGACCTATTCTAATTAAAATATCTTAGTTTGTAGTTCACAAATAGAGTATGATCCATATGGAGATAACTGCAAAAGCAAAAAAGAATTCGTCAATATAAAGTCATTTGAGAGAATATTTCAATGTTCTTGATTATTAATGATTTAAGGAATTCTCTAGCTAGAGTGAATTGATATTTTAGAAGTGTTTTTAAATATTAATTATAAATTATTTACTAATTAGTAAGATCGATCATGATTGAATTTATAAGAGTGGACACTATATCCATATTTGATATCTAATTGGAACATTAGAAGATGAAATGATTAATCATACATGATAACATGCATACATAAGTTAAGTCAAGTAACTTTGACATTCTTAATATTTGGGTGGTCATTACATACTACTAGACATGAATCTTGATTTATGATTGTAAGTTATTTAATTAGAGTATCAAAGATAAATTAAATGGAGTTTTAATTTGTTTAATTATAATTATGAATTTATAATCATTTCTAATATATTAGGAACTTAATGAGTTTTTTTTTAAGTTGAAAGAAATTAGGAACTTAACAAGTTACACATAAAGAAAAATTAAAAAGAAAAAATCAATTTTAATTAAGTGAGACTTGATTGAGCAGTTTGAGAAACTTTAAGGATAAAATATGAGATATTTGCTTTTATTAAATTTAAGTTGTCATATAATTCAAAATTGACTTTAATTATTAGGAGATTTAATTTTAATAAGAAAAATATTTTTAATAAATAGGAAATCGATATAAGGGAGCTATATTTTACTTATTTCTCTCAAATATTGAGTCGTTTTTCTGTTCTCTACGAATACTGATAGAGACAGAATGCTTGAACAACTGGTAATTAATATCTCTTGAAAAAGATCTCAGAAGGAATTCAGATTAGGTATGATTCAATTAATTTAATGAATTATGTTTTTCAAGTTATTCAATTACAGAGATCTGATCAAGAAACAGTAAAATTTTATTTTTTCATCTCATCTGTGATTAGATATGTTAGATTTAATTATTAATGTGACCCATATTACTGTAATGGATTCTAATATAAACGTGGGCCCAAAATAATGACGATTGGGTTTGTTAAAGATCATTAGAGTTATACGAGTTACTTATAAATAACCCTTCCCTCTCCCTTCCAAAGGTTACGTTAAAAACATGACAAGAAAAGAAGTTCTTGCATCATTAAGAGAACAGAGAAAAGTTTAAAGAAGAGAGTGGATAAAACATTATCAAAAACAGTGCACAAGACATGGATTTAGGTTTGTTTACATGTTATTGTTTGATCCATAAAAGTTTACAAATGGTATCAGAGCCTGTGTTGCATTGTTTGATTTCGTACATGAATCGCATTCTCAATACGCTGCACCTTTCTAGTCTATACGGTTATGAATGAAAATCAATTCAGTCTGTGTAAGTTTGCTGTGTCTATGTGTGATAACGCATGGTTCCTATAAACATGTTATTGTTATTGAGTGTTTATTTGTGTTGTCGGATGTTACAACTTGGGTTGATGCCATTGTCGACTGTGCTTACGGTTTGTTGACAAGAACCGGCAGATTTGTTTTTTTAAATGAAACGGTTGGTTATTATCGTGATTTTCCCTAACGTTTGAAACGAAAAGGTTGAAATTTCCATGTGATTTTCTTGAATCAAATTAAACAACATGTCTCTGTTATAGGTTTAAAGTGAGACTAACAACCTGTAGAAAGAGAAACGAAAGGAACACCAAAAGGTTGTGTTTTTGACGACTGAATAAGAACATGACGGATGTCTTTAATGTTGGCTCAAGTCTAGTAAGGATTCGGAAAAGGTATTGCGAGGAGAATTAATGACAAAAGATAGTATAATGAATAAATAGAATAAAAAACCGAAAAAATATAGAGAACCAAAAGTGCACCGTCTGGAGGAAGACAAAGCAGGTGCAGCGTCTGGCGCATGCAATGCGTGAAGAGAATAAGCAGCAGAATAGGTTGCGATGCATGCTCTGCACGCGCTAGATAGGGCCTTTAAGCCCAAAACATTATTTTGGGCTGGCTTTTTTTATATACTTTTTAGGCCATTAAAACATTAGATTGGGTTATTAAATGGTTATAGACTAATGTTATGGAGTTTAATTTAGGGTTATATTATGCAACCTTAATTATTAAGTAATTAAATTATGGACTTTAACCTTAAGTAAAACAATTTTAGGATAGGACATAATGGATTATTTAATTCATGATTGATTTAATAGACTAAATTATTTAATCTCATTAACCTCTTAATTGAAATTAATTAATTCGCCACTTTGATAGACAGCAATCATGGATTAACTAATCGATTCGGCAATTTATCATTAAGTCAATTAATTAACTGGCCACATTAATCAACAAACTCAACAATAATAAATCGATCAAGCGCGGAGATTAAATGAACATAAGAAATTCACGTAAACAATAAAATCCAAGGAGTCTCACGAATTACATGCATCAAACGTAAAGTACCTTGTC
>JAOSBN010000008.1:29241711-29252851 GCA_027563595.1 Erythroxylum suave | reverse complement strand
TACCATTATTATAGGATATGTACTTGAACGTTCCTGAAAGTTTGGGTATGTACCCTATGGTAGTGGGATGTTGCAGTAAGTATGTATTTATTACTGTTAATCAATCAGAAGGGCAAACAATCAATAAGTAACCTTTCATGAAAATTCTTTCTATTTTTAAAAGATCGGTAGGTTTTATTTATTATAACACCATTTTTTATATTTACTTTAACAATAACCTAGTCTTGACCTGAAGGCAAACACTCTATCATGAATGTCCCATAGTTATTTAACTAGGTTACATTTTTTCTATTTAGCTTGGTTGAAGTGTCATTCTAGCCTTTTGATTAATGCCCTCAATTACTCAACTATAGCACAACTCTCAACTGGCTACTAGCTCCATTCTTAACCTAATTTTCTCAAAAAGGGTAGCAGAATATTTTTTCATTTAATTTTTTAGCCTACCTCATTTCTTCTTAGTCAATTACTCTTATAAAAGGGTACTAATAATGCTAGCTAATTCAATTGACTACGATTATAAATTTATACGAGTAATTTCCCTAGAATGAAAGAATAGGAGTCATATCCTAATTAAGATACATGTTCATCCCTAAGATAGTTAAACGAAAAAATTCATAAGTTATTGTCCTTTTTACAAATTAAATGACCATGTTCAAAGCTAAAATAATTTCATTAAATTCTTGCCATTAACACATTCGCACAATGCACACATCATAATGCCAACCTAATGAAACAAAACTATCATAATAAAAATGCAAAATTCACACATAATTGATATGTAATTGCATATACATCCCCACACTTGAACAACACATTGTCCTTAATATGGAAAGAAAACAATACAATTAAAATAAATAACAACGAAGAAAAACTTAGAGCAAGAAAACTTATTGAGATTTGGTAAGTAATGGTGTGGATGATGTAATTCGAAGGCACTCTATTCTATGAAGTTTTAGTAATTCACTCCCTATAAAATAAACATAAAAAATAAAAATAAAAAAGTACCAACAATATATAATGAAAATAAAAAGATCCTCATTCCTAGGTTACCTCCCAAGTAACACTTCCTTTACATCATTAGCTTCATATACTCTACCTTCTATCCTCAACCTAGTTCTATTATGAGTGGTTTATTGCCACCATTTTTGCTCAATTGTAGATTAAAAGCCTATATATAAGCTATATATTACAAGATAATTAGAAGGAAATAATAAATAAAATTAAGAAAACCAAGTAAGTTCAGTAATGTCCTTTATAGTAATAAGTTGTTAATAAAATAAAGCATGATAAAACTCTATGAATCGTCTATCGAATCCAATAGTTTGTTTTGTAAGAAGGTGAACTATTCTTCTTCTGAAATCATTGTCATCCCTTCTTACGCCTCTACTTATTGAATAGGAACTTCCTTATATTCTTCCAACTCTATGTTCTCTGTCATCTATTCCTCTTCCTCTTCTTCATCCTTTAAAGATTTATCTACATCAATTCTAAAGCTGCCCTCCTTTATATTCTCTAATACCTTATTCATATTGAATTCCACTTCTTCATCTTGCCTTTATGGACATTGACCAATGTTATTCCAGTACTCAAAGTCTTCCAAGAATTAGTAGATAAGTTTGATCCTTTTCAAAGTCTAGCAAAATGAAATCTATAGGAAAGATAAAGTTATCCACTATTATAGGCACATCCTCCACCATACCAAAAAATTTCTTTATTGATTGATCCACTAACTGAATCAACATAAAAGTTGGCTTCACATTGCCTAGCCCCAATTTTTTGAAAAGTAACTAAGCCATGAGATTAATGCTTACACCTAAGCCACATAAGCATCTAGAAAATTCTAACTTACCAAGTACACAAGGTGTAGTAAAACTCCCTACATCTTTCCACTTTGAGGGCATGTGGTTCGTAATTATAGGCTACAACTTTCCACTATGAAGACCATTTGATTATCTTCTCAATTCCATTTATTTGATAAGATGTCTTTAAGAAATTTCACATAATTGGGTATGCTCTCCGAAGCTTCCATAAAATAAAAGTTGAATTGCAACATCTTCAATTTTTCCACAAACTTTGCCAGTTGGGCATTCAAAATTTGTTCTTCTGAAGTCTTTATGGAAATGGTATTTTCAGTGGATATGAAGCAGAAGGAACATAAGGAGGATCCTCATTCTTCTCTTCATCCTTTCGCTACTTCTATTGGTCTTCTACAAGGCGAGTTTTAGCTTATTTTTATGCTGGTTCTTCAAGCTCTTTCCTACTCCTAAATGTGATAGCCTTAAGTTGCTCCCTTGGATTTGCTTCCATATTACTTAGGAGACTCCCCGCACTTCTCGTAAATAATCCATTTGCTTGTTGACCTACTTGAACCTCCAGATTTTGAATAGAAGAGGCATGATTTTTATATATTTGATTTAATTCTGCTTCCAACGTCTTTTGGATCTCATCTAGGATCGAGAACTTGGAATTTAACGTGTCTATGAACTCATCCATCTTTGATTCCCATGAATTGGACTTATCTTGCTAAAATCCTAGTGGGCCTTGATTTCTCATTTGAGTCTCTGCATTTTAAAAGCAAGAGAAATTTAGATGGTTTGCCACCCAAGATTGCATGTGTTTAAGTAAGGATTACTACCTCTAAAACCAAATTGTGGTCTTATGATGTTGAATTGTTGCACATTTTTGTCTTCCACTAGGAAGCAATCATTTGTGATATGGCTCTCTTATCCATATAGCTCACATCTATGCTAAATTGCTTTAAGTAGAGAGAAAGAGGTGGTTGTCAAGCTATTTAATTGCTTGGTTAGGTTAGTGATCTCAACCTGTAATGTTATCACTGAATCTACAAAAATTATTTTTTTTAGATCTAAGAAGGTTGACTATTGTTTACTTGTTTCCGATATCCAAATACAATTATTATTTACCATCTCTTCTAACAGATTGTGCGCTACTTGCACTGGTGGTCATGTAAGTCCTTGATGATTAACATTGAACCTCGGCCTTATGAAGTTTATAAGGGTCATTTGTTCCTCTGTGATTTATTTTCATCACCTTCATTCTTTTTATTGCTTTTTGGCATTTAGCTCTTTTAATATCTCATTTTTGCCTTATGATTTCTATAATTGATGTGTCTTCTACGTTGTTTGCAAAATATTTATTTTTTATTTTTTTGTTGTCCAGGCACCTACACTCGCACAAGAAAAGCATTGCATCTTTAAATCAAAGGAATTCAAATCATCTTAACACTAAATCCCTGGCAACAGTGCTAAAAACATGTTGAGCAACTTTTATAATATAATAAAACTCTTAATACTACCAGTATACGGATCGTATCTTATAGAATCATAAGGTTATGTTCCATGAGGACTATAGACTCCTAATCAATTCAAACAAAAACTTTGTCTAAGGTACTAAGAATTGATTTGAATTAAAATAAATAGCTAAAATTAAAACAACTAATAAAATGAAACAAAAAAGAATTGATAAGTGAGTTACCAATGAAAATGATATTTATCAAAGTTGAAGACTTAGGCCCTATTTGGTTGAGTGGTTAGTAATGGAATGAGATGGAACATAATACACTTTCATCTTTTGATTGAGGGTTTCAAAATGGAATGGAACGAAATGGGATGAAAGCGGAGGGTTTCATGTTACGTTCCTTTCCATCCTAAAATAGTAAAAATAAGAAACCTCCACTTCAGAGGGGTTTAGGATGGAGCATAAACTAATAAATCAATTATTACTAGATGCGGGTTTTGAAATTTACAGATGATTATGGCTTGTGAGAAGGTAGTTCATCAATGAGTAATGACAATGACGACAATTGTGGATGCCAAAAGTTAACTAGGGCTCAAAGGAAGACACTTCGTAAAAAAAATTTAAAAAAGTTGTTTGTTGTTAGAAACAAGTTCTTGGACCATTATTACCTCCGTCAATGGATGCATCATCAAGTGTTAATATTGCATTTGAGGAGAGTACTCCAGGTGTTCAACAAAATGCCGATGACAGTCATGCTTCCATTATCATAGGTAACAAGCCAGCTAAGAATTACAGACCGAGTTACAAGCTCCACATGAAATAGGAGTGTTTATTTTAGTTTCCATGCAAATGGATTTGTGTTTGTATTCAGGAGAGTTATATGGTGGAAGTAACTAAAACAAAAGGAAGCAAAGGAGGATGGCCAAGAAGTTAACTAAGGAGAAATTGAAGTTCTCTTACGTGGAGAACTGTGTGAAAGATCAAAAATTAAAGTGTCCAAACATAGAAGCTAATAATTCAGATCACTTGTGTAATGTCCAAAACTCGCAAGGATTACAATCACCTAACTTCGTGATTCATGATGGGAGACTGGATATATGAGTTGAGTGATATCAATTCGTTTTATGTTGCTACAAAGAAGATGACAGAAAACTGTCTTATATAGGGTGAATCATAAGTGCAAATGGCATTATAAATTACATATGTCTCAATAAGATCTGGTCTTTTAAGGTTGTTCATGCATCAGATCTAATTTCTAATCTTAAAAAAAGTTAAATTTAAGGTTGAATTTGATTAAATATAATTTATTAATTTTAATAATTGTGATAATTCTAATTTAGTTAAATAAAATTTGATTTGTGAATGTTTAATAAATAACTTACCATTCTAAGTACATGAATCAATGATAAGGTAACATATTATACTGGCCAAAAAAACAATACAGTAGAGTGCCCATTTAATTGAAACAATTTTGGTTTTATAATTTGATTTTGAATTTCTACATTCTCGATATCATTTTATGTGGTAAAGCGATTAGAGGGGGGTTTAGCAGCAAAAAATGTTTATAATTAATAATATTTTTATATTTTTTCACCTTACCCTAAGAATAATATTTTTATATTATTAACGAAATTGTTTATAATTAATAATAAAATAAAATTTTTATTAATGAAAAATAGAAAATATATAAAAATTATTGTTTAATTGTTTGTATATTTTTCTATGTAAATAAAAATATAAATAAATCATTTTAAATATAAATCACATATAATAGAATAAAATTTATTAAATAATTAATAATAATAATTTATATAATTAATAATAAATTGTATATAATTAATAATAAATTAATAAAAATTTTATTAAATTTTATATTATTTTAAAATAGAAAATATATTTAAAAATTAATTTTTAATTGGATATGATTTCTGTTTTAAAATCGTAGCGTTAAACCTCTTGCAACAACCATTTTAATATCAGGGGCATAATAGTCATTTATTATACATTACATTTCATTCTATCCATCTTCTAAACAACATTTGACTACATTACATTATGAACCCTTCCATCGCTCTCAAACAACTTTTCACTATATTACATTCTATTCCATTATAAATCTATTTCGTTCCATTAATTAACATCCAACCAAACAAGCCCTTGGGAACTATTATATCCTTATCTTGTTTCTTTTATTCTAGTTGATTCAAGTTATGTTTGATCTAAGATATCCCAAAGTTTTGATTACTCTCTTAAGGTCCAATCAAGTAACCCTAATTGCTCTTGATATTTATAGATTTGTAATCTCCCAACTCACAAAACTATTCCTAGCTTATTCAATTAGATCTGAAGCAATCCTATAAATAATTAATTTCACAATTAGAATCTCTCTTTAATTGATTGTTAATCTAATAATTATTGATCGATTGAGTTATTAGCTCTTGTTGCGCACTTTAACACTAATAATTATTATTCACTCTCTCAATTTATTATCAACTACATGCGTAACAATTATCACAAACATTCATAAATATATTGAAACCAACAATAATAAAGGTTCAAAAAATAATTCTAGAATAATTCCTAATCTGTATTTATAAATCCATATACATGTTGTACATCATAGGAATCTAACATCAAGACTATGAAGAAAGTAAAAGGAAAAGAATAAAAACTATTTGACTTCTTGATCTGGAAAGTTGGAATTTCATGAAGCTCTTGTTTGATCTGTCCACTTTGATATACTTTAATGTAATGGCTACTATTTTATTGTCTTTTTCTTGTTCGTAAATAGTTTTTAAGGCTTCTAAGGTTCTTTTTATGGTTATAGAAATAGCCCTAAAATGTCAAAAGATCAAAAAACTTACAAGTTGGAAATATTGAAATCTGTTGGAATTTTTGTTTGTCACATCTTTCATGATCACCAAGATCTTCTCTTTTCTTCACATTCCTGTTTCCATATAATCACAAACACATCAAATACCTCTTGAAATAAAGAATTAAGATCAAATTCTTGGTCTAAACCAATCAAACACTTAGAATAAATACAAACATAACAAGAACACAATTATAAGCCTATATGCATGATAATTATCTAAGAAAATACTTTAAAACACACTTAAACATATAGCAAAACATAATAAATTGACACCTATCAAATACTTTAATAATTCAATACACACGCCTATCATCGGTGCAATATTTCCAACTTCCAACAAGTTTTTCGTTCCCTAGAATGAGTGTGAGATAAATAGGTTAGTTAATTTAATGAATAAATTATGTAATTCAAAGCATGCAACTCAAATGCAAAGTGTGTCTATAATAGGGAACATCGATCATTAATAATTGGTTTACGACCAACTTTTCATTAATTGTAGGTTAACCATTATAGGATCTATGAATGGACAATAAATATGCACATAGGCGAGTAGCAAACTGTAGGCCCTTATTGTAAATCCTCTAGACCTTATATTCATAAAGGAACTTCTCATATTTAAGGTCATATGACAGGCCGTGTTTTTAACATATATGTCATTATATTCATCAGTGCATTGTTATAAGTATATCACGCCAATGATATTTTAGATCTTATAAGATTGAACTGGAAGCCATAATATCTTCAATCCTTTGTCTAATTTGCCTTAGACATTATGGGAACTTTTGAATGCATATGACCTAATTCAGTAAACATTCATAATTAAAGTAGGACATAAGTGATATGTTCATTTCATTTGGATAAATTATGTAATTTTAAGCATGCAAATTGAATGAAAATAGTGAGAGGTTCCCTTTAGTCGTCAATCATTGGTACATGCCTAACTTATCAGTGATTTTGTTCAATAATTAGAGGATCCATTAATGGCCAATGTACAAGTGTGTAACAAATAATGCAATCATGTAATAAACCCTCTACAACTTATATTCATAAAGTAAGTATTATTATGTAAGGTCAGGTATTTGGTTATGTTATTATATTCATCAATGCATAATCATAAACTAATTCACAGCCATGATATTTTAGATCTTATAAAACGAACTTGAAACTAAATATACATTCGATCCTTTATCTAATTTGCCTTATATGACATTGGAAATTCTAAATGCATTTACCCTCATATCATTAATCTTTGTAATCAATAACCTAGACTTACTTCAAATATTGACCTATGTACCATCATCTAATTTGGGGATGCTTCAACTTCATAATGGTTTGAATTATAAAATCAAATAAATGAGCCCATATATGTATGAAACAATATGTTAGAATTCATAAATATATGCCTTTAAGTAAACAAACTTAATCATTAGGTGCTTTATGGAATAAAACCAATATAATCATTACCATAACAGTTATAGTATACATACACACAATTTCATACATAATACATATAATCTATATTGTTAGGTACAAGACCGTGTAAGGTCCTGTATGTTTTTTATTGGCCATTCATGAATGCTTCTAAATGTTGGTATAATTTGCATTGATATATGGTGCTCTTTCCATTTAGTCAATATATTCCCTTTAAATAGTGTTGCATATTAGTTTAGAAAATATAAATTTCTTTAAAATATTATTTTATGAATACATACGTACATACATACATACATACATACATACATACATACATACATACATACATACATACATACATACATATATATATATATATATATATATATATTGATTTTAGTTGTTGCATAGTTTAATATAATCAAAGAAATGTATCATCATTTATTACAATGTTGAACTTTAAGAACCATTATCTAATTCAGGGATTGGTCTAATTGTCTACAACATTAGTTGCAAAATTAAACAACTAAATCTACACATTTATGAAAATATGGGTTGACATTCGTAAACAAATATATAAAACATTAATGAAAATGTCAAAGATCATATTCATCTCTATAGATACATGTTGAAGTCTACTTAAAAATTTTAATTTATTGTTAGTCATTTATAAAGATATAAGCATTTTGTGTCATTATTTATGTTAGATAATACTTAAAATTTTTAGTCTACTCAAAATTTTAAAAACAATTTATACGTAAGAAAATCGTCAAATTTGTTTTCTTTGATTTATTTCATCAAAGAGCAATACAACATAATAATGATGCATATATCATATATAAGGAACCTTCAATAAACTTTACTATCTAGGATTTGTTTGGCCAAAACTGGTATCGTAACTGCTAAAATTAACATCAATTAGCCAATGTTGGGAATGTCATGATCAATCATGATTATACCTCCAATAATAACTCATTTAAGGATTTCTTTCTTTAACAACACGTTTTGATCATTAGGGATATATACACGTTCAATTATTCAAAACATTATGTGCCTTAACTACTCACTTTCACTGGTAGTTTCAATAATTACCACTTCATAGTATTGAGAACCACATGTATAAAAACATTGAAAAAAGTTAACATGCATTTAGGCACTCTTAGGTAATTTATGAACTCAAAAATATTTCAACAAGTTTTTACCTAGAATTTACACATCCAAAATTTCACTCCTATTATTTCAATATTTGTCTATTTACCTTTTGCTACATATGTTATTAAAATTATAAGTTTTTATATGAGAATTAGGTGGAAAAAGTTTGAGAGAATAACACAAAGAATGATTCCTTACTCTTGTATTTTATAATGACTGGGATAAGTAGTGTACATTTTTATATAAACTTATATTTCATTTATTAGGATTATCACTTTAATTACTAGAATCATAAATGAAAATATAGAGTTGAAAATATATGCTATGTCTTTTTGGTGGGGGTTCAATAAATCTGAAACTTATAGTTAACTCTTTAGTCTTACACTGTCATTTATAAACATGGTTTAAAGGTAATTGTCATGAACTCCCTTCTCTCTTCCAAGTAAAAAGGCACATGCTTTATTACAGGTCCTATACATTATTGTAACTGCTTAACATCTAGATGAGTCTACCAAAATTTAAATTACAACACGATTAACCACAAAGCTATATAGTTAAGCTATGATGAACAAAACCTTTAATGGGTATAGTTTCATTTACAATCATGTACCAATCTGTGTACTTTAAATTTTCTCTTCAAGTTTTTAAATAAGAACATTGTTGATAACATGATTGTGCACCAAACTATTTTAAACAAAACATTTATACAACATAGTTTGTTGCATGGGCATTTATCAATCCATGTCAAACACATTAATGCTTGAATTATTATAAATCAATCATGATATTCCCATTTTGCATCGAACTTATGACGTTTAAATTTTGTCATGGTAACTATTGTTTTTAGATGTGGTATTGAATGTACAAAGTATTGTTACAGTTTGTATTAAGGCATGATATCATTTTGACTTAGTCAATATCCCCATTTAAAAGTGTAGGAATTACTTATTTGTAATCCATGGTGATATTTTTAATACCTAGACCTAGTATTAAGTAGATAAATTACTAGTAGAATTTATATTAAGGTGAGATATGATTTATGCTCAAATATGGTATTCCCATTTTTTATTGAGGTTTTAACTTATTTAAATGCATCCTGGTAACATTTGCTTTAAGTGATTCTCATTTAAAGAATATACCTTGCTTATTTGTATTGATTGATTGTATTTTTTTGTATGTGTGGTATTAAATAAATAATGTATTGGTAACATTGGTACTAAGTCATGGTATGGTTTGTACTTATAGATGATATTTTTAATTTTCACTAAAGTTGATACTTATCTTAAATGCTTCCTAGTAAATTTTGCTTATAGTTGTGATATTGAATGTATTGAGTGTTGCTATAGTTTACATTGAAGTATAGTATTCTTTTTATTTAGTCACTACATTCTCATTCAAAAGTGCATGTGCTACTTATCTATAACGAATGATTGTATTTTTTTGCTCCCAGACCTAGTATTGAGCATATAAAGTACTATTATAATTTGTATTGAGTCAAAGTATGATTTATGCTTAGAGATAATATTCTAATTGTAAAGTGTATATGGTACTTATTTTTAATGATTGATAACATGTTTTATCAAACTTCACCTTTATTGAGTGTAGAGTTATTTCAAATCTTTATATCCCGGTTAATGCATCTTTTTTTCTAAGACTAAAAGCAGGAAATAAAAATAAATCAAATTAAACATCTCTATAATAAGTAAATGCTTCTTTTTCTCCTTACTCATTCTAAGTTCGTGAGAGGGTAACATAATAATTATCTCCAATTCTGATGGCATCAGAGAATATAATTCAAATACACTATAGGCAAGTTAACAGTAACTTCCGAACAAAATCCTTCCATAACATGCAAGGTAAATCAGAAATCATAAACGTAATGTTTAAACAATTAGTAAAAGAGAAAAGATAAAATTTAATAGCATGTATTGCAAGTGTAAACAAGGATGGGGATAAGTAACATGCATATGTTTGCCACATTTAAAGCATCGGATGTGTTGTGAAAAATCGACCAAATTAGAGCAGGTTTGCAGCTAAATAGGACTGAAGAAATAATAATGAACACACAGATTTTACGTGGAAAACTCCTAAATTAGGGTAAAAACCACGGGCAATGATAGAAGAATTTTACTACTGAAAAAATTGGAGAATTACAAGGAGAAAACTACACCCATAAAATTGCATAAAATATTTTTATGTTTCTCTCTCTTTTTTTCTCTCTCTCTCCTCACACCTCTCTTAATTTTTGCACTCACCTCTCCTTACATCTCCAGCCTATTTATAGGAGAAGTGTAAGATGGCTGGCCAAATGGCCAGCCATCTATATTTGGCTTATTAGGCATGTTAGGCACCGAAATTCGGTGCCTAACATGCCAAGCCTTCATTTTGACAATTCTCCCACTTGAAGATTTGATTGAGAGTCAATCAGATCTTCACACTATT
>JAOSBN010000008.1:29218322-29233045 GCA_027563595.1 Erythroxylum suave | reverse complement strand
ACTCGCTAACCTTTACCGTTAAAAATTCCTCGTGGGAACGATATCCACTTACTACTACTACATTAATTTGTATTAACGGAAGTAATTTCTTTTGAATTTGGTTGCAGGCGATAGCAGTACCAACGCTGCTTTGGTGTCTAAGGAGTCGTTCAAAGTAGATTCGTCACAAACATTGGAAGAGTCTTCCCACAATCTGGTTGCTTGTGGTAAGTCCGTTAGATTTTAAAGATGGTAACCGTTTTAAAATTTATATATTTCATACTGCAAGCTTAAAGGGCACTTGAAGTCTCAATGTCTAAAGCTCAAAGCTAAGGAGTTGCTTAATAAAGGTGGAGTTGTAGCCACCATTGCCCAGCAGAGGACACCTATGTCTTTTAAACTATGATGGGACCGGCATGAATGGGATACTGACTATTTGGTACATATCTGCATTCACAAGATTTGGTTTTTCTTTCGGCCAGTGAATGAAGGTGTGATTGTTAGGTGGAGCCCATCCACTTATGATGGAGGAGGTAGCTTGTGACTTCATCTTGGTACCAATGTAAGCAATCTTGTGTTATAGACCACTGTATTGTTTGTGTCGTTGGGCAGTGGTTAATGCGATTACTATCTGAGGTGGAGTGTTTAAAAAAGAGGTTTTTTTTATTATTGCCACCGTTATTGCAGGTTGTTGGTCTTAGCGTTGCTACAGATTTGGTGTTCGGTACACTTCCTTTTGTGTGTTTTGTGTGTGTTCTGCTGTAACAGAATTTTTTGTATTTTGGCGTGTCCATTGGTTTTATGGATTTTTTTTTTGTATTTTGGCGTGTCCATTGGTTTTATGGATTTTTTGGAGGAGGCAATTTTGTATTATTATCCAGTATACAAGAGATTTTTTATCAAGGTGGAGATTTGTGAAGTCATGACTGAAAATCTTGGTCTTTGACTTTTAGAGGAGCAGGGAGCCAATTTTTCAGTGCCTAACAATTGACAAAGACAGTTTGAAATTTGCACCAAAAATGAGGAAAGCAGGCACCGACTTTGGATCAATTTTTTCTTATAAGTAGGCCATCAAATCTCTCATTTTTACAAGAGAATTGTAAACCTTTTGATAGATAGAAAAGTTAGAATTTTTTAGAGCTTTTGGGTGTTTTGGGATCTGGGTGTGAGATAAGTATTTTATATTTATTTTGTACCTTTATTTTGTTATTAGAGAATTGCTTCTTCGTTGTCGCCTATGGACGTAGGAAAACGTTTTTTTAATCACATTAAATTTGTTGTCTACTTTTTTTCTTTCTCTATATTTCTATTAGCATTTTCTAAATTTCCCCGATGATCCTATTTTCGTTTTGCTTCCATTGTGTTGCTCCGGTGTCCAATTTCCAACAATTCACACTACAACAATTTTTGTCTCCCGCTACCTTCGTATTCCATTCTGAACCACTTCTTTTTAGCTTTTCCTTTTTGCCAAAGTTATTTGCCTGTTTTTTAGCCTTAGTTCCTAACAATGCAGCCTTTGACTTACATTAGCAATGTTGTTTCTAGCTTTGCCTTCTCGTGTCCTTCCCGACCCTTCACCAAGCCATGCTCAACCTAAACCCATATCCACAACTTCAACTCTTACCTCCACCCCTTACAAAAATTGGAAACAAGTAGTCGAGGATCAACAAGCCTCAAGTACTCAAGCCTCCCATGAAGATAGATGGCAAGCTTATTGTCTGTCCTGAGATTTGATTATTGGAAGAAGGAGCATATTGATGGGAAAGTCCTCCTGTGGAATTTTTCTTTGATCAACATCCCCATTTCCTAAACACATGATTATCATTTAAGAAACACTTTAAAACACTCTTAAATCTCTAAAAAACATACTATAATATACACTTATTTCAGGCTTGAAGTCAGACCAAACTATAAAGCGTGAGTTTGAACTCAACCTTAACTCTAAAAAGAAGTAAAGTTTTACTCCAACTCAAATCCTAATTAATTTGAGTTAAAATCGTTGAATTCAAATCAAATTGAACTCAAAAGCCATTTTTCATCCTTAGGTAAGAAACATGATGTAGTTTTTATCCTATATGGCACACTCAACTGAATCAATCTCTAACTGAATAAGTTGTATAAGGATTTTAACTATGAGGAGTAACAATAAAATTTCAAAAAAAAACCCTAACATACATATATAACTGTAATCTTTATACTGAAAATTTCGTTAAAATTAGTACTTAAACAAATAAGATGTATTTCTCCAATAGCCACTAAAGATGAAAGAAAAAGTGATGCAGACATGCCAAGAATTTATACATTTAATTTTTTTTATCAGTTCAAAATAAATTGCAGGATGAAATGTTATAAAATAAAGGGATAATGATTCATAAGATTTTTTGAATTTTTTATTCCAATATTTATTTTTACTTGAATCATCCTAATTCTATTTAAAAATACATCAAATAAGTAGTAAATGCTAGATTTTATTAAGTACATTTTCCTTTGATTAACTTTTTGAGGTAACATAATAGATTTTAAATAAATTTACGATGCACTCAAGACAAATAAAATAGGATTAAAATAAAAATCATAAGGTTTTAGAAATTTTATTTCAATATTTTTTATTCATATTAAGTTTATTCTTATGTTTTAAGCATTATTTTTTGTATTTAACTAAGGTTATATAGTCTTATTGCACATATTTTTTTCAATCTCTATTTCAGACAGCAATAAAGAAGTTCATGAAATTTATAAGAAAATTGCGTTATAATTTCGTAGAATTTAATCTAAAAATCATAATTTAAATTTATGTTTGTAATCAAAACACATATTATTAGGAATTGTAAATTAAAATAAAAGATTTGCAATATTACATTTCACCTCATTTTATGAATTCCAATTTTAATGGAAAGGGGATATATACTCAACAAATCACTTATACTTTGAAGATTTTAGAGATTACAAACAGAAGAGTTAAGTTAAAATAATTTTCTTTGGTAAAAAGAGTAGTAAACTAAAAATTGTTATATTTTATATTATTATCCCTATAAATTTCATCTTTCACTAAACCCAAAATCTATCTAAAATCAGCATTTGGTATTAACAAACTAACAATGAATTAACAAAATCTAATATTTTATATTAGTTAGATAGGATAATGTTCAATTGAAACAAAAATAAAAAAATAATCAAAGTGAAAAAAGTGTAAATTTTGAAAAAAAAATAAAAAAGGATACAATCTTTGTATTTAGTTATTGGTTCCTCAAGTTTAATGCGATTGCTTGAATATTTGATAATATAGTATTCTAAATGTGATTGTTCGGTGAAGAATTGAACAACTTGTATCCCAATTGTAATAACCTTGCTTGAAGTTAAACATAATAACAAGACAACACGACTTGATTCCTTAAATTTTTGATACAATAAAGGTTCATCTATCTTTAGAAAATGATGGGAGCCTCTTTTATAAGAGGTTGTCATTGATGGGTCTATTTGATATTATTATCTTTCAGGTAAATGAGATAGATATATTAATCAGAAAGCAGTTATCGAAAACTGAGTCAAGCTATTTGATATTATTATCTCCTACAGGCCATAAATAGTGGCATATAAGCTAATGAAGTATTCATCCAGTGAATCTACGATGAACCCCGAAATGAAACCCACCCTTCTTTTGCAAATTGCAATGACGTGTACGCCTGTGATTAACTAATAAATAAAGAAAAGTGAAGATGCGTAAATGGAATTCTAACTCATAAATGCGTAAATGGAATTCTAACTCATAACTCCAACACAAAAAGGGCCACCAATTGGTATCCTATCATCCACCAAGTCCAAGTCCTCGTCCTCAATTGCACCGCTTTCTCCTTAAAACACCAGAGTAACTAGCCGTTTACTTGTCACCCCTCTTGTCTCTCTTTCTCTCGCTCTCTCATGAGTCAACCATCTCTCCCACCCTCACGCACGCACCAAACCAAAACCTTAAACACCAGAGCACCAATCCTTTAAGAATTACTACTATTACTGGAAGGTACCTTCATGGCTACGGCTTGCCAAATTGACGCCACCAGAGCGCTGAGCTGCCGGAACTCTGAAGCAGCCTCCCATCTGAAGTTGATTTCCATCTTCGTTATCTTCTTCACTAGCGTCATGGGCATCTCTTCTCCAGTGCTTCTCGCTCGTTTTTTCCAAGGAAGACCTTTCTATGACAAGGCTATTCTCGTCATCAAATGCTTCGCCGCCGGCGTAATTCTCTCCACCGCACTCGTTCACGTGCTTCCCGATGCTTACGCTGCTCTCGGCGACTGCCAGGTGGCCTCCAAGCACCCGTGGAAGGACTTTCCTTTTGCAGGGTTGGTCACTCTGATCGGAGCCTTGCTCGGTCTGTTAGTTGACGTAACGGCAAGTGCCCATATGGAGGGTCACGGCGGCAGTCACGGTGACGCCAGTGAGTACTCTTTGGTGGAGACACGAGAGGGTTTGGCGGGAAAGAAGGTGGGCGAACTGCAGAATGCTGAATTGGGGCTGCAAAGAAGTGAAAAAGATGAGGACTTGATAAAGTTAAAGCAGAGATTGGTATCGCAGGTTTTGGAGATCGGGATAATATTTCACTCGATAATAATTGGGGTTACGATGGGTATGTCTCAGAATCAGTGCACTATTAGGCCACTTGTTGCTGCTCTTGCGTTTCATCAGATCTTCGAGGGGATGGGTCTCGGTGGCTGCATTGCACAGGTAAATTACTACACTGCCACTCTTTAATGCTGTGAGGACTCAAAAGTTATGGTCTTTGACGCCTGCATGTTTTTAATGGGTTGATGATGTGTATCGGTTGTGACCCTTCATCTTGAAAAATCTCGCTGTTTGTGATTTATTTTACTCTGTGTGTGTGTCATGATTTTGTTTCTCGTCTTGCGACTTTTCTAAGTTCACTGTAGTATAAAGACCTATATTTCTTTGGTTTTGCTTGTTTCCTTTTCGTTTTGTTAAAAAGAGAGGTTATGGTTAAATTGACTCTATAACGCATAATCGGTTGAATTATGAGCATGTTTGACAAAAAGGTCGTGCTAAAAGTTTTGCGAGCCTAAACATCGTTTCGTGACCTTGTGTCCCAGACAATGATGCTCCTGCCGAATGTCAGCTTCGGGACTTGGATTTTGGTTTTTAAGTTGCCATCGAAACGCTTTTGCATTAACCCTCTTCCGTCTATTTCAAATAGTTATTGACTACACATACATATTGAGAATCTTGTATTTCCTGAAAATTGGGGAAACTTGTATTGCAATGGTTTCTGTATTGGAATATCCCCTCCTCTACGTCTGTTCTCTAACATTCTTACTACTACTTGTAACTGCAGGCAGGATTTGGGTTTGGAACAGTGGCCTACATGTGCTTCATGTTTTCAGTAACTACACCAATGGGGATAGTATTAGGAATGATAATTTTCTCATTGACAGGCTACGATGATAGCAATCCAAATGCCTTGATTATGGAAGGCTTATTGGGTTCCCTGTCTTCTGGTGTGCTTATATACATGGGTCTCGTTGATCTCATAGCTGTTGACTTTTTCCACAACAAGTTGATGAGTTCTGCTCCCAGCTTGAAGAAGCTATCATACGTTGCTTTAACAATCGGCTCCACTTTCATGTCTATCCTTGCCCTCTGGGCATGAACACACAAATGAGCTACAGCAGGTAATATAATGCTTCTTCAACTGTGTTAACTACAAAAAGTCAAGAAACAGGATTGTGCTCCATAAATCTCTTCTTCACTTGGGATCTGTAAATCGTGTAAAGTAGCACAGTATTGGGACCATAATTCAATGGCATAGTTCCATATAATCTCACTGAACTTCAGAAAGCATTCCGAAATTTTCTCCGTTCTAACGCTGTGTACAACTGCTTTAGAACTTGTAGTTAGTAAAATACTAAATAGCTACATTGCACTTGCTGGACGAATGTGACAGCATCAAGATTATAATATATGAACATGATACAACTAATTAATATCTTAATGGAACCACTTAAATTACACTTCCGTGCTCCTGTTGTCGCAAAATCAGCTCTCTTTCACTTTATCTCAATGCACAATGGATGACAGATTGACATAAATGGTTTATTTTATAAAACTTTTCACACCAAATCAAGTTGGATTTAAAGATGTTAATTTGATTATGGATATATTATATAACTCACACTTTTAGTCTTTCAGTAACAACACCGATCTATACTATTGTAACCCTCTCATCTAAATAGGTTTCATTTCCATCAAAAAGCCTTTCGAACTCTTATTTAAAGCTATTCTAACAGCACTATAAAATTGTTGGAAACTAATCATGATCTAATCATTGGTGTAGCAAAAAAAAAAAAACAATTGTTATAGTTTTTCATTTGAATCTTTTTAGTTGAATAATATGAAGAAAAAAAACAATTATAAATAAAAGGGTTTAAACCTACTTGATTCAAATTCATGTATACATTTGTTTTCTCGAACTTTCAACTACAAGTGATCCGCATGTCTAGCCTCTAGCATATATAAAAAAAAGAACTCAATAATTAGAAGAAAAGGTGGAAGTGCTAGCTCCTTATGTCTTCCTCTTATTTATAACTAAAATTAAACTTCCTAATTATAATTAAAGTTTAGTTCTAGTTACAATTTAATTTTAATAAAATCAAACATCTCATATTTAATCTCTAAAGTTTTTTAAACTTTACAATTAAGTTCAATTTAATTTATATTAAAATTTCTCTCTTTAACTACTTTTTTTACGTATGACTTATTACATTCATAATATATTGGTAATGATTATAAATTATATTTATAATTTATCTTGAATTCTTTAATTAAACAATTTATAATCATAGATCAAGATTGATATTTAACAATAGGTCATGACTAGCTAAATATTAAGAATGTCAAAATAGACTGATTCAACCTATCTGTGCAGGGTTATGATGCATAATTTAATCCTTTCTTCATTTAATTTCTAATTGGACATATGGTGTAGATTTAGTGTCGACTCTTTTAAATCCAATCATATTTGTTATTACTAGTTAGTAATTGAATTATAATTAATATTTGAAGCACCTTTTCAAATCTTAATGCTCTCTAACCAAAGAATTCCTTAAATTATTATTAATCAGAATAGTAGAACATTCTCCTTAATTACTTAATAGTAGCAAATTCTTTATTAACTTACTCAACTATATTCTATATGGTTTAAACTATTTCAAAGTCCTATTGACTAAGGTACCCTAAATAAAAGGTCAAAAGCAAAATCAAATCATAGCAATTCTCATATAAGATACTTTGGTAATATCAAATCTAAAGATCAATTACACAACCATCATAATGAGGAAATCTACAGATACATAAGTAATATTTCATTTGGGATCCTCATAATCAGGTTATTTTAATATACTTATTCTCTAATAAGCATTCAAACGTTTGTTTAAGAATCTTTATGCATTAATTTATATAATCAATTACTTTCTTCATAAGAAAGAAATATAATATGTGTTGGTTTTATTATTTCATTAATATTCCATCTTGATGAAACTATAACTAAGAACAAGGTAGGAATAATACATAAATACAAATTGAATCTCATAATTATGATCTTATTATAATTTCAATTGTAAAGCAATTATTTCAAGAATTTTATCTTTATTTCAAAATATCAAATGTAATTATCAAAATACATAAAAATAAATAATGTCTTCAATAAATTATATCACTAAATCTACAACCAACTAATTGGCTACAAGGCATACATTAACAATTATCCACTTGCACTAAGACTATCACCTTAGTATCTTATACCATCTCTCTATATGACAACCATGCTTTTGTTAGGACAATGATTTTGTTAGAGAATTTTCCAAGATTCTCTACAGTGAGAACTTGATTAAATCTTACAAGTCTCATATAATAATTATTATTATTATTAAGAGTGATTACTTAAATACATACATGGACCTTTAATGAAATCTTTATTCCTTTCACAGGTATAATTTCTGTAATCTTCTGTGATATATTACTATTTCAAAATGAAAGAAACTATATTAAGTTTATTAAATAATTTATTGATCCAAATTATCATTTCTACTAAATAAAAAATATTATGGCTTAATTAGTAATTAATACTACTTTGAAACCTTTCCAATCTCAAAATAATATTATTATAAATAAAATATATCTCAACTAAGATTTACTTCTAAAGTTAATAGCTATATGATTTTAAACTCAAATATTAACTCATTATAAAATAATGGATATTTCTGTGGTTCATAAGCATCATATATCTCAAATGCTAAACACTTTTAGTACATTATCTTTGTGTCTAAACTAGAATAGGTAAAAAACTTCTATGTTTATTTTTATAGATCTAATTCCTAGAGTTAAGTTGATACCTTTTCATATTCAATTACAGTTGTTTTTGGATAATCTTATCTTCACCAATTAAAAATATGAATTTTTTTTCTATATGAGCAATATGTTTCTATGTACTCCTACTAAAGAGTGCAACTATACCACCATTGAACTTCTTGTAAACATGATAAATTTACAATCATTTCCGATAAAAAGCCAAGAAAATTTAAATTCCACTACATTGATCTCATCGAAGTGCTTCAACACTTTTGATGCTTAATTTTCTATCAAATTTAAATACTTTAAACTTTTCAAAATTTTAAATCCATATTTCATTTAATATATATAACCCTATCATATTAAGCATCAATAGATATAATGAAATACAGGCATTCATGCTTTTATGAATTATTATTACATCCAACATATCACATATAAATTTAATAATTTGATGTCATCATTATCTTTACACCAAAGGTTGAATTGGTCATTCTTTAACTTAACAAGTTTCATACAATTCATCATTAAAATGATATATATTTGTGTGTGTGTGTGTGTGCGCGCGCACATGTGACTCTAGATTCTCATTATGTTGATTTAACCAACTTAGGATAAAAGGATTATCTCAATTATCTAACATTTTATTCTTGTCACTTATATTAATTATAGGTCTCTCTTGATCTAACACATATAAACTTGGATCAGTTACTTTTACTCAACAATATATTTCTATTCATACCTTGAACATTGTAATGATGTTGAATCTAGATTCAATATCAAATACTCAAAAGTATAGATAAAATATATATATGATCTTTATCATAACATGTATTGACAAGAAAAGTTAATCATTTTTCTTCTAATGACAACTATTATCATATATAAGTCAACGCCTTCAATCAAAAGTTAAAAATTTGAAAATAACTAAAAATGGAAGGAACATTTCTGTAAGTGAATATGCTAGAAGCGTCTAACCATCAGATACTCTCCCCTTGGTGGAGTGCATGTGGGACAAACACCTATCATTTTTATAAAAGCTAGAGTTTTTTTTGTCCTACACTGTCACCTCCTGCTACTTTATTGTTAGTCCTTCTTCTTCTTCGGGGTGAAATCTTCATAGTACCATCATGCCCGGTTTAAGTCATTTCCTCTAAGGGTTATTGTCACCTTTCTAGTAGTAATTAACAAAACTAGCTTCACTAATGACTAGCATCATCACTAGTTAACGTCCAATACTTAGACTAACAAACATGCATAACCTAAAAAAATCACATAATCTAAAGCTATAAACTTTATACAAAAACCTAAAGCTAGGGGGATATGCTCCTTGTGTATTCAGAAGAAAGCCATAATATATAGCAATTTTAGAAACTTAAATTAAAGTCGAAACAAGTGATAAAACCATTATGTAAGCAAAACAAAGGGATAAGGCAAGCGATGGCATTTCAAAAACAAAACAAACATGGCAATATTTGTTCCAAACCAATGAATATTTAAAAAACACAAAACAATGGAAGCATGCAATTTTTAGATTTAATTTTTAAAAAATTAAAATAAATCATAATTAATAATGCCTTAATCAATATTAAGCAATTCATGTATCATGAAACTTGTGCGTCAACACCCAATATTATCAAATTAATAACAATTAAGTAACTTTAATCAAGTTAAACAATTAAAGGAGGCTTTAATGCCACAGTTGGAAAACTAATCGTGATCCATTCATAGGCATAGTAAAATATTTTTTATAATTTCTCGATTTGATATCTTTGATTAAATAACTTGAAAAATATGATCATAAATAAAAATGATGAAAGGTAATTTATTTGAATTCCTACATAAATTTTTCTTCTCTAACTATCAATAAAAATTTGTCCATATGTCCAACTTTTAACGATATCTACTGAACAGAGAAAAAGAACTTAACATTTGAACGGAAAAGCAGGAATGCTGGCTCCTTTATGCCTTCCTCCTATTTATAGAGAAAGGTACAGGAGTTTCTCTCTTATTAAAATTAAACTTCCTAATTTTAATTAAAGCTTAACACTAACTATAATTACAATATAATTTTAATAAAATCTTACGTTTAATTCTAACTTAATTAAAATTAAAATTTCTCTTTTTAAGTGCTCGTTTATATGTGACCCATTTGGTTCCTAATATGTTGACAATGATTATAAATCATAATTCTAATTCATGATTAGAATTAAATAAATTTAAAACCCCTTTAATTTATACATAATTCTCTTGTTAAACAATTTATAATTATAGATCAAGATGACATCTAGTAATATATCATGAACACCCAAATATTAAGAATGTCCAAATAATTAAACTCATCATATCCATGCATGGTCATGCTGTCTAATTTAATCAATTTTACAAACATCATAAATAATTCACAAAAACATTGGTAATATTCCATTTAGGATCCTTATAATTGTGTAAGCTTAGTTAACTTATTCTTTAATAAAAGCGCACAAGTTTGTTTAAATATCTCAACACAATAATTTATGAGATTTATTATTGTTCATTAAAAAAATATAATGGGTGCTAGTTTTACCATGTTATCTATGTCCCTTTTTAATGAAACTACAAGTAACAATTTAGAATTAATCCATCAATGCAAATTGAATCTCAAAATTATGATTTCATCGTAATTTTAATTGCAAAGCAATTATTACAAGAATTTATAATTAACGAAAACCATAAAGGCAAATAGTGTCTTTAATTAATTATGTCACATAATCTACAACTAACCAATTGGTTATAGGGCATACATAGATAAAATTCCCCCAAGACCCTAAATTCCTAATTTCGGACAAAGATTACTCTTTAGGAAATAGAAGTTGGATACTAGTATCAGCTACTAGTATACTAATGTCACTATTTATCCAACTTTAGTGAATATTAGTACCAAATTTATAGATGCTAGTATATGTAGTACTACGTAGAATGACAATTAACTAATTATTTATGCCTTATGCCCAATCAGTTAGCAATATTTTAGTGATATAATTATTTAAAAGCATTCTTTATCTTATATATATTCATACGTATATGAAAAAGTCAACGGGATAATGATTTATCTTTATCTTTATGAGATTAGTGTTACAATAATTTATTATTCCTAAATTGTTCCTAGTCAATGTTCTATTGAGAATGGACATTAATAAAGTGTAAAAAGATTAGCATATATTATGTTTCTTCCTTATAAAGGAAGTAGTTGACTTTATAAACTAAAGTATGGATATAATTAAACAAATATGTGAGTGCTTGTTAGAGAACAATTTCACTGAATTGATATCATATGAGAATTCCATTTGGATCATTACTTATATATCTATGAAAATTTTCATTGTAATGACTGCATGAGTGATTCTTTGACTTGAGATCTCCAAAGTATATCGTATAGGGATTGATATCTTTTGATACTACTTATGAACTATTTTAGTCAAGGGTAGCTCAGATGGTAGTCATTGTGTATAGTATGAAATATATAGAGGCAGTTGGGTGATTGGATTAATTACCTTAAAGTGATTAGGGAGATGGTTTGAGGTTTTTGATTGGTATTGTTTTTGGAAATCCTTGACTAAGGTAGAATGAAACTTTAAGAATAGTATTCAATAAGATTAACAAATCAATTACTAATGGCGGAGAACTGATACGATTAGCTCAAATAGAGTAGACACTAATTTCATGCTCTATCTCTAATGGAAATATTACATAATGAAAGGATTGAATTATAACAAAAAATTATGCATGAAAAGGTTAGTTAAAACTACTTTGACATTCCAAAATATTTGAATAGTCATGATGCATAGGTAGATGCAAGTCTTGATCTTTGGATATAAGATGTTTAATTAGAGAATTAAAAATGAATTAAAGGAGTTTAATTTTTCTAGTCCTAAAAATGAGTTAAAATTATAATTTATATCCATTGTAGACATATTTAGAAAGCTAATAGCTTATATATAAAGAACAGGTTGAAGAGGGTAATCAAGCTAGACTTGATTGTAAAGTTTGATAAACATTATGATTAAATATGATATATTTAATAAATAAAGGCAAATGTGAAATATTGAATTTTGTTTGGGTCTAATTTTTGTTTAATTAGAATTAATTGTAATTATAATTAAAGTTTAATTGAAATCATAATTTTATTTTAATTAAATTAATAAAAGGTTCAAATCTTATTATAAATAGGCTTAGGCTCTAAGGGAACTAGCACTTGTTGCGTAACCCTCTTTACATTAATTGTAGAGTTCTCTTCTTAAGTTATATGGATATCGTTAGAGGGTGCACATATATGTGACATAGTGGTCGAGATGAGCTAGTTTTATAAATGGTTTGAGGACAGTTGGAAGAAAAGGATCAAACTTCACAATAAGATGCAAAACACTATATACTTTTAATCTTAAAATCATATTGGATCTTAGTCTTCATCCTGAAATCATATTAGATTTGAGTAAAAATAGGAAAGGTTTATATTGATTAAAAAACCTAAATTGGAATATAAGATTTAGAAACATATAATTGAGTATTTCTATAAATTCAATTAAGATCCAAAGCCATAAATATTATTATAGGTTGAGAATTATTTCTTAGGTTCTGGAAATCACTTGAAACTACTTAGGACAATAATTAAACATGAGACTCCCATCAATTTCTAAAGCAAACAATGGAAATTGCAATGGTGAGATGAAGCAAATGGCTGGCCGATGTTTATGGACCTTTGCTAGCGGTTTGGAGCACCAAGTGATGGATTGGTGATTGGACCCCTTTATGTTGGTTATTGTTTTACAGTTTTGTGAGGCTTAAAGGTGCAACTAGTGACTTGTCTTTGATGAAGTATAAGGTGACATATCTAAGTTGTCGATAGAGTTGTGTAAGCTTATGGCAAAAAGATTAACCGAAAGAAAGAAGACATTTGTTGCTGTAAAATATATGTTTTAGCATGGAATAACTAGTCACTAATGGTTAGCCAATTAATGTCTTTGATGGTCACTAGCCATAAAAATGGTGGCATCAATAGAGATGGTGTTTGGACATACATTTAGGAAATGAGTGTTTGGCAATAGGAGTAAATTAACTCAAAGGCTTGTTTAACTATAAGATTAAGGTAATCTAAAGTCAAGATAAAAGAATCAAATCATATGAAAGTATTACAACAAGGTTCATCTAACCTAAATATTAACTAGACAATTAGTTACATATTATCTAACACAAAATCAAACATACAATGAAAGAAAAATAAATTAAAACAATGGGTTCATAATTCTAAATCTCACTAATTGTCTTCTATCAAATGTTTTTGCAATGTAGAGGCTTGATTTTGTATTTCAATGGATCTTTTGATAATTTCTTCATGATTTCTGATTCTCTAACTCAAAATTGCACCTGGAGAATGAGTTCCATGTCTAGAATCACCTCCTTATGTCTACTCTACGACTCCTCTTTCATCTACCCCTGAAAATGTCTTTTTATCACAAAATTTAGGGTTCTAAGAGATGCATAGTTGTGAAAATTGCATGGCCTAAGTGAAGTGCACGATCTCTTGTACAGTCGTGCATCCCTTCTATGCATCGAATCTTTGTTTTGTCCTATGTTTACATGCAAATTCTTCTCTTTTAAGTCCATGAAGCCAATGAGAACCTATAAACACACCCAAAGCAATTTAAGTACCAAATATGCAACAAAATTATAAAATATCAAACAAAAATACATCAATTATGAGGTAAAATTATGATCAATTATACATCTATCAAATATCCCCACAGTTAAGCCTTTACTTGTCTTCAAGCAAACCATAATCAAAATTATAAATTTTGCAACATCAATCCATCATTAATCTCAATCTGTCCATTCATACTATACATCATGATATCATATTCATTCAAATCGATATATAATTATAATCAAGTTGTTTTAAAATTAAATTCCTAAAACAATATTAATATTGATCACAATAATAATCACATTGAAATCAAAAGCAGCTTTCTTTATACCCTCGCCAAAATTTCACTCAATGTACTCAAGTGTTTGGGATGAAAAGCATCAAAACTCTCAATCATTACATAGTAGAACTCTTACCATATGCTTGTAGTAAAATTACATCTCCACCACTTATGTACAAACTAGAAACAAAATTCAAAAGTTCTTTGTATAGGTTGTAACGGGGCTTAATCGTCTGATTGGGATAGTAAAATCAGTTTAAGTGAAGGAAATTTACTCAAGGAGGCAAAACTTATTTACAAACACACACTTGTCATTTCATCACAACACTAATGGTACTATATCATCATCATCATGATTATGATGATGATGATGATGATGATGATGATGATGATGATGATGATGATGATTATTATTATTATTATTATTATTAT
>JAOSBN010000008.1:29178840-29191278 GCA_027563595.1 Erythroxylum suave | reverse complement strand
AAGATGAGGTGTCATGGAGATTCAATAGCTCAGGGAGATATTCTGTCGCCTCAGCTTATAATTTCATTACTAAGAATATGTACTGGGATTCCAACTTAAGTTGGAAAGTATTGTGGAAAGCGCTATTGCCTGAAAACCAAAAAATGTTTTTATGGAAGGCGGCTAGAGATATCCTATGGACTAATTCAAACAGGTTCAAAAGGAAAATAACAGATGATTCATGTTGTCATCTATGCCAAAAAGAAGAGACTACATTACACGTCCTTGGGGACTGTTATCGTAGTAAAACGGTGTGGCGAGTCCTAAACCCCTCGCTGCCCGTTTCTTTTTAGAGTGAGTATAATATTTTGAATTTGATTCTATCTAATGTGAATCTATCTCTTTCGTAGGGCAATATTCCATGGCAGACGTGGTTCGGCGTTGGTTGCTACGCAATATGGAATGCTAGGAATTCAGAAATTTTTGAGGAAGCAACAACACAAACTACGTCTATACACTTACAAGTGGCAGCATAGGTCAAGGAAATTCACAGAGCTTACGTTATTCACAATATTCACAATCAAAAGTTTAGTCAAGAATCTATCAACCCAAGCAGTGTACAATCATTTAATTCTGACTACCCATATCCAGTTGAGATACGGCAACAAGAGAATTACCTGATCTTGTCAATAGATGGGGCGGTCTGTCGAAAGTCCTCAATGGCAGCATCTGGCTGCTTGTTATGCAATACCTCAGGTGAGTGGGTGATGGGCTTCACACAGAAGATAGGCAAATGTAGACCACTAAACGTCGAACTGTGGAGCACGTTCACAGGGATCAGCATGGCTTATGATTTAGGTATCAAAAGTCTACATATTAAATCCGATAGTAAAGAAGCACTAACCTTGAGGGAGGCAAAAGATATCTCAGAATTATCAGCAGCAGCCCTGGTCATAAAAATTCGTCAAATATCTGCAAAATTCAATAGCATCACTTGGAGCTACGTCCCGAGAAGAGAAAACAAAATTGCTAATTATTTAGCAAAATCGGGACTGTCGGCGTAGGATACCTCAATTCATCTACTGGCCCACCCTCCGACGGGTCTGAAGCTGTCCTTCCCAGTCTTCTTCCACGACCGAATTTCCTTAGTCAAGCTGACAATTCAGTCAAGTCAAGGTTCCATGTCGAGTCAAGAGGATGAAGGCGACACAACTGCAGCTCCACTCAATCGGGAAGATCCGAGAAATTCGGCCTACGCAAATGCCATGGCGGAGTTCGATCTGCTCGACCAGTGCTCAACCCGCCGCTTCAAAGATTCCACCACCACCATGGATGGGGTGTTCACCTTGCAAACTCCGCACGCGGGGGCAAACGAGGCTAGCAAGCGGGTCTCCGGCATTTCTTCAGTCTTTTCTGGTGAGGCACCAATCTCTTCAACCATGGCGGATGAGCTTCGTAAGTCATAGATGTGGAGGTCTCGAAATGAGTCAGCTAGCTCACCATCAATTCCCAGGGAGCCAAGATGTGTTTCCCATTTTTTGATGTTTGACCCACCTTAAGGGTGGCTTTTTTGTAAATTTACTATTCTTGGCTTTTAGGCCTCCCTATTATATATAAAAAAAATAGAGTAAGAGGGTAAATTTGGGCTCGACCTATAATTTCTTTATAATTTGTTATAAATTGTAATAAATACTTGCACGTTATTTTTTGTTTAGACTTAACATTTAGGCCAACATTTTAAAAACTCATAAAAGAAAATGTGGGCTAAGTCTTAGGTCCTCAAAAACTTAACTTGGGCCTTTAGATTATATATAATTATGGAGTTGAGCTTGGGTTCCGAAGGATATAATCTAAAACTTTAGGTCCAAAAAGTTAATTTTAGTTAATTGAATAATTTTGCTTATATTGCTTTTGTTTTTCTTATATGATTAATGTGTCACCTAAATGAGGAATTGAATGATAAATTAAAGAGAGATCACATTGTTAATAAAATAAGGATTCACAAAGAGTAGAAAAATTTAAAATCCTTCAAGTTATAAAAGGTCTAATTCTAATAAATCCAAATTAATTAGGTCAAAATTTGTTTTGATCTTGATTTAAAGTCACATGATTTAATTTTTTTGGATTAAGTGAGGTTTTAATCCGTCATTTTGATGATAAAAAGTATTACTAATCATGTTTTTATCCTTGGTAATATTAATAAGTTAATATATGAAAACCAAGTTCAATGGACTAGAATAGTGAATAAAAGAGTCAATTAAATTAATTGATACTCAAAAGATGAAAAAGAAGAAGAGCAAAGTGGAGTACATAAGCAATTCAAATAAAGAATTAAGAATAAAGAAAAATCAAGCATATCAAGACTTTAAAAAATTATTTTAATATTTTTGTAATTTTACCTTAATCATTTTAATGAATTAAAGGCTTAACAATTGCATTATCATTTATATATAGTGTATAACTCATAAATTATAATCAATAGGAAATTTATTTTATCTTTAAAGAAAACCTCCTACTCTTTAAACAAAATTTTTTAGAACTTTTGAAATTATTTTGAATCAAAATTTTTTTAAAAGAATGTGCTTTGATCTTCGAAAGATTTTGAGAAGTTTTTAAAATTTACTTTAGAAAGTTTGGTCGACTAATATAGTGATTTTGACAACTACTATTAGGGTTTTAGATAAAGTAATCTACCAATGTGGTAGTCTAGTTGACCAATATCTTTCTAAAACTTGTATCGTAGTTTGTGACTATATTAATCAATCAATATGAAAAATTGATCAATCGATTTATTAAATGGTTGACTTATGGGCAAATTAGGTGACTAGTAGACTGATGTTATTGTTACTGATTACTGTAATTACAATTTTTTGTTTTTAACTACTATTTTAGGTTGATTTAAGCGTAAATATACTATATATGTACTATGGAAAGATAGTCATATTAGAGAGTTTCTAAGACCCTTGAGAGGTTAGTGCATGTTTGTATTGCATAATATATATTGAGCTTTTGTTCATTAGTGTGAGTAAGAAAAGTATTGATAGGTTTGTTGCTTAGGATACAATTTATAAAGGTACTTCTTGACCTTAAGCGAGATTTTTAAAGGATTACTCTTTATTTATGATAAAGCAATAAGGGTTCTCCTTCACTTGTGCAAACAAGATATTTTATAAAAGATTGCTCTTCAACCATCGAAGGAAAAAGAAAGTGAATTTTTAAGTGAGTTTAAGGAGTGGACATAGGCTAAATTGAATCATAAATATGTTAATAGTTTTAATAATAATATTGATGTTAATGATATTAATATTGATCATGAGGAGCTTGATAATAATCTTGATGACACTCAAGAATGGAGTAAAAAGAAGGAGAAGAACGAAAGGAAGAAGAAGGCACTAAAGACTACTTGGGATGATATAAGCAATTATAAAAGTAGAGAATTAAACATTAAGGTGGCTCACATGTGCTGTATGAAAAATATTAATGATGAGTACTCTAGTTCAGCCTCTGTTAATGTTAATGATTGTGATGATAATGATGACTATTTGTCTTATGAAGAACTTGTGTGTTTATAAATAATGAGCTTGAAAAGGAAGAAAATATCCTTTAAGAATAAAGATATTTTCAAGCTCTTAGATACATCTGTGATTAAGAATAAAAGATTAAAATATGATATACATGCCATGGTAGATTCGAATAGTTCAGCGTTGTCAATGAAAATGAGCACGATTTGTTGCATGAGAATAAGACATTAAAAAAGTATATCAATATTATCAAAGGTCATTGTCTAAGTTCAATTTAAAAGGTGACAAAATTGAATAATATACTTAAAACCTAAAGAATTCCAATGATAGGTATGAGATTGGGTAAGGTTATCAAAGTGCATCACCTAATGCCAATAAATTTTTTTAAAGAAAGTCATATTTGTAATGATGAGACATTAAATGTTCATGCACCATCTTTTAGGTCTCAAGATAAAAAAAATTTCATGCATTTATGTATGGTTCATATTCTAAACTTTTAAGGAATGTCAAGGCAAAAAAAGACATAATTTGTATGTAAGGTCATACAAAAAAAAAGTAATATTATTCTCATTTATATAATTTTCTTTATCATCAAAATGACACGAAACAAGCTCATTATCTTCCTAAGCCTTGCGAGAAATAAAGAAACATAAATTTTGCTCAAAATTACAATATATCATATTTTCATAAAATAGCATGTCGTATGCTAAATCATTTGTTAGGCTACACTATCATATAAAGAAAGCTCCTAGTTCTCCAATTTAAAAGAGAGCATTATAACACCCACATCATCCCCTAAGACCTAGAAATGCATTTATGTAATATTCTTATAGGTCTCTCTCATATAATTCATAAACTTTCAAATCATCTCATATGATATGTCACTTTTATGGTGATTATGGATACATTCACATATCAAAATTTATACGTATAGGACATGTTGATTTCTTTATCTTATAAGTCAATATTGAGTGGCATCACATGAATACTAATAATTGGTATCACCTTTATAGATATCAAATTAGAAACATCAATAGTATCTCCAAGGATTAACTTTAATAAAAAAAACACCAATGAGTCCTTAGATAGGTCAAGGACATTGGTATCAAAATATCAATTATTGAGCATAGTGAGGAAGAGAATGATGCAATCATTAATGATATATAAAAGAAGGCAACCACTTACTTCAATGTTGACAATATTTGATAAAATTTACTTGGTATGCATATTTAGGAGAGAGAGCATTATTACATATACTTAAGGGTTTTTATTTTTTAAAAAATGCTTAACCAAAAGCAAACGACGACATTTACAACTAAAATTTACCGATGGATTTTCCGTTGATAAGCTCTAGCAATATTTACTCTACTAAGCATTCTCATTTTCTTTATCGACTCTCATTTCTTACCATTGCTATATTATGTTGGAAAACTTGTCTGAATAATTTTCCTCTATATTTATCGACCGATATTTTTTCCGTTGCAAATTGAAATTTTTTCCGACAATTATACCGACAGAACAAGCTTTTTCGTCCCTATTTTCCAACGGTTTAGTTTCTGTCGATAATTGTCCATTGCTAATAACTAATTTTCTTGTAGTGTAGAAAATGTCACGCTAAATTGGGTTTGGATATTAATAGACCCAGCAAAATAGTTCCATACAAATATAGCCATTTATTCTTATCATGTGAATATCAAAAATAAATGAAAATACTAAATATAAATATATATTGGGTCCATACGCGTACTGCAATTAAACACATTGAATCACCTTCATTTAGTGCACATTTTCTTAAATGTCCAACAAAATAGGGACCGGTATGTAATTAACAAAAGCATCCCGAGTATATAACCTCAATTTCATGTCGTTATGGTACATGTTAAACTAACTTACATTAATAGAATACGTGGTTGTCAGAAGCCAAAGAAAAGACAAGAAATGCCCGCTAAATCTTGAGAATTCAACCCGCAAAAGCTTCAATCATAAAACACTTCCGAGTCATCACTATATAGAGGAATCCTCTTAACTGGTTTTCAAGGACGTCATTACATTTTATTTCATTGTTCGAAGAGTGATGTAGTCGGTCTACAGGGGGGAGCGTAATTATCTTTTCTTCGATAATTTTTGAATTATTTAAAAGTTATTTCTACTTTTTAAGTTACAAGACAACTCGTAACAAGGTATCAATGGACCCTATTATGCCACACAAGCAAGTTATAATCGGAATGGGGCACATTAAAATAAGTGCCTTCTGTACAATTTTTTTGACATGAAGAGCTTGTTTAGAACGTTTTGAAAGAGTAGGGGATTTTCTTCAGGCAATTGCAATTCTCATTTCTTGTACGAAACCTGTATTAGCTGCAAATGCAACAATCCCCTACCTTAGAACTTTTCTTTGTGTGTTTCTGGACATTCAAAGACAATCAATAAATTCATATCTCTTAACTTCATGGAGTTCACACCTCCACCTCCTGAACCATCTTACCTGATGCCATTGGTAACATGAAGTTAGTTTGCTAATTGACATACATAATACACTTTATGCTGATAGCTATCCTTCTATTATGTGTATCACTTTTTTTTTCTTCCTGCAGGTTCGCGACAAGATAGTTTGCTTACTACTATTGCTTTGGAGCAGTCATGGCAACATTCTTTAGTTCTTCAAATGCACGTATTGTGTCTGCATCAAAACCACCTGCAAACTGAACGTTCCAATAGTTAGAAGCTTAAAGAAACCACAAAGATTGGTACTTGAGGAACTCGTCTCACCTGGTGTACCCTATATGCAAATCTAGCGCCTTGAAGCAAGTGATTTTCTTCTCCCAATTGTTCACTTAGTTGCAGTTCTTTAGTTATCCTCTTCATGTATTGCTTGGCCAACCTCAGAGAACTCAGTTTCATCTGCAAACAGTTTTTAACATTATAAGTTGACGTCTGAGATCTTCTTTGGAGAGTGTGGGGTTCAGGTTTGTATTTTCTACAAAGAGCTCAAAATGATGTGTAAGGTTTCGTGTAATGCTGGCGTTCTGGTGGAAGATTCTTGCAACACTAACATGGTCTTTAGTTTTAAACAGCCGGCTTTAGACATCACGTGTGCCAGAGTGGTTGTAAGAGCCCAAACCATTGCGATTAATGTGGGGATGGTTATAGTTAAAACAGACTGTAATAGGCCTCAAATCAATATGAGTCGCAGCTATCACAAATGCCAATAATCTCAGGCGTATACTAAACTTCAAAACTCTGGAATGGATGGTGAACTACTCGATTTTTTATAGTTTTGGATTTGAAGGGGGTAAAGTTTCAATCCCTTAAGCAAATTGGCGCTGCAACTATATACTAAATTTAAAACCTGTAAATAGTCCTGACCGTGTTGATTTCCTTGGTAAGTTTCTATTGTCGGTTGAACCGTCGTAACGTATGGTAAAACTAGTCACATGCCACCTACCTGACCGACCAATCCTGAGTTGAGCAACCATTCCCAGGGAATTTGGAAGTCCTTGTATCTCTTGATCGTACCTTCTCTTGTCCTTTCCACATTGCTCACGCTTCGCTCCAACCTGAAATTTTATTGTTAACCATGTCAGCATTCTAATGACATGAGCAAAATTATGCAGCGACTGCAATTTCATTTTTATACATGCTCGCCTGTTTTGCAATGCTTGCATTTTCTCTAAAGACACTGTCAATGGATCTTTTAAATTGTCCTCAAAGGATGAAACTTCTGACTCCAGCTTTTTTAAATCCCGGTAGTTGCATGCGGCTTCTCGCAGGGCATCTGCTTTTCGTTCAGGCCATTGTGGGAAATGTTTTAATACTGCCCTCTCGTCAATCAGGGAAGATAGTTCATTATCCAACCATTTCACGAATGTTTCCACATCATATATGTCTTTAAAAGCTGCAGATCCCACCTCTTGGATTAAGAAATTGACAAATTCCTTCTGTTTTTCCACATCTGATTTTATCTGAGAATTCATGAAACTTTTTAAGAGTACTAATGTTTAAACACGAAGGAAGACAATATGCAAGTGTGATACTTACAGCAGAGAGATAACTTGACCGGTTCTCAATTTCTCCGATCATGTTTGTAGTGAGTGTAACTACTGGAATTTCTGAAGGGTTAGCTCTGTTATCCATCTGAGCACTTTTCCTTGTAAGAAAGCGATAGAACTCAATAACTTCAGGCACACGACGCACTGATTTCGAGCCATTAAGCATTTTTGTTGGTAGAGGCGGGGGAGGTGGAGGTCCTGTTAATGCTGGCAATTTTTCTTGTAGTTGCTTGTGCCCAGGGGAGATTGCGGAAGGCCTTGAAGAAGGTGGGATAGGAACTTGTAAAAAACTTTCCTTTTTAGCTACTAATTCCTGTATGTTTGGCCTTAGATTCAAGTTCCCTGCGGTCTGATCCGACACTTTGGCAGAATCTGACAGCTTCTGTGGATACACTTCGGTCTTGGACGTGTGATTTGAGTTCTGTATTTTCTTCCAGAGCATGGATTTCCTCTCATTATCATATGCCTTGAGGGAACTTATCTGTGCTTTGAGACGAGCTATTTCTTGTCGTAATTCCTGATTCTCTTTCTCCAATGAGTCATTCCTTACTAGAGCAGCCTCAACTTCTTTCTTTAGGTAGATCATCAACGATACTTCCTCTTCTCGTGGCATTAGTCTCTTGTTCTCCCTTTACCTAAAAGGATGAGCACAAGAAGAATGAAACCACATCAATCCTTAGATCTTCCTCTATTTATCCACGACGTCTTTTGAAATGAGGTATGTAATGCTTAAATCCTAAAGCCCGATACTAAACAGAATACAATACCTATTGGTATAGGGAACTACTCTTTTCAAGATAGGGTGTACGAGGCAATTGGCTTGTTAATGATTATAGAAAGGCTTGTCGTATCAATGTAGGTGAGGAAATCTCTTATTCTTGATCTGCCATGTTTAAAGTTATCCCTGGGAGGTTATGTTAGGTGCAAACATATACACTCTGGTGTTAAATTTATTCTCAAATTGTATATAATTCTTTTCACAGTATGAGAAATTCCCGATAGAAAGCTAGATTTCCCCTGTCTTGCTTCGTATATAATTCTTTTCATAGTATGAAAAATTCCGGATAGAAAGCTAGATTTCCCCTGTATATAATTCTTTTCTCAATATGAAAAATTCCCGATAGAAAGCTAGATTTATCCTGTCTTGCTTCGTATATAATTCTTTTCATGGTATGGAAATTTCCTGATAGAAAGCTAGATTTCCCGTCTTGCTTCGTTGTAAGATGACGGAATCATTAGATGTTTTACACGTAGCCCTGTCAGGCATAGCTCCTAGCAGCAATGAAATATCATTGATTGCGAAGTCCCAACTGCCCGTGTGTGAAATGTCTTTCCAATCTCTAGTGTCCAGGTGTTCCCCTCAGCAGCGGTCAATGCAAGTTTTGATCTTGATTTCACTCCCCATGGTTAGGGTCCCTCGCCTTTTTCATAATTCCTGAACTGCTGTTCTTTCTTTGGCAAGCAATGTGAAAGAAAACAAAGATGTCAAATTAAGCACAGTATAGATGCTGACAGTAGAAGTTATTCAAGTAAAAGAAAAGGCCACGATAATCACAACATACCAGAACAAGCTTTCCCTGTTAGTACTCTTATAATTTAACTTTCTCCTTTTTCTTTTTCTTTTTCTTTTTCCTTTCTCTTTTTTCTTTTTCCTTCCCTCGGTTGTATCAGATTCGAAACCCCATTGTTGGAAGAAGAATTTACGGTGCGATTTTATGTCGAGGCTCTTCAGGTCTACAATTTTATCCTCTCACAAGTGGCAAGAGAAAGTTCTCTTTTGCCTGTACATTCTTTTTTCTGCAAGCCTTGGGTATTTTTCAGGATTAAAGTTGCTTGTTTGGTTCACTTCATGTACTAATCTACAAGTAACATATACTCATTGATTGGGGTAGATTGAAAGATTCATCTCTGATGGTGAAGTTTCATTTCCTAGGTTGTTGAATTAGATAGAATGTTACAATTTCATAATTAAGTTAAAGAAAGTAAACTCTCCCAGCAAACTCTTAACAATTTTACAATAAGCACGGGACAAGCAATGAAAATGCAAATATCTAAAACTGAAGAGCAATCATCTAAGAACAATAACCTCATAACTGGAACCTTCAGAACTCCTATTGTCCATTTATTCTCAAAAATAAAAGCAAATGAGACCTGTCTTGGGATTAAAGCTGGCACAGGCTTTGGTAATTGCTTTAAGTCCTTAGGTCTAGTTTTAATTTTACGAAGGCCCCATTTTTAGTATGGTTTACATGGGACAATGGTAATAGAAATGATAATAAATATAGCGAGAAATAAAAATGAATATAATTATTATAATTATGGTTGTTATTTAAAATGAAAAAGTGATTATTATTACCATTAATACTGGTTGGTTTAATGAAAATCTTGAGAAATAAAAATTTAAAATTTTTTTGCTTTACATCACATTTTAATATATTCAAATTAATTATATTTAATGTTAATATATTGTAATTAATTTATATTGTTTTGCTAAAAAGGGAAGAAAATAAAAGTTTGTGAAATTTTTGTTTCTCATCAAATTTTAATATATTATAATTAATGATATTTTATGTTTATGTATTCTAATTAATTATATTGTTTTGCTAAAAAAGGAAAAAATAAAAAATTTGTTCGATTTTTGTTTTAAATCAAAATTTGATATATTCTAATTAATTATATTTAGTTTTAATATATTCTAATTAATTTTTTAATTAATTATATTGTTTTGCTAAAAAAGGGGAAATAAAATTTTGTTAAATTTTTATCAAATTTTAATATATTCTAATTAATTATATTGGTTTGCTAAAAGGGGGGGGGATTTTGTTAAATTTTTTTATATATCAAATTTTAATATATTATAATTAATTTTAATATATTCGAATTAATGATATTTAATTAATTATATTTTTCAACAAAAATAAGAAATTTTGTCAAATTTTTATAACAAAATTTAAAATATTCTAATTAATTATATTTAATTTTAATATATTCTAATTAATTGTACTATTTTTCTAAAAAGGGGAAAAAGAAAAAAGCAAAAATAATTGTAATGGGTATTACAGGGTGTGTCACACGTATGACACTCCTCTCATGGCCATGGTTAGGACAGCGATCTGTCATGCCCGTGTCACTACTCGTTACGCGGAAATAATTTTTATTCCTCTTATACTGGGAGAGTATGAAGTATATGATAATATACAACCAACCCACTGATTTTCATTCCTTAAACATTTATATCTTTCCAAAATTATTAACCAAGCATCTCAAAGGAGCAATCATCTAAGAACAATAACCTCATTACTGGAACCTTAACAACTCCTGTTTTCCATTTATTCTCAAAAATAAAAGCAAATGAGACATGTCCGGGGAATCAAGCTGGCACAGGCTTTGGTAATTGCTTTAAGTCCTTTGTTCTAGTTTTGCTTTTATGAAAGGGCCCATTTTTTGTTATCCATAATTAGAAAATGGAGTTCCCTACAGGTTAGGGTGTAGGTTGGTAGTCTATCATGTAATAACTAGTTGATTTGTCAAGTACATGGAAAAACTGTATGGGCACATGTAGCAGGAATTGAGTGCATCACTTATTGTTCCTTGGGGTACCATTGTTCTTGATTGCTGTATATATACGGGATTTGCCGGGAAGAAGAGGGCTTTTCACGAGGGTCAATGGGTTCTTGTTCTTGCTTCCTAGACTGAATGGTTGTAAGTCATCTGGTGGGCCTTATGGCCGTTCAAGACGAAAGATGAGCATTCTCCTGTTCTACCAAGTGAAAGTAGGACTAGTGTGATATTTGTATTCAACCATTCAGTCTAGGAATGGCTACGAGCTGTATAAGCAGGGAACAAATCTTTTGTCTTGAATCTCTGTTTCTCCTATGCTCAAAACTCTCTTAGTCATTCAATGCAATAAATATAATGGTCGAGGAAATTTGGCTACAGGGAACAGGGAAGGTATTCAGAAATAGAAAAACTGATCCCGTAAAAGTATTGCATGACCTGTGGACATGGCATGTGTGCCTTCACTCTGTTTTTTAACGTCATTCCCTTATCTTTCCTCACAATCACCACCAAAAAAGAACTACTTCAAGAGATTTGCGAACCACAAAGTGAATGATGGAGCTACTTTGTGATGTTTAACGGATGTTGTGGATCGGTTATAAAAAAGAAACAGGGCAAAAAGGATTTTGCCTAGAGAGAGGAGGATCCGACAACTGCAAACTCTTTTATAAGTTATCCATAAGGAAGATTATTCAAAGAGGCTAAGAAACAGAGAGATAAGAGCAAGGGAGACAGGCGATGGGTTGATCAGGATAAGAGAAGTGGCCAGAGGGATTAGGGATGTGGCAGACAATTAGGCATTGTGGAAGATAGTTCAACATCGATTTCCAAAATTCAGGACAAAGGAAATTATGATTGTTTTCATTTTAAGGTCTTAATCAATTTACTATAATTATAATTTTTATTAAAAAATGTTTAATTACGATGATGTAATATTATTTAAGTTAAATTAGGTTTATTTTGTTTAATTAGGATTTATTAAAAATTGAATAATGTATATTAAGAAAAATTAAATCAAATTAATCTGAGTTTAATCAAATGTTTCACTTTTCTGTTTCTATGTAATGGGGCACATTAAGACTGATATTTTTAATAAAAATAATAATTTTATTAAAAGTTTCTATGTAATGGGACACATTAAGACTGATATTTTTAATAAAAATAATAATTTTATTCTATATCATTACCGATATGACATACAACAAATGGATCGTTTTTTTTTTTTGGTACAAACAACTAATGGATCGTTATAACTTATAATTTTGATCTATTTATAATTTAATTGAAATATGTTATAAATATTAGATTCATTTTGATCATCTGAAAATATT
>JAOSBN010000008.1:29139603-29172546 GCA_027563595.1 Erythroxylum suave | reverse complement strand
CCCTTTTTCACATATTTTTCAATTTATCATTTAGTTAAATTTTTATTTTTAAAATAAAATAAACATTTTATTACTAACAATAATTATACATTAAATAAAAATTTATGATAAAATTTTATTTAAATTATTTTATCATTTTATACAATATTTATTAATAAAGTATTAATAAAAATATTTAATTTTTAAAAATAAATAATTTAAAAATTATTTTTTATAAACTAATGTTTGTTTTATATATTTTTAATTATTAAATCAAATTTTATTTGAAATATATATTATTTTGAAATTTAATTATATTTACTAATAATTATTAAATTAATTTTATAAATTAAATTAAATTAAGATATTTATAATTTTAGTAATAATGAATTTTAATTAATCAAATGTATAATATATTTAATTGATAATAAATTAAATAATATATATTTTTGTTTCATGTTTTAATTCTACTTGGTTATTTCCTTATCACTAACTCTTGTTGTAGATTATAATAATTTGAGAGTTAAGGATGTTTTGATGCAATTATTATTTATTATATAATAAAAATTGAAATTGTAATATTTTAAATATTTTATATTGTTCTTAATTTTATATTTATATGATAATAGTTGTTTTTAAATATAAATTGTAGTTATTATTTATATGTGAAATATCTGAAAATTATTATTATTTCATATTAATTATGATTATTAATTATTATTTTGATTTTTAGAGACAAGGTTAAAAATGTACAGTACAACTGTACAATATGACAATGGACTATTTTGCAATTTTTAAAAAAATTTAAGGACTATTTTATAAATTTAAAAAATTATTCGAAACGGTATCCGGTATTAACCGATACCGGTACCGTAACATACCAGAATCTAATCCGGTACCGAGTTCGGTATGGTATTTGCAACATTGCAACCAACCATATTTTAAACTAGAGGACATGCAATTTTCTATTTCCAAAACGAAATTAAGCACATAAACATACCCAGAAATATGTGGAATGAAAGGATTAATTCCAGGTTTCGAAATAAGAACAAAAGGCAAGAATTATGTGACTTTAGAGGCATGGCATGTATACCATTTTTCCTTAAACACTATAAATCAATTTCAGAATTTAAGAACAAGTATAGGAGGCTGCAAATTTAATTTTTAGAAAATGTAAAACAAAAGATGATAAGTTTTAATTCTCAGAAAATTAAGACAAACTTTTAACACACTGAGATAAATTTTAAGCCTTAATTTTTATCAAATAAATAACAATCAAGCAACTTAATCAAGTTACACAATTAAAATTGACTTTAATACCACTTTTGGAAAATTGGGTGGGATATGATCCCATAAATAATGAAATAAATACAAAACTTTTTTTTCAATTTTTTGAAGGCCAAGATTACTTTAAATTACATAAAATGATTATCATAAAACACAAAAAAGCATAAATCATAATTTGTAACTTAGTGTGAAGCTTGACCACTTTTCTTGCCATTTCCTTCAAACTATTTTTAAAATTTACTTATCTCAACCACCATAGTCTTGTAAGTATCCAACCTCTAAAAATATTCACATAATGTGTTAAAACAAGTTTGCAATTATTGAAGAGAGGGTTAAACAAGAAGTGTTAGCTCCATTGGAGCATAAGCCTATTTATAATATGTTTGTGAAATTTTATTATTTTAATTCTAATTACATTTTAATTAAATTTTTTAAATATAATTCAATCATTTCATCATATAATGTTTTAATTAAACATAAAGCATAAAATTAATGTCCACTTTATTTGAATCCAATTATATTAGTTCTCCACCAATAGTAATTGATTCAATTAATGAAATTTGAAAACTATTTCCAAAGTGTCATTCCACATTGGCTTATAATTTTCAAATCAATACTAATAAAAATAATGAAACATTATCCCTAATCATTTTAGGGTGATCAATCATATATTGATTATTCAATTACCTCTATATAGTTCATAAAATGTCCAATGACTACTGACTGAGCTATCTTTGATAAGAATAAGTCATAAGTAGTATCAAAATATAGTAATCCCTATATGAGATAACTTTGGAGATTTCAAGTCAAATGATCACTTATATAATCACATAGTTAGAATTTAAATAGACATACAAAGAATGTTCCAAATGAAATTATAATATAAGGTCAGTTTAGCAAACTTGTTCTCTAACAATCACTCATATATTTGTTTAAGTATCTTTATATTGTAGTCTATAAGATTGATTACTTCCTTCCTAAGGAAGAAATATAACATGTGCTATTCTTTCTATATTCTATTACTGTCTAGTTCTAATAGAACAATGACTAGGAATGACTTTTAGATAATACATAAATACAGTATTAATCTCATTATAATATCATTTGCTATGTATGTTTATCCTACGAAATTTATCATATATATATAATTATGTATAGAATAAATAATGTCTTTAAATAATTATGTCACTAAACTACAATCAATTGATTGGCTGTTGGGCTTAAACCAATAGAAAAGACATCTATTGTTTTAACAAATCATCGTCAACAGCTTGCTCTTTGAGATTAACCATTCATCATTTATATAATCATCAGAATGAGAATTTAAATAGACATACAAAGAAAGTTCTAAACGAAATTCTCATATAAGGTCAGTTCAACGAACTTGTTCTCTAACAAGTACCCATATATTTGTTTAATTATCTTCACAATTTAATCTGTAAGGTTGATTACTTTCTTCCTAAGGAAGAAACATAACATATGCTAGTCTTTTTATGCTCTATTAATATCTAATTTTAATAGAACAATAACTAGGAATGACTTAGAGATAATACATAAATGCAATATTAATCTTATAATTATGATATCATTATAATTTCATTTTCTATGTATGTTTATCCAACGATATTTATCACACACACACACACACACACACACACACACACACACACATATACATATATATATATATATATATAGGATACATCATGTCTTTAAATAATTATGTCACTAAACTACAACCAATTGATTGGTTATAGTGCTTAAACCAATAGGCAAGACATCTATTATTTTAACAAATCATCGTTAATGGTGCTCTGCTCTTTGAGATTAGCCATCCATCATATCATCTTCAACTAGCATATGCCTTTCACACATGCCATATACCTAACAAACTTGTCCTTCTTCAAGAGACTAGTCCTACAAGAATTCCTCTATTGAGACTTCTTACAATACTTCAAATGACTTAAAATCCACGAATTGATTGTAAGAGAACATCTTGGGGTAGTGACTCCTCTTGAAATGGTTCCTCATACATATCACTAACTTTACTAGCTTAAACTTCTTTTAATGAATAATGAATATTAGTTGTAACATCTTGTTCACATATTAAGGGTTATAACCTTAAATTTCTCTAAATGAGAAATAGCAATGAGAGATTAGAAAAATATATTTCATATTCATGCATAATGTTATCATACACACACATGAATTTGAATTTTTCACACATTACAATGATTGTTCATGCACTCATTTGACATTTTTGGGTATAAATAATTTTTATTAAAGTGATTATGATGTGAACAGTCAAAAATGTCTTGAAAATTTATTTGGTGAGTACAATTGTTGACTTAGAAACTTTCGTAAAAAATTAGGGAAAATTATGATATTTATGAGTAATTTTGGACTAGAAAAATGACAAGTGGCAGAACGATTGACAAATGGTAGTACAAATAAATATCAAATGGTAGTAGAAATTTTGATGAATGAGATTAGATTTAATGACATATGTCATTGAAAATTGGGAGACAATCAATAGAAATTGGAAGATAAATGGACTGGTTATTAAAAAGGACCATAAGGTGATAGCACGTGGCAAGTGACAAGTTGCCATGCCACACATCTACCCATGATATTTTCATCTACAAGACATCTTTAGTTGTCTTTCATTTGGCCAAATGCTTTCTTCTTCTTCGTTGCTCACTTCTCCTTCTCCATTCACGATTTTTCTAACCAACCCTACTCTCCACGTTTAGCTGTTATCATATTCCCCTTTAACTACTTCAATATCTTTGTTTCTTGAAGAACATGTTGTCTTCTCCTTGAAAAAGACCTGACCCTACCGCCTCTATGATGATGAATGATTGATGTTGGAAAGCTAGGGTTAAGAGTGATTTGAAGACTTTGAAGCCAAACAAGTAAGTATAAAGCATCATTTTTCATGATTTGTTGAACGAAACATGTTTTGATGATAGTTAGAAGTTAAATGATCATGAAATGGTAAGGCATGTATGTTGAAACGTAAATGAGTAACCTAGATATGTTCTTGTCTTTCCTTTACATATATGATGATTGATAATTCATAAGATGTTGTAGTGATGATTTAGAGAGAGAAAGATCATCAAAATGATGTAGAAATTGTGCAGAAATTTCAAGAAGAGATGATATACTCATGTTCTATTTTTAATGTTTAATCACATGAATTTTTGGGTAGCTGTTATATGGATGATCTAGAATGATCTTGAGGTTAAAGAAAGGGCTAATGTCGTGTCTTGAAATGAGGTAAATTAGAATGATAAGTTAGAAGTAAAATGAAGGTGAAAATGAAGTTGAAACATGTGCAGAAAATTAAAGATGAATGTGTATATTAATATGTTCTGTTTTTGGTATCTAATAATATGAATGTTAGTAATTGTAATAGCGATGAAGTAGAGTAAGTTAAAAGATACAAAAAGGGATAGTATAGTGTCTCAAAGTGAGGAGAATTGGGATGATAGTTTATAGATAAAGGGAAGGTGATAATGGAGTTGAATGTAGGCCGAAATATTAAAGAATGTATAGACATGGTTGATGTTCTGTTTATGGGATTATAATCAACAATCTTGTATGATGTGTTTTGTGGATGATTTGAATTGGAATGGAAGTGAGAATGAAAAGGAATTGAAGTAGGAATAATAAGATATGCATAAGATGTGTTAGATGTAACTTGTAGGAGTTGGTAATATGGAAAATGGCCAGTAGATGTCCATTAGGCACACTTCAGGTCCGTTAGGTGGACATTCCCTAAAATTTTAGCATTTAAGCCCTGTTCATATCTTCTTGGAGGGACATAAGTCAATTGGGTAGACATTTTTTGGAATTCCAGTGTTCCAGCCCCATTCATAGGCGATTGGAGGGACATAAGTCTGCTTGGCAGACATTCTCTAGATACCTACATAAATGTGCAACCTTGACCCTTTAGAAGGCAAAATCTCTCTTTGGGCTCTTCATAGAAGTTTTAGAACTCAAAGTCCTCTTAAAAAGCATACTTGAAAGGCTTTAATCCAATATCCATAGAGAAAGTTATGCCTTTTGTCCCAAAACCACATATATATAAATTGTGGACTTATCAACACTTTCCTATAATGCATTTATGCTTGAATGGAGCTTGAAATGTAATTAGTTTAATGTGTAAATAAGAGATAAAAATGAGTGATATGTTTATGGTGATGATTGAGGATATAAACATAAGAATGGATTGTTATATATCAAGTGTTCAAATATGAAATTTTGGGATGTTATGAGAATGAAGGTGAACTTATGACAGTTAATGTGATTTAAAGAAGATGAATGATGTGTATTAACTAAAAGTGAATGATAAATTGAATATTTTGGGATCTTTAGATGTTAGAACAACCTTAGTGAATGATTGAATAATGAACTCAGAATAATCTTGTACAATTGAGGTGTAAGCCTAAGTTCAAATTAGACATATATAAGTTTTAAAGTGTGAATCATCTTACGATGTGAATTAAGGATAAATACTCGGAATAGTCAACATAAGCATACATTATACATTGCACATATACATATGTGTATAACTCAATGTTTACGTGATTATGCAATTAGTAATCTGTGTACAATGTGTATTGCATGAAGTTGACACACAGGATTGAATGTCAACGCCCATACATTTCCGAAACATGGAAGCAAATGCTAATTTGGAGCGTACTATGAGTTAACCTAGATGGTCTTACTTTAATTATTTGTTTTGTTCTAAAATTTTGTATTGAATTGATATGTGATGTGAATGTACTAATTCTGGACATTGAAGGTCCGAGGCATTTGTTGCATGTAAAACATATTGAAAGTGCTCATTGAATATGAATTTGATTGAATAAGTGTTTCTCAACTTAATTGTTGAATTCTGGACTAAAGGTCTGATGTTGAATATGAATGTGAATACGAATGTGAATGATTAAACACTAGTGATTGATTGAAATTATAAGGTGTGATGCATTTTATTACATGAATGCATGAGATGATAAAGGCTGTTGAGACCGGAGTAACCACCGAAAAAGAGCTTAAACCTCAGAAAGTGCAAAAGAGCTTAAAGTTCATAATGTGGTAAGAGCATCTGGCTCACTACGTAACATGAGCCCTGTATCTCCAACAGATAAGAGATAGTTATTAATAAGCTCGATATCCACAATAGATACGGGACAGTTATAGGCACTCGATTACAACAATAAAATTGGAAGTGAGTCTCATGAGTATTACATATATAATTGATATGTATGTTTTAAATGATCGAAATGAATTGTTTGACTACTCTGAATATGAAATGAGAAATAAATGAATAAGGTGTTAATTGATGCTATATGATGAATTAATGAAGTGATGTGTTATATGTGTTAATACTTATCTACAAATTGAATGTGAATTGTAAACTATTTGTGTTATGTGATTTGAGTGCGCCATCAAGGATGGTCCGCCTATTGAGTTCGCAAAATTTAACAAAATTACAACTTTTTTTTCAGGCTCAGAGGAGATATCCAGTTAGACAAACTGGAAATATAGCTACTAAAGTCGAACAAGAGATAGAGGTCGGGATCAGTTGGCATCTGCATACGTTTTTTGTTATTTTTGTATTAAAAAATGTATTCCGCAAATATTGTACCATATGCATGTGAATAATTATGATATATAATGACTTTATGATTGAAAGTGTTTTGAATTTGCAATGAGTGCAAATGATTACTGGAATTCTACAACGTGTATATTGTTTGTAACATTTGTAGTTGAAATTATTATAAAAAATGGGTCATTAATGATTATTAGTTTTTTGAAAAATGTGTGTGATGTTTGAGGAAAAAATTTGCAATGAGTTGTATTTAACTGCTTTAGCACACCACTTTCACATGGTGTGTATTTGAATGTCTTCGAGATGTACGGATATGTGTTTAGTAGAAGTGGGGTGCTACATTAGTGGAGATTAGTGAGGATGGAAAGATGCTAGAAAATTTTGCATATCAACTTTAGATTAATCAAACTTGATCCTCTTAGATTATACAAATTAGGTTACAACCAAAGTTGCATCCTATTATGCATAAAAAAATTGCATTAGGTAAACTTATAAGTAAGAAACCACAAAAATCCAAGTATATACTTTTAACAATTTCAAACATTATAGAAAACAAAGATTATCCCTATTAGAATAAAGGGAAAAATGACATTTCCTTAAAAATAACTACCAACATAGACTAATTAACTATGATTTGTATTTTAATAACTATAGAAAATTATTATATTGAAGTTTCATCTTTAACTTGTATTCTTATTTCCCATCTCTCTTTCTTCTATAGATGAAAAGATTTGACTTTTCTATTATAGATAAATCTTTTCCCAACAAATCTTGCGAAAATGAACATGCTTAACTAGTAACTCCACGACGTCAAGCTCCACTATTTTGTAATCCTTGATATCATACTATTCTCTGTTAGGAAAATGTTTAAGAAATTATAGACCAGAGAAGGAGACATAAAGAGAGAAGTCTCACTCATATTCTAAAAAAGCATGAGAAATTAAGGATTCGATCAAATTTTTCGATAAACAATGAGGCAAGCAATATTTGGGAGCAAGAGAAGAGTTTGGGTCCTCTTGCTAGCTTGAATGTTTAATTGACAAAAAGAGTCCATAGAAAATAATAAAAGATATGTTTTCACAAGTTAAAATTAATAAAACCCTGATAGGGAATTAAGATTCCCTTAATTTAAGATTTAAATCAAATATTGTAAAATTAAAAAATTTCATACTTCCAAATGCTTAAATCTAATTCAAATTTTAGTGCAAGCAATAGTGTTCAAAATTTTCCTTTTTTAAGTAAGTAATGCATAGATACCAATGTCTCTTTGAAAAACAATGCTTAACGATAACTATAGTTGATCATTTTTTTTGCCAACTCACGTAGTCAAATGAGGGTAGAGGTCACAACATTTCCATATTTAAATTCTTACACAGGCTTCTAATTGCACGTTTGCTGTCACTTATATTCATCTTTATCAATGTTATGAATATCATACTATACCGATTATACCGCAATGTGTCAATTGAAAATTGGTACAAAATTGTTTTGTACTATAACAAATAACATTATCAATTGTATAAGAGAATTTTGAGTTATACCAATCATGTTATGGATGATATTGATCGACATAACAAAATGTTTAAAGAATATCGAGTCAAATATATAAATTAAGAAATATTTTTATGTTTAAATATTTTTAAGTATAAAAGTTATATTTTAAAACATTATTATGTAAAAAGTAATATTTTACGATAATTTTAATAAATGTAGTTATTAAATCAAAATTTAAAATATTTTTAATCTTAATTATAATATGGGACTAAATTTTAATTATATCAAAATTGAGAAACTATTTTGTAATCTAAAAAGTTAATTCAAAATAATAGCTAATATTAATGGGTGCCAGTACTATATCGTATTAGTACCGAAATCGGTATAGTTTGTAGCTGTAACTTTAATCAAAACTCAACCTCATATTTTATCCTTCAAATTTTAGTTTTATATTTATTTTTAAAATTTTAAAATTTTATTTTTAATTTTTCGTATTTATTTCTTAGTATTTATCTGTTTTAAATATATAATATAGACATTTTTATCTAATCTAAGTATAATAAATAAATAAAATAAAATAGGGATGTGATTATTAAGAGCCCACCCTTATTTTAAATTCAAAATTTTTCTTTAAAATTGTAAAAGTATTTAATTGTGTTTTGTAATTTCTTTAAACTTTTTATAACATATGAAGTAATTTTAATTTTTATGATCTATTTTTATTATTTAAATAGAAATTATTCGACTATTTAATATTGAATACTAACAAAAATTAGAAGTAATATAAATTAACTATTAAGTTGTGGTTAATATTAAGATTCTCAAAAGAAATTCACATAAGCAGTACTTTAGAAAAATAAATTTTATATTAGGGAACTAAATTTTAATTGAATAAATTTGAAAGATTTATTTAAAATATTTTATGGTATTAATTGATAAACAATATTCGTATCTTTAGTTTTTTATTTCCATTTCTAAATTTTTTATTATAAGAGTTATATTTTATTATTAATATAAACAAAATTTAAATAATAATAATAAATTTAATTTATCTCTTATATAATATTTATTAATAATTGATATTATTTTATTAAAAATAAAAAATTGAATAAATAAAAATTTACTTATTAAAAAATATTATTATTTAAAATTTGATGTTTAAATTTATTTCATAAATAAATAATTTAAAATTTAACTGTTTAATATATTATAAATTTAAATATATTTATTAAATAATTATTTTAAAAATAATTTTAATTTTAATTAATTTATAAGAATAAACAGATTTCTTAATTTATATTCATTTTATTTTTCTGATAATTAATATTAAATGATTAACATTATAAATTAGTTAATAAAATGTTCAAGTTAAGAGAAAAATAGAAAACTAAAAACAATCTTAATTTTTATGAGTTATGAAAAGAGGAAGAAAATAAAACTAAGATAAAAAATAATTAAAATTTTTTTCACTAAATTTAAAAGCTAAAAATAAAAATTGCAACAAAACCAAAATTAAAATTTCACTTCTTTGGAAGAATCTCACGATATTGTTTTGATTTATTTTAATTTATAGAAATTATCAAGCCAAAGATAAAATGAATGATCTTTAAATATCCTGAATACAAATGCAAAGCGGCAAGCAAGTTACAACAATACTAATATAGAAAGCGAGTCAGTTTCATGATTATCAACATAGTGGTTTTTTTTAATTATTATAGAAAATATTATTTAAATTACGTTAATAAATAATTTGGCTAAGATTAATGATACCACTCCGGAAACCCTTGCTCCAGCAATCATTGGTGAGAGGGCTATAGGAATAATAGAAAACATTCAAGCACGTGAAATTTTTAGACCATATGAATCGAGAAATGCTCTTCTCGTTTTGACTCCTAGGTTAGTGGAAATATCCATTTTGAGTGATTTTGAGAACTAGATCTTTGTTAAAGATGGCTGTAGTTGAGATCCCAGTTATGTTAGCTAAGACACAAACCCTTCTTCTCTTAACAAACGTCAACTCTCAAAGCCTACCTTTTAGGAATTTGAACTAACCAATCTTTCTCCGTATAGGTTAGACCTCAACTAGGATCTATAAAGACATTTTGATTCATAAGATCCTCAAAAAAAGGCAAGTGCAAATCATACTTGTCTTTCTATATGATTAGAATTACATTATTCAGGAATCAAACTTTCAGGAGAAAGAAAAACTTAGAAGGAATCCATAAGATAAAAAACATACTTGATATTATTGATTGAATCATTGTTTACAAAGAAAGAGAGACATTGATTTTATAGACGAACCAAGGAGGAACAAGCCAAACAACTTTTTAATAAAGATATAAGCAAATCCACATAGTATAAAAGTGCATAATGAAAGTAAAAACTATTGGGAGAAACTAGGACCCAATAACATTCCTAAAAAATTAAGAAAGAATCTATCAATAAATGGTGTTGACAATGATTCGAGTCTAACATCTTCATCTGGTACTAATAAGTCATCATCCATGGTGTTGACAATGATTCGAGTTTAACATCTTCATCTGATACTAATAAGTCATCATCCATTTTTTTTCCATTTCTTTAATGAAATAGGCTATTTTAGCATTTGTCCAAACTGGGGGCCATGATCTTGGGAGTCCTGGAAATATTTTAGAAGGTTTTTAGTCTCTTCTTTGGGCTTGTGAGCAGTGGAGCTTTCTTCAATTTTATAAGTTCTTTTAGGTTCAAATCTAGGTAGACGTGGTGATTCTCCTACTAACATACTGAAACCTATGTGAGCAAATTGATTAACTAAAGGCTAGTAACCAGAATTTTGTGAAATTGGTTATGGTAGAGTGAAATCTCCAGGGTATAGACCTAAAGATATGCAAGTAATAGGTTTGTTGAATTTTGGAAGATGATTGAGGTGATTAAAAAAATGATAAAGATCACATATGGTGTCTTTCTTTTTCTGGGAATTAATAGGGGTATTCCTAATCTAAAAATGATTAATGGTTTATACATGACTATTTTCAGCCATACTATAGGGTGATGGATGATGAAGAAAGATTCAGCTTGCTGTTATGATAGAGAAAATACTCCATGGTTGATACTGTTAAGTATCTGTCCAATTGAATACACCACTTTATCAATGGTTGAAACCATTCTAAGAATGTCCATAATAGAGAACTGACATTAGTGAGATTAGTTACATGTTGATAAAAATATAAGGGAGACAATGCAATATGGTAGCATAAACGGAAAAAAAATGCCCAACGATGCCACATAGTTGGTTCAATAAGTTAGTCATAGAGATGGTGTAGAGTGTAATAGGGTGTCAGAATATCAAAGTGGTATGGATGTGGAGAAATGTTTAAAGTGGTAAGAACAAGATGATAGAATAGATTTCTTCTAAGTTACCAAAGGAGTTTCTGGTTTTTAGAGGAAAAGATTTCTTGACGCTACCATAGAGGGGAAGATCTATAATTGGGATGATGATGAGAGGACTTGGTATTTTCAAGATAAGACTGAGAAGTTGGACTGGCTTGTTAGGTCTTAAGAGGAAATCAACTACCACATTAATGAGGTTTTCCATCAACTTCTTCAATCAAGATGGCACCCTAATAATGGTCACTACATTCTGTCTAAAGAATGCATTGTCCTTTATTATGAATCTTTAGAAGGGGTGGATGCTGACTCACTTATTTTAAGTATTAGATAACATTGGTTGCTTTACTCAAAGGTTGTGGATTCTTTATCAGCAATCTTGATAAGGAACTTATGTAATTAGCCATATGTGGAACAAAATCCTTAACATAATTTTACTAAAGCTATATCATTCTTGATGCAAGTAAGTAAGGAGATTTCAACCTATACTATAAATGAATTTTCGCTTACCGCCCTTATTCATCTTTCTTCAACCCTCTCTATAACCAGTCTTCCTGTAAATGTCAAAAGAACTCTATCTAATAACATAGAAAATCTAATTGAAATTACTCATCTTCTTGAGGAGAGCCAAAACTATGATACTTCTCTTCCTTTATTACGTCCATACAATATTTATTCTTATAATCACTCATGGACTCAAAGTGTTTACACTATTCTTACCACCCACTATCCTAAAGTGAAAGATATTATCCAAAGTTCCATATTAGAATAGTGTGTTTTAAAAGCAACATCAATTGAGAAATATATCATTAAGGACATTTTATATAAGATATTGATCTATCCATATACGAGCTAGACTGTGAGATATGTCCTAAACTAGACTGTAATGAAATAGCTAACAAAGATAAAGCCTATATTCGTAAGAGGCATGAAAAACTATGACAAAAAGTAAGAAAATAATCCAAAGAAATTCATCTTTGTTAACCTCCACAATAATTGCATCCCAAATATAATGATCATGATCAAAATTCTAGACCATGGGTTAGGCTTTAAAACTCACGATCCAGACCTAAGATTGTTTATGAACTACTCAAAGCTATTAGAAATGAACATTTGTTCCTTCAAGATAAAATACATAATAGAACTGAGCATATTATTCCTTCCATTCAAGTTACTGCTCTAGAACCTATCTATGCATGAAGATGTATCCTTATGAGGAAGAATTTCCTCCTCTATAGAGATGGACAAACAATACTAATAGGATTATTTCAAACCTTTATATTCGTACAACAGGAATTACTTCTCATAGTAGCCTTGTATCAAATCTTGGTGATGAGGTACTCAACTTTCAAACTAAAAATATTGTTCCTTAAAATAAGGTTCTTTGCCGCATTGATAATAAGCTCGATGGGCTTAATTAATAAACAAAAGCTACTAAAAAATGAGTAGAGTCTGTGTCTTCTCAAATCTAAAAGTTGTATACTTCTTTACAAGATCAAATGGTTAAACTTGATGTAGATATAAGAAGATATATTAGTACTCAATATTTTGGACCTAATTTCACTACAAAAGAGCAAGAACTCAAAAGGGTTAAAGAAGTACTTCAACGTATGGAAGCAAACATGTAAACAAAATAGTGGAAGACTGTTTATGGAGCTTATCATACACCATTTCCAATTATCTAACCTATTTATTCAACTCCTACTTATCTTGAGGCTGCTGATTATGAGAAGGTGTTCAAAATGAATTATCCTTTATTTAGACAATAAGTCACTCTCTAGCTAATCAAGACTATCAAAACCTTAAAAACTTAAGGCTGAAAGGAAAAAGGATCCATCACATACATCCACCAAGCCTATTGATCCTTGGACACAACCCTTGTAAATTAAAACTCCACCTTCTTCACCACCCAAAACCCAACTTGTTCCATCAACTCGAAAAGGTAAAGCTCCTTAACAAGAGTTCATTTCCACTTTAAAATTACTATCTGATTTAAACATGGATGAATCTGAAGGTAAATTATCTTATGATTCTAAACTTTCTGAACAATCTTCAAAGGTTTCAAAACAATTTACATACATATCTAAACTAGCTCAAATAATGATCTTTATGACAAATACTTGTCAATAAACTGAGGTTGAATCAGAAATAACTGAAGCTGAATTAGCAGGGACTGAACCTTTAGGACCTTAACCACCACATATACAAGTACCTCCCTTTAGACTTATGTCAAGAACATGGTTTAATTTTGATGATCTTCTACCTAAAAAATGGAGAGATCAACTGTATGAATTTGGTGCTTGGATTTATTTACAAATGACTTGACCTGATACTACTTTGACATATATCTTATCTGAATTCATTTCCTATTTTTTTGGTACTTCAAGGGAATGGTTGTAAAGCATGGATGACTATTAAAAACTCCAATACGTTCAAGTAGTAACAGCTGGTATTCTTCTTAGTGTTATCCATAAAAAATTCATTGGAAATTTTCGGCTCATTGATAAGCAAATAAAAAAAGAATATTTTGAAATGGTATTGTTATATGGATCATAGAGATCTTTAAAAGTATTATCAACGTGTGATGGAACGGTATTACTTGCTTAATGATTTCAATGATATCAATCTCTGTTATACATTCATTGCATCTCTCCTAGATGAAATCCAACCTAAACTTCAAAGGACCATTACTGCCTTATGAAGATATATCTGAGAAATATCTCTTAGAGAAATTTATTAACTTGTATTAGTTTCTTTTGATAAACTCTACGATCAACAAGCAGTTTTCAAGAACATGAATAAAAGTGGTCCTCTCTTAAAGAAGGCTTGCAAAAAGCCTTATTTACAAATCAAGTGTAAAGAGAAAAAGAATTTGAACGTCATACCAAAAAGAAATATCATCACAAGAAGTTCTCATACATATGATCTCAGAAATTCCAAGTTTATATTGGAGGTTATCAAAAGCCATTTAGAAGAAGTAAATGATGCAGATATGTTTAATTTTTTTAAAAGAGAACTCTTCATGCTAAAAAAGCATATCAATGTTCCATTTGTGGCAAGCCAAGACATTTTGCTAGATAATGTCCTCTCATGATGAAAAGAGATTTAAATTTGTTGGAAACTATTGAGGCCATTATGCCAATCCATGCCAATTGTAACATTCAAGACATCATTTAAGAACAATCCATTGAAGATGAGGAAACCAAATTTGTTGTACCTATTGATTCCTTTGATGGTGAATTTGAATCATCTAAAGATTTAATAGATGAAGATATTGAAATGATAACCTATATAGGCTACAACAACCACGTTTTATGGTGGATCCAAAACCTAAGACCATCGTCATTCCTTGTCCTTATATTCATATCCAATTGTTCAAATAGTACGAATATGATAAACCAATTAAGGCTATGAGATACATGGATATTAGACCTTGTTGAAATATTATAAAACTTAGTTTCTTTCCTCCTAAATCATAGATATCTCATGATGAATATTTTACCGCCATTGATAAAAACTTATTTAAAAATAGGCTTAGCACAAGAATAAAAATTAGGATAAGAATTTCCTTTAATTATGTTGTGAAGACAAAAGTTTGATAGTCATCTCGTTGGCCTAGATATCTTGATTGGTATGGATGTATATTACAAGACATCCCCTCTACAAATTCTTCCTATTGGTATCAAACGTTGAGCCAATTTCAGTGATTATACTAATAAATGTGATATATTTGAATTCATTCAAATACCCCTTTAGGATGAAATACTGAGAGATCTGTTTTATGAGCACTGTTGTGAGAAATTTCCAAAGTTATCAAACTCTCATCCTTTTTGGAAGAACCCACAATTCTTCATTCATCTACCATTAAAAAAGAATAAATATATCAATCCTACCAAGGCCACTTACCCTAGAATGAATGTTGATGACTTGAAGCTGGCACAAAAAAAATGCTATCTTGCTTCAATAAGGATTAATTAAGCCTACAAAAATAAGATTAGGCTTGTCAAGCTTTTTATATAAACAAAAAGTTGAACAACGAAGAGGGAAAAAGAGGTTAGTCATTGACTATAAACCTCTTAATGCATTCATTCAAGATGATAAATTTCCAATACTAAAGATCAACATTCAAGTCTTATTTCTAAAGAAATCAACAATCTTTTCAAAGTTTGACCTAAAGGCAGGTTTTTGGCAATTGGAAATTAACCCATAAGAAAGATACAAGAGAGCTTTATGAATTACTACCACGCCATTTGGATTTAAAGTCCCTTCATCACTATTTTAAAGGGCTATGACAAAGATCTACGAGCTTGCCTATTCTTTCTAGTAACTTGATTTACATCAATGATATCTTATTATATTCTAAAACTTATGAAGATCATAAAGAACTACTTCAATCTTTCTTGGATCTCATAAAATAATATGGAGTCATGCTCTTAGCTAAAATGAGTCATATTGGATTGACCCATATAGAATTTCTAGGTGTGAGCTTTCATGATGGCTATTATCATCTTCGCCCATGTCAGTGAATTATTACATTTTCCTTATGCAAATCTCAGCCAAAGAAAATTCAACAAAACCTTAGAATTGTCAATTTCATCAGGAATTTTATTAAACATGTGGATAATTATGCAAGTTCCTTATTAAGATTGCTCAGAAAGAATAAACCAACAAGGAGTAAAGTGCAAACCAAAGTTATCAAACACCTAAAACAAATAAGTTAGCATCCACCCTCTTGAAAGAGTCCTAGAAAAAGACAATGCAACTCTGGGACAGATGCTAGTGATTATATTTGGGGTGCCATCTTAATTGAAGAAGTTGATGGAAAATATCATTATTGTGGTCATGTTAGAGGCCAATTTAAGGAATTAGAAAAGCAGTACCACAACATCTACAAAGAAGTTTTGGTTGTAAAGAAGGCATTGAAAAGTTTGATTTTTATTTCATCCTTTATCACTTTGTATTAGAAATAGACAATACATCTTTTTCCAAAAATCCTTAAGCCTTATAAGAAGATATTACCTGACAACCATTTACTTCTTTGGAAAGATTGGTTCTTTCACTATAAATTCACAATCTACCATATCAATGATCATCATAGTATGCTATCTAATTTCCTCTCAAGACCTAGAAAGTCAATCTAACTTCTCACTCCTATCTTAAAAAAAAAAATCCCTCTCATCATCCTCCCAATTATGGATATTCACCTCTATGTCAAAGTTAAGAAATCTTTTCCTCCAATAACCAGAAGTCCCCCCTACCAACTTAGAAGAAATTATTTTTCTTATAAAGAAAAGCCTATTTTATTACCTTCATCTTGTTCTTACCACTTTAACATTTTTCCATATGTACATCACTTTGATATTCTGACTCCTTTTCACATTCTATATCATCTCTATGATTCTCTTATCAAACCAATTATATGGCATCTTTGGGCTTTATTTTCCCTTTATGTCTCTCCTATTGCTTTATCTCCCTTACATGTTTATCAACCTTTAACTAATCCTGCCAATGTAGGTTCTCTATTATGGACAATTCTTAAAATGATTGAAACCATTGATAAATTGGCATATTTAATTGGGTCAAATACATAACAAATATCAGCTATGGAGTATTTCACTAACATAAAAAAGCTCAATCTTTCTTCATAGTCCATCGCCCTTATAGGTTGACTAAAAATGGTTATGTATACATCATTAATCATTTTCAACTTTGGAAGACCTCAATTGACTGGCCTAAAAAATAGAAAGACATCACGTTTGGTCTCTATCATTTTCTTGATCACATCAATTGTCATCCAAAATTCAGCAAACCTACTACCTAGACAACTTTAGGTTTATACACTGAGGATTTCGCTTTACCATAACCCATTTCACCAATTGCTGGTTACTGATCTTCATTTGATTAGTTTGCTCACATAAATTTCAATATGCTGGTAGGAGAATCATCATGCCCACCTATATTTGAACCCAAAATGAACTTATGACATTGGATAAAGCTTCACTACTCATAAGCCTAAAAAAGAGCATAAAAACCTTCCAGAATATTTTTCAAGACACTCAAGATATATGGCCCCCAATTTGGACAGAGGTTGAAATAACCCATTTCATTAAAGAAATAGAAAATTTGGATGATAACATGTTGGTATCATATGATGATAATGGACCCTGATCCATGTCAGCACGACTCTATTGAGAGATTCTTTCTTATCATTTATGAATATTATTAGGACCTAGTGTCTGCCAATAATTTTTACTTTCACTATGCATTTTGTTTTTGTTTTTGTTTGCATTATTGTACTATATGGGGTTGCTTATATCTTTATTCAAAAGTTTTTTGTCTTATTCCTCCATGCTAGTTCTATAAAGGCAAGGTCTCTCTTCCTTTGTAAACAATGATTGAATCATCAATATTAAGTGTGTTTTCTATTTTATGGATTTCTTATTAGTTTTCTCTCTTCTGAAGCTTGATTCTTAAATAATGTAATTCTAGTCATACAAAAAGATAAGTATGCTCTACTCTTATAAGGATCATGTATATTAGAACGTCTTAAACTATAGATCTTGCTTGAGGTCTAAGTTATACAGGAAAAGATTGGTTAGTTAAGATCCCTGAAAAAACTGGCCTTTAGAGTTGACATTCATTAAGAGAAGAAGGGCTTGTGTCTCGTCTAGCATAATTAGGATCTTAACTACAATCATCTTTGTTTGATCTTAATCTTTAATAGAGATTAAGTTCTCAAAATCACTTAAAAAGTATATTGGATGGAAACCTATGATGCAACTCTTTTGAGGTTTATCAGTGAAAGATTCCATTAGCCTAGAAGTCAAGGCGAGAAGAACTTTTCTCGATTCATGTGGTCTAACAATGTCACTTACTTAAATAGTTTCAGTTATCCTCATATACTTCTAACTAAAGGCTTCTGGAGTAGTATAGTTATATTAAAATTTATATTTTTATAATATTTGTATTTCTTATATAAAAAATCTTCAATTTTTCATGTAATTCAAATGTATCACATTTTATTTTGTTTAAAAGATTTTACTTAAGAATGATAATAAGTTGATTCAGATCTAAGTTGCTTATTACTTCAGTTCAACTTGAAATTCAGTCAAAATCGAGGTATTCAATTCAAATTTGAGTTTGATTGAGTTTTGATATACTCAAAACTTGATCAAACTAGAGGCATTCGAATTTAAACTCCAACTCAACACCCATATACATACGCATCTTAAAAGAGACATTGATCCTAATATTAATGCATTGCTCAATGGTTTTAGCTTATCGAATGATCTTGTCCAATGTCTATTATTAGAGGACATTAGATTAAACTTAACCGATGGTAGACCTGTATGAAATAATATGCAACAAATGAGAAATGGGTGGAATAAAGATGAGCTTTGTAACCTTAGTTTTAATATAAATGTCTTTGTCATCAACCAAACCAAGCTATCTCTTCTCTCACCAATAGTCAAAATAATCTAATAATAATTTTGATCAACTATAATTGTTCTTCACTTTATATCACTGATTATTAGAAGAAGAGGAAACAAAAGCAAAATGTCAAACAGCATCAAAACATCGTTTTTCTTTTGAATATATCTATCAAGTAACAAAATTACATCGTTTTTAGATAATATATTAAGCAAGCTTTAGGTTGAGTCGGTTTGTGGGGTTAAAACTTAAACTTGAGTTCAAACTAAAGTTCAAAATTTTAAAAGAAGTTTGAATTCGATTCAAAGTTCAATTAATTTAGACTTAATCCATTGACTCTAAATTGAATTAGACTGGATTGGACTACAAAATTCGTCCATAATCTTACTAAAATAATGTCTTCCACTTTTTAGATCATACGTTGAAACCACTCCTAATTCACCAATGTATACAACAAAAGATTTACAATGTATAGTATAATTTGTACATAATTTTTAAACTTTACTAAAATGATTTTTATTCTTTAGACTAGATTAAACAATAAAATATTTAAAGCACACTATGTTAATATATGCAAATTTGATTTAGATTGTGCTTTTGAAATTTCTTCTTTATAAAAATTTGTTTTGTAGGAGCCATTATTTATGAAAAAGATTAAGTTCAATGTAAATGACCATTCATTAACTTTTAACTACTCACTAGGTAGTACACAATTACTAAACGGTTAGTACTATTTTTTTCTTTTCCATCGAAAAAAATAGGAACTTATGAACAATATCCATCTATATACAAAAGCATAGTGCAGAAGATAGGAAACTATAAATTTGGGACTACAGAAATTAGAAAGCTTTTCTTTAATATTTTTCTGTTATCCTGATGACACGCCTACTTCGTATCCTTGTCATTCTTATTTTTCTTTACAGCTACGTTCCTAAACTTTTCGAGCTAATTTGTCTTGTAGAGTCAGACATAGTAAATCATGCCCACCTCCAGCAAACTAGTGTGAGGCACATTTAGAATCATATCAGGTCCCCTAGAATTCTTGCTCAAGAAAGTATATACTAGATCAACAGCAATTTTCTTGATAATGGAGGATGATTTTTTTGCCTGAGCATGGGAGTGCCCCAGGATGTAAGCAACACCAGACTCCTTGGCTTGCAATATTTGCAGCGACTCGGCTTTAAGTTGGGTATTCTTCGGATTCCCAACATCAGAACAAACTACTTGGATGTCACTTGAAGACTCCATCTTTTCCTGAATTGAGCCGCGAACTATGCGCTGCTTGGCAAAAGAAACACCAAAGGCTGAGCTTTCAATTTCTCTACATGACCCGGTCAGCTGCTTTGAACCACTATCTTCTTCCGTTTCTACAAATTGAATTATTGCAGACACCAGTCTACTCTCAAAATCATAGTTTTCCTGTTGTAGATCCTTGTAACCATACCTGACAGTGCACCTGAACATGCTATACTCCTTTGGCCCCAGTCTACTGATTAGCAACCTTTCTTTTTCACATACATAGGGAACCTGAACGGATTTGACACAAACAAAAACAAGCACTTGATGAAATGCAGGCAAGTTGGTCACGAAGTGGCCAAAAACTGCAGGGACTCCAGTCACCAAGTTTGTGTAAACCAGCCCAATTCCTGGAACCCGTACCATCCCTAGGCTAGGTCCCAAAGAAACTATCCTATTCATCGAAACCTTGTTCTCCACATCAAATTCGTGTTTTTTCATTGTTCCATAGTTCCATATATACATTACAGCCATAAAGATGAAAGACAGCACAAGTGGAATCCACCCACCTTGTGGCACCTTGTAAACAGATGCTGAAATGTAAAGCAGTTCAATTGATCCAAAAAACACAAAAAAGGCGACTGTGTAAATGATCCTTTTCTTCCATACAATTATCATGACCAGGGCCATCAAGCAGGTGGTCACAAACATAACTGTGGTTACCACCATTCCTGCAGAACCAATAAAACAACCATAGTTAAGGGAAAGTTCAGCAAATTTGTATGCACGTAATCTAATAGCACATTTTCTACCGTATGCATGGCCCATTATATTGGTGTCCCTCAATCCTAGTGTCACCGCCACACAAAGGCACATCAAGATCCAATTGACCTCGGGGATGTATATTTGCCCATAGATTTCACTTGAAGTGTGAACAACTTTAACGCGAGGAAAGCAATGCAGTGCACAACACTGGCTGATGATGGAGAAGGTAGCTGATATTACAGCTTGACTTCCTACCACAGCAGCAAATGTGGCCACTATGAACACCGGCCAGAATGTAGTTTCTGCAGACAGCAAAAATACTATTCATGTGATGAATGCAAGAGAATATTAGACTCCATTTCAACCACAAACGACTTCTTGCCTGGTATAGCTTTGTAGAAACTTCTCTGGATATCTTCCTGGTGCTTGGAAAGAAATGCTGCTTCACCCATGTATGCTAGGATCAAACAGGGATACACTAGAAGTGTGAATGCGAACTGCAATGGAAATTCTAGATGATACGTTTCCTATATAGACAAAGCATACTAACACAAAGCTTCCACTTTTGGTGTTGCCTAAATGTTAACAAGTCACCTTTATTGAAGCTTTAGAGAAATGGCCCAAGTCAGCAAACATTGTCTCCACTCCTGAAAACGTATTCCATAGTAAACTAAGTTTAGGAACCTCTACTCAAGACTTCAGGACCTTATGCTCAACCATGATGCTTATATGGAATGCGAAAGGGGAACCTGTAATTGAAAGAACAACTCCTCCCAAGGATACCCATCCTTTAGTGTCATTACTTTTGAGAAACTTCAACATATAAACTGGAGAAATTGCGTAATATATCTGTCGATTCCACCTTATGATGTTATATACACCAATGCTTGCAATACACAGAAGCCATGCTGTGACAATAGGGGCAAACATGAAAGCAACTCTGCGAGTTCCATGGTGTTGGAGGGAGAAAAGCCCAACCAGTATAAGACACGAGATAATCACAACATAATCTGAAGGTTAAAAGCGTGAATAAATTAGTTTCACTGATGAATAATGTTTCATTTGGAAACTTATTCGAAGATATTGATGTATAGGTTGAACTTACTCTCATGGAGTCCAGAGAACTTAACTTGAACACCTGAAACTGCTGAAAGGACTGAAAAAAGCGAGACTCCCGATAATAATTAATGATCTCTATTAAAAACTAAGAGAAGTTGTATAAAATATAATAAGTAACCATTTAGCAGAGATTCATTTATAAGAAGAAAAAAATAGAAAAAAATAAAAACAAATAAAAATAATTTTAGTGAGGTTTAACTAATTGAAAGTGTTGACTTTTTGAGAGTCAAGAACATTTCATCAATAATTTAATTCATAAACAATATCTTTTTTATAAACTAGATTTACACAAGTATATTGATTGTAAATTTAGCCGGTACATTTCAATAGAACTTATCTTTCTATCAACTTAATTTAGCAATGATTTTAATGTCTCAAAATTTTCCTAGAGTTTGCAATTCACTAAAAATGCGTTTTTAAATAAAATCGTTAATCTCAAACATGATCATCTCAATGATAGCTATCTAGATATAGTCAAATGTAACTACCATTTTATTGTTGTCATATATTATGTAAATACATACCTTTTTTAGAATATAACCTACTGTAATTAAGGGATATGATTTGCTGTAATTGAGGCATATGATCTATTGTAACAACTCTATTTAATCAAGAGACAGCTCAGAGTATGGGCGTTCAAACTTTTACACAAAAGTTTTGTCTTATGAATCTTTTCTGGTCTTATTGGTTCAGTTGTGAATCTTTTATAATTGCAATCATGGAGACATTAGAGATAGCTTATGTTACATTTTCAAGCTAAAATTATTTTGCTTGGGAATTTCAGTTTCAAATTTATGTTTAAGGGAAAGAATTGTGCGGAATTATTGATGGCATAAACAACAAGCTAACTGAGCCGAATTTATGTGTTTTGATCCTTCGACTTAACAAATTCGAATTTCTCGTAATGTTATATTTTCTGACTAGCAGTATTTCTTTCCTTTTTATGATGTCACTCCAAACATTTGTATTCATTCCTTTATTCCTACTTTTGAGGAATAATCGAGTCATCTTAATAATAATCCTCCTGCTCCTGTCATACGTTTTAAACCTGGCATTGTGTATACAAGGAGAAGCAACAATGAGGTTCACATTAGAGACATTCTTCATGAGTGATCAACTCAATCAACACCTGGTATAACTCTCTCACATTCTCCGCAGTCTTCCCTGCCACCAGTCCCTGATATCGACCCACCACAACTTTGAAGGTCTACTTCCACCATACATCCTCCAAAAAGGTATGGATATTTTCCTGAGAGATTTGGTTTTGACAAATCTCTAGCTATAACACTGTCATCTATTACCATTCCTAGGTCTTACTTAAAAGTTATGAAATTTGATTACTGGCGGAAAGTTAATCAGCAGGAACTTAATGCTATACAGGATAATGACACATGGGACATTATATCTTGTCCATCTTCAATCACTCCAATTGGCTGTAAATGGGTGTTCTCTGTCAAACTAAAATTTGATGAGTCATTTGAACAGTGTAAGGCTCGACTTATGGCGCTTGGAAATGGCTAACAATGTAGGATCAATTATGAGGAAACTTTTGCTCCAATTGCCAAGATGACTACTATTTATGCGATCTTGGCTATGACAGTTTCTCATAATTGGGATTTTTATCAAATGGATGTCAAAAATGTGTTGTTTCATGGTGATCTTAAAGAAAACATTTATATATGTCTTCCACCAGGTTTGACAATAGCAACCACTAATGTTTATCATTTGAAGCGCTCCTTATACAAGCTTCAACAGGCTCCTTGCGCTTGGTTTGAGAAATTTTGGTAGACTCTTCTTCATCTCTCTTTTATGCAAAGCAAGTATGATCCTTCACTATTCTCGCAAAAAACTCCTGCTGGTATTCTTCTTTTACTTATATGTAGATGAAATCATATGAAAGATCTTAGGTCCCTTTCCTATTTTTACGTGTTAGGAATTCACAAAAGCAGCAAAAGTATCTTTGTGAATCAACACAATTATCTCAACAACATAATTCAATTAGCAACTTACAAAATTCAACTCCAGCTGATACATCGATGGAAGTCAATATTAAATATCGTAAAGATGAAGGTGACCTTCTATTGAATCCTACATTATATCGATGCCCTGTTAGGAGTTTAGTTTACTTGAGAATTACTAGGCCAGATATATCATTTGCAGTTGTTGGATAATTATTTTAGATAAGTTTAGTTAGCTTAGGAGATTATGTTCTAGGAGATAAGTATATCTTCTAGTAGATAAGATAAGATATACTATAAATTGGATAAGTTAGTAGTTTAGTAGTATTGGAATAGGTTATACTCATGTATAAATTACCTACAATCAAAGAAATAAAGTGGCTTTTCTTCTAGTAATTTCTATACTCTCTTATTTCATGCTATTAAAGCTACCGATTCTGGTAGCCTATTTTTTTTTCCAGCCAAATCATGGCTAGAATTCAACCAACCTTGGATTCTTTTGATGAGTCCCAAACCTTATCCCAAACACCTAGTTATGCAATACCTTCAGCCCAAACTCCATCTCCTTTTATTGATAATCTTTTGTTGCAAATCACATAACATAGATTAAACAAAACGAATTTCCAAGAATGGTCTCAATCAATCATAATCATAATCAAAGGAAGAGGCAAGGTTGGATATCTAACAAGAGCAATTCCTCAACCACACGAAACAGCAGTCATTTACGGTGCTTAGGAGGATGAGAATTTTCTTATCATGGCTTGGCTTATAAATTTAATGGAGCCAAAAATAGGAAGAACCTACCTATTATGCAAAACTGTAAGAGAAATCTAGGAGGTTGTCTAAGAAATATATTCTGATTTGGAAAACATTTCTCAATGCTTTGAAATCATATCAAAAATTAGAAATACTCATCAAGGTAGTATGTCTGTTACCGAGTATTATAACTTACTCATTGAATTATGGTAAGAGATAGATCTATTTTATGCAGCAAGTTGGGAATGTCATGTTGAAGTATGAAAAATTATTGGAGAAGGAGAGAGTTTTTTATTTCTTACAGGGACTTAATGTTGGACTTGATGATGTGCGAGGAAGGTTACTCGGTGTAAAACCATTGTCGTGAATTTGAGAAACATTTGCTGAGGTTCGTAAGGAATAGAGTAGGAAACAGTTCATGCTTACGTCGCACACTTTAGAGCAAACCTCTTAGAGCTCAACTTTAGTGGCAAACTCTCGAAAGGAATCTACTTACCAAACCTAAGAGTAAGAAACCAAGAACAAGCAGTGATGTAATCTGTCCCCCGAGCAGATTGAACTACTTCAGCAACTCTTGAATTAGACAAAAATCACAAATGAAAACCTCTACTGTAACACTAGTGCATAAAGGTAACTTGTGTCAATCATTAATATCAAGGTCCCTAAATCACATCCTCTGGATTGTGGACACAAATGCATCAGATCATATGACTGGGTCATTGAATGTCTTTGAAAATATAAGCCATGTAACTAGAAAGTTAATGTTTGGGTGGCGGATGGTCACCAGCTATTGGTCAAGGGAGAGATTGTTTGCCAAAACTGACATTAAATATTATTCGCTATATGCCTAAGTCAATTTATAATTTACTATCCATCGGTCAATTAACCAAGAACATGGACTTTATTGTAACATTCTTTCCATCTCATTGTGACTATCTATCAGTCAATTAACCAAGGACATGGACTTTGTTGTGACATTCTTTCCATCTCATCATGAATTTTAGGACCGGTGTTCGTGATTGGCAGTGTTGAGGAGACAGATGGACCTTACTACTTCTTAGGAAAGAGTACTCCTACTGAATCCAAATCACCACATTTCCTTTTTAGTTATGTCAAATTCTGATGTTATGTTATGATATCAACGCCTTAGTTATCCCAATTTCCCATGTTTGAAAATCTTATATCCAAACATTTTCATCAATAAAGATCAGATTTCTTTATATTGTGAGCAATGTGTCCTTGCAAAACAAAGCAAAAATACTTATCCCATACACTCATACACACCCTCAAAACCTTTCTAATTAATTCATAGTGATATTTGGGGAGTTACAAGTCTAACTGGTACTTGTTGGTTTATCAGTTTCATTGATGATTATACAAGGGTATGTTTGGTATATCTAATGAAAGATAAATCTGAAGCCTATCATATCTTTAAACAGTTCCATAAACTCATCTAAAATGTATTCTAGACCTCTATTCAAGTAGTACGTACAGGCAATGAGAGAGAATATTTTTCAACTGATTTTATTCAATATCTCAATGAAAATAGGATCATTCACGTGAGCTTTTGTGCTTATACCCCACAACAAAATGGGTTAGTGAAGAGAAAGAATCATCATTTTTTAGAGGTAGCCCGATCCATGATGTTTACCAACTTTGTTCCAAATTCCTATTAGGGAGAAGCCATTCTAACTTCCTCATACTTGATAAATCATCTTCCTTCAAAAACTCTTCAATTCCAAACCCCATTAAGTGTTCTTCTAAAGTAATTCCTCACATTAAGCTCCTTAATTCTCTTCGTCTAAAGTCTTTGGGTGTACTATTTTTGTACACAACAATTAACCCAATAGAAGCAAACTTGACCCACGAGCTATTAAATGTGTGTTTGTAGGGTACTCTCCCACTCAAAAGGGTTATAAGTGTTTCTCATCTTCTACAAACAAATTCTTTGTTTCATATTTTGTCACTTTTTTCAAAAAACAAGCATACTTCACCAATACTTCTCTTCAGAGGGAGACATCCCATGAAGAGATTTATTAGGACCCAAGTATATCACTTCTTATCTCACAAACCTTCCCACAAAACTAGCAAACACCTCAAACACTTACCGTTGAACCTAAAACTGTTTATTCAAATTTAGTGGGAGAACCAATTCCCAAAAAACTAACCTTAGTGTATTCTTAAAGGCCTAAAGCTACTCAACGAGGCCAATCATTGGACCAGGAATTAGCTTTTAGAGAGACTGTGGTAAGTGACTTAGATGTGTTAATTAAACTACGAAAGGGGGTAAGAGCATGTACTAAATATCCTATTTCAGATTATTTGACTTATTTAAAGTTATCTTCAAAGTTTAAAGCCTGCACTACTAAGCTTGATAGTGTAAGAATTCCAAAAAATGTACATGATGCATTCTAAGAACCCAAGTGGAAGGAAGTTGTACTTAAAGAAATGAAAGCCTTACTTGATGATAAAACATGGGAGATTGTGGATCTACCAGAAGGAAAAAAGGTAGTTAGTAGCAAATGGGTGTTCATTGGGAAGTATAGGGCAGATGGAGAGATTGAAAGGTATAAGGCTATATTAGTAGCTCAAGGCTTTTCACAAACCTGTAGAATAGATTTTAAGGAGACATTTGCTCCAGTTGTGAAGTTGAACACAATTAAATTCCTTCTATCATTGACTGCAAATTTGGATTGGGAACTCCATCAGCTTGACATTAAAAATGTCTTCCTAAATGTTACATTAGATGAGGAAATATATATAAGGATACCACTAGGTTTTGAAATTGAAGAAGGAAGGGGAAGAGTTAGCAAACTAAAAAAAATCCTTATACTGCCTCAAATAGTCTCCACAAGCATAGTTTAAGAGGTTCAGCGACACTCTTTCCAAGTTTGGATACAAACAGGAACAAGCTGATCATACAATGTTTGTGAAGTGTGGAAAAAATGAAAAGAAATCCATCTCAATAGTGTATGTTGATGATATTATAATCACAGGCGATGAAACTAGTGAGATAAATGATCTTAAACAAAATTTCTGGCTGGAATTTGGGGTAAAGGACCTCAGAGCATTAAGACAATTTCTTGGAAAAGAGATTGCTAGAAGTAAGGAAGGTATTTTCATATCTCAACGAAAATATATTCTTAGTTTATTGGAGGGAAACAGGAAAGATGGGTTGCAAACCTATGGGAACTCCACTGGGGAGAAACTGGAAATTCAAGAAAAATGAAGAAGATCCTCCTATTTATAAAGGAAGATACCAAAGGTTAGTAGGAAAACTTATCTATTTGTCACTAATTAGGCCAAATATTGCTTATTCTGTGAGTATTGTTAGCCAATTTATGCACTTTTCAACTTAAAGACATTTGGAGGTAGTTAACCATATTCTGAGATATCTCAAAGGTAGTCTAGGTAGAGGATTAATGTTTTGGAAAAATGAGAAAAGAAGCATAGAAAGTTTCACAGATGCAGATTAGGCTGGTTATGTTGAAGACAGTAGGTCAACATCTTGTTATTGTACTAAACTACGGGGGAATCTTGTCATATAGAGAAGCAAGAAGTAATCCTTAGTAGTAAGAAGTATTGCAAAAGAAGAGTTTAGGGCAATTGCATAAGGAGTTTGTGAAGCTATTTGGTTCGAGAGGTTGATGCAGGACCTACAGATCACCACTTCCTCTCCCACCAAAGTCTTCAGCGATAGTAAATCATCCATCAGTACAGTGAAGAATCCAGTTCAACACGATCGAGCAAAACATGTTAGAATTGGTAGGAGCTTTATCAAATGTGATATAGAAGAAGGGGGCATTGATCTATGCTATATCCCTACTGATGCATAAGAAGTCGATATCTTCGCAAACATCATGCCTATGCCTAGATTTGAGACAATTCTAAGGAAGTTGGGAATGATAAATATTCTTTTAGTAGATAAGATAAGATATACTATATATTGGATAAGTTAGTAGTTTAGTAGTATTAGAATAGTTATACTAGGTGAGTCAGTTTATAGCTTCTCCACGTCTTTTATATTTGGAAATTGTTAAGCGAATTATTCACTATCTTCTAGGTACCTCCAAAGTGGCCTCTTTTTTCCATCTGGTTCATCACTTTAACTCATAGCTTACACTGACACTGATTGGGTTGGTTGTCCTAATATACGGCGTTCTACTACTAGATGGTGTACGTGGTTTACTTTTTGAATTGGGTTACTCACATTCTAATCGTACTGCACTGCATGCTAACAACACCAATGCTATTCAAATGGCGGCAAATCCAGTCTATCATGAATGTATCAAGCATATTGAGGTTAATTGTCATTCAATTCGAGAAGCATTCGATAATGGTGTATTACTTTTTCTCACATATCTACAGATCAACAAATTGTAGACACCCATACAAAGCTTCTCACTCTTCCTTGATATCAGTTTTTTGTAAACAAATTGATGTTGCTTGACTCACCAGCATCAATTTAAGGGGGTTGTCCATGATAGCCGTCTAGATATAGTCAACTATAACTATCATTTTATTGTTGTCATCTATTATGTAAATACATAGTTTTTTTAGAATAGAACCTGCTGTCATTATGGGATATATGATTTGTTGTACTTGAGGCATATGGTCTATTGTAACAACTCTATTTAATCACGAGAAACCTCAGAGTATGGGCATTCAAACTTTTACATAAAAGTTCTGTCTTATTAGAAGAGAGACGTGGTATATAATCTTTTCTATTTGATATAATAGAATAATTCCAACTATTTAGGCCTGTAACTCTTTTCAATTAAGTCTATCCATTTTTTTTGTTTATTGTCTCATAGCCCTTTCAACAAGTCTTGCTATGTCAACAAATTCTTCACTCTCTATCACCACAATCTAAAATTTTCAATTCTATTAAACATCCTATCTCAAATCTTTCAAATTAAGTCATGATTGTCTTAACTATGCATTGATGTCACTTATTGAGAATTCTCATGTATCCAATAAAGATACATTTGTATAAAAGAAATAAATAAACAAGAAATTTTTTAACAAGATTCGACTGGTGGAGTGCGCCTGCATCTTTGAGAGCCATGAACTGTTGATTTTACTATACTAGCTAATAACTCAATTCATAAGGAATTAGGCATGACAATTATGGGCCGAACCGGCCTAACTCAACCTAGCTTGTTTTTGGCCTGGGTTGGTTGAGCCCTGGGCTAACCAATGGCCCGCTCACTTTTTCCAAAACAGCGTCATTTTGAATTTTTCTTTAAAAATTAATGGACGGGTCGGGTCGGGTGGCTCGTGGGCCTACGGGCCATAGGGCTAGCCACTGGCCGGTCAGCCCGTACGAAGGGCCGGTCCATCCCAATCTGCGATGGTCACGAGCCGACCCACGGGCCACCATGACACTAAGCCTAGTCTATTGACATGCCTACAAGGAATATTAATTTCCTACATATATACTATATATATATATACAAACACACACACTAGGTTTAATTAATATAAACTTAATTGGTACATTTCAACACAACTTGCCTCTTTACCAAATTTAACCTAATGTTTTCATAATTCAAAAAAGTCTTATAATAATTCTAAAGTTTGTAAGCCGTCAAAAATGTTTTTTCAACTAAGGTTGTATGATCATGTCGTAGACCTTGAATTTCACTGTCTTTTTCTAAAACATTACACGGCTCTAACACTCAAAACGTGGATACTCCTGCTTCTGCACCTATATTACCTGAGATCCTGTCATATCCCAGGCCGTAAGTCTTACTTTTTTCTCTGTACATAAGACACGGTGTGTAATATAGTTGTGTCCTAGAATGTATTTTCCTTCAAAAACACATTGGTCACATCAATATACCCGTATTTTCAACTTGTATCTTAACATCCGATTTTCAAGAAGGAACATGTCTTGAGCTACTTTCATGTTTCAGATTGTGTTCATTCGAAAATGGTTCTTTCCTTTCTAAAAAGTCTATGTTCATATATTTGAGGTGTACAAAACTATGTTTTATTCTGAACTACAATCAAGCCACAGACTCTAAGAAAAGTACAAATTTATCCAAGAAATATACCATCCTGTCACAACATCATGGAAACGCAGGGATTCTTGTTTTATCATGCCATTGTTCGTAGGATATTTGTATTAAGCGTACTAGCTAGCAAAAGATTACCAATGTCTCCACATTTTACCCGTAGATTCATTGGTGTTTATGGGTTTAAGATGGAGGTCTCAAGGATACAGTTGGGAGTTACCTGATATTGTAGGAGTAAGTATACCATCGCCAATTGCCATACATGTTCCAAAAAGAACAAAAATAAAGAGACTTTTGCGAAGACTTGGGTGCTTCTCAAAGAATGACTTGAGGGCGTTACTCTGCCATGTGTCTGGAGATACTTCTGGGGTGTAGGTTGATAATTTTTCATCTGTGGCTTGTTGATTTGGCAGAATGCTTAGTTTTGCATGTCGACAAAGAAGAGAATACAATGCAAAAGTACCAACTACAACATCAATGACAAGTTAACGAAAATAAGCTTTCTTCGTGTCCAAATCTGCAGGCACGAACTTGAATGTCATGAAGTCCTAATTTTAAAAATGTAAACTGCCTGACATCAAATATTGACCGGAAAAGCAACCTTATACATGGAACAACAATTAAGCTGTCTGATCGAACTATGTAAGAAGGGTAACAAGGGTTTTACAGCTATGATGTAACAAAGGATTTTAAGAAAGAACGGGAAGGAAATATGGTGTAAGTGATGGTGTAGAAAAGTGCATGAATGCCTCCAACATAACTTTCTGTTTCTTTCTCTGGTGAATCTCATCATATTTCTAGTCGTTTGTCAAAATAATGCAACAATCTGAAGGAAAAGGTCAGTATTATTCCAAACGTTCTGCACTGAAACTTTCTACAGTCACAAGATCAATAAGTTGGATAAATAAGATGCTCTACCTTCACCATTATCATCAGCCGACATCACAATGAATACGTATTTGAAGAGGGCGATTAGAGTAAATGTCCAAAAGATAAAGGAAAGAACCCCATATATTTCCTCATCATCCTCATCAACGCTTAGCTTTCCGGAGAAGGTGGTCTTGTAAACATAGAGAGGTGACGTACTAAGGTCCCCATAAACAACTCCAAGACTTTGGTAAGCTAACACAACTACAGTTGAGAAAGGTACCTTCTTCGAATGCTGATTGAAAAAAAAGAAGCACATAAATATAAATGACAGAAAGGGAGAATAACGAGGAGAAATGACTAGCTTTACGCATATTCATGGTCATTGAGGAGGTGAATGACTTCTCACCATCCACATTCTCCAAAATCTGCCACAATTAAGCTTAAAATATGAATGAATAAGATGAATAATTTCTAATGGCATTTTCCTTCTAATAAGCTTAAAGCAGCGTCTGGTTCAAGTAAACATGAAGATTAATTTGACACCCCTGACTACCCACGACTGTTAACAGCAAAATAGGCAAGGATAGAAGCTGACAAACAATGGAGCATTGAACTAAACAGGTAAAAATTCTCAAATCAGTCATGTTAGGAGAAAGCAGAGGCCGTCAATGACTAATTGATTCTGTTTCTTGCTTGTTGAATTATAAGCGCATCACTTACGGTGTACTAGAGAAAAACTCAATACGAAGCTCCTTGAAGCCAAAAAATATCGGAAATTCATTTTCTTCCGAAACTTTTTAATGGCGGAGCGCATATGTATGGCAGAAACAACTTCCTAATGTCGCAGTTAGTTTATCTGAAACAAATTGCTGGGAAAATGCAAGCATTCATTCTACCAAGAATATTAAAATGCAAGCTTCCACGAAATGGCTTGCAATCTAGCACAAGCTTTACGTTATAAGAATTAAGAATGGCACAAGAAGACTGTTCACAGTTGTCTCAAGTACCCGAAAATGGAAGTTTTGGTAAAAAGGTACCTGTG
>JAOSBN010000008.1:29121099-29138593 GCA_027563595.1 Erythroxylum suave | reverse complement strand
TTTTGTCCTACAAAATAAATTACGGTTCCTTTCCTACCATCCAACCTATTACCTAAAGTTAAATTTGACTGACTCCTGCAATGAAACAAATTAAGTAAGCTTTTGTCAGTGCTGAACATCCTGACCTAACCTACACTCTATCGGCACCCTCTGTCTTTTCATGAAATTCTCATGGAGATGCACGTACCCATTCCATTATTCTTTCTAGTAGGTAAAAGCTGGGATGAAACACATTACAAAAACCTCCATTTTATATTGTACGTTTTAACTAAATATAGCCATATATGTCACTAATTTGTCAAAGACTTGCAAAATGAATCAAAATTTCATGTCAATTTAATTTATACAGTTTCATTAAACATTTTATGGGCAAATTAAGATAATGGATCAAATGCTATTAATTTCTCAATTTAATTGTTTAAGAATAAAACAGAAGTTAAGAATTTATTAAAATGAGTATGTGTAAACATGATTAACAAGCCAAGAGTCTGCTACTAATAATCTAAATAGTTTGCACGGATTGGCAACATCAATCGCTTGCAATTCAAAAGGAAAAATTTCTTACTTGAAAAACTATTACCAACACATTTGACCTGACAAACATTAGACAAATCTCATCAAGAGATGTTGCTATCCTACGTAAGTATTTGGCTCTGACTTTTGGAACAGATCTTCTAGTCCATACTCAGTTCCCTCGTGTTCTCCTTTCATCACAACCATCTAACACAATAAATTAGATGGTTAAGAACAAAGGAGAACGTAGAGAACAAATCTTTGGGAATAGAAAATTTGTTCATTGACTTTTTTTCTATCAATGAATTCCACTGCAAAAATAAATAAATAAAAGATAAAGCACTTGTAGTAAGCAACAAGATGAGTAACACCAATTACCGATTTTTATTTAAATAACTTTAATTTTGAATATAGATTAATATAATCATTAAAAATATAATAACGTGAAATGAAGAGTAAAAAATTACAAAAGAAACAAGAAAATTTAAAAAAACAAAAATATGACCCATAATTTGGCAAGTTAACTATGAAACTAAAAATCTATTACCAACAATCACCAATGGCTTTTTTTATACTCGCTAGTCATGTACAAAAACCATCAATAAAAAATTGGTAGTTGTACGTTTTGTTATAAATCGAATAACTTAATAGCAATAATGTTTTATTTATGTTGTTTTCCCCACAAACCATCATGACAATTTTTACCTTCACTTTTTGAACTCTTTCAACTTTGAATATCATAGCTATCTTCTTCATTATTGTAGCTCCCTCTTTCTCAATGTTAAGTCAAATTATTACTCTCTTTCTTAATAACCTTGTCTACAGATAAACATAAATAATGTAAAGCGAGTAGGAAAAAGAGATTGTAATTTTGTAACAGCCTAGACCACTCTCCTATAAATATAGTTCGCTTTGGATTGCTCATTGAGCTAAGGCTCTCACGTTTTGCTCTTACCGCAACTGAGAAAACGCATCTATAAGGAAGAAGTATTCATACCTTTATAAGACATACTTCATTCTCTTCTCCAACTTATGTGAGATCTCGCAATACAACCTCCTTAGAGCCCCGCATCCTCACTGGCACAACGGGTTGAAAATTAGCTCTGATACCATTTGTAACAACCCAGACCACCTACCCACAAATATCGTCTGTTTTGAGTTGCTCATCAAGTCAAGGTCTCACAGTTGGGAAGAGGTATTCGAACCTTTATACGACATACTTCATTTTCTTATCCAACTAATGTGAGATCTCACAATCTACCCTCCTTAGAGCCCAACTTTCACTAATAAGTCCTCAACTATACCAATAGGATATCGAATTGATCCATCAGCAAGTTACAATGAGATTGTAGTTGATTTGAGTTCACCAATTCCAAGCCTGTTATAAAGAGACAAAGGAATAAGATTAATACTTACCCTTAAGTCACATAAGCATTGAAAAATATTAGAAGCACAAAAATGACAAGGAATAGTGAAACTCCTCGGATCCTTTAACTTAGGAGGTAGTTTATTTTGTAAAATAGAACTACACTCCTCAGTTAAGGCTACAGTCGCAAAATTGTCCAACTTTTTGTTAAAGATGATTTCCTTCAAAATTTTGGTGTAAGCAAGCATCTCCGCAAGAGCTTCGGCGGAAGATTTATTGATATGGATCTTCTTAAAGAGGTTAAGGAATTTCTGAAATTTGGAATCATCATGTTTCTTCCTTACCCTTTGGGGGTAAGGTATAGGTGGCATAAAGGAAAATTCTGAACTTGTTGAGGACTCTTTTCTTGGTTCGGTTTCCTTAGGCCCTTCTTCTTCATTCAAATTTACAATTTCATCATCCCTTTTTTCACTAATCTTACCATCTTTCTCCTTAGAAACACACCTTCTACCTCCTTAACACCCCTCAAACGAATTGCCATACAATCTTGTTTTGGATTCACTTGAGTATTGCTCTCTTACTTCTTTCACTTACCTCTTTTTCCAATTGATTGATTTGCACCTCTAAATTTATGATGGCAACTTGGTCAGACTGAATGTTCTGCTCCATTATGTTCATTGGTTGAGAGATAGCTTGAGCATTTTGATCCATCTTGCTCATAAGTTGAGCTAACACATCCTCAAGCCTATCTACCTTTGTCTTAATAGGGAAGAGAATTTTTGTGGTGTAGAAGATGAGGGAGCTAAATACTGTTATTTTTGTAGTGCTTGGAACCCTGGTGGTCCCATTGGTTTCGCAGCCCCTTGATTTTTTATGAAAAGTTCGGATGAAACTTTCATTGTAGGTGTTCGAGAAAGGATCAAATCTTTGGCCCTGTCTACCAATATAGTTCACCCCTTAATTTCCTTTTCTTATGGTATGAATAATTACTTGGGATAATGCTGGACACCAGAAAATTAACATGATCAGCAAGCCAAGGAATATTTCCCTTAAAAAACCATAGATTCTCATTAGGGAATACATCATTAATTGGTTTAACTTCCATTTTTTCCTTTTGCTCAAGTCTCAAAAGATGATTAGCTACCGAATTTTTCGATCCCTTCTTGTCTCTAATTTCCAAATCAAATTCCTGTAAGAGTAAAATCCATCTAATCAACCTTAGTTTAGCATCCTTTTTGGTAAGCAAATATTTCAAAACGGAATGGTCAGTGTAAACAATGACTTAGGATCCGACAAGATAAGATCTAAATTTATCATATGCAAAAACTACTTCTAGCAATTCTTTCTTTGTTGTAGCATAATTAATTTGAGCATCATTATGAACTTTGCTAGCATAATAAATGAAATGTAATTTCTTATCCTGTTTTTGTCCTAAAATGGCCCCAAGTGCATAATCACTAGCATCACACATCAGCTCAAAAGGGCGATTCCAATTTGGTGCAGCCATTATAGGAGCTAAGGTAAGCTCCTTTGCCAACCTGTTGAAAGCATCAAGACATTCATTAGTAAATTCAAAATGGACTTCCCTTTGCAACAAAGCACATAAGGGTTTAGAAATCTTGGAAATATCCTTAATAAATCTTTTATAAAACCCTATATACCTAAGAAAACTCCTTATTGCCCTAACCGAAGTGGGAGGTGGTAATTTGTTGATGACTTCAATTTTAGCTGGATCCACCTCTATTCCATTATTTAAGATCTTGTGGCCTAGGAAGTTCTCTTCTTGCACCATAAAATCGCATTTTTTCTAATTTAGCACAAGATTGGTCTCTTCACATCTTTGTAGAACCTGTTCTAGATTGAACAAACATGCATCAAAAGAAGAACCAAAAACAAAAAAGTCATCCATAAATACCTCAATTATATTCTCCACCATGTCAAAGAATATAGACATCATGTAGCGTTGGAAAGTGGCACGAGCATTGCACAAGCCGAAGGGCATCTTACGATAAGCAAATGTACCATAAGGACAAGTGAAGGTGGTCTCCTCTTGATCCTTCAGGGCTATAGGAATTTGGTTATACCCTGAATAACCATCTAAAAGCCAGTAATAATCATGTCCCGCTAATCTTTTCAACATTTGATCAATAAAGGGTAGAGAAAAGTGGTCTTTCCTAGTTGCTACATTTAATTTCCTATATTCTATGCAAACCCTCCACCCTATCATAACCCTAGTGGAAATTAGCTCACTACTATCATTAGAGATGACAGTTATGCTACCTTTCTTTGGTACAACCTGCATAGGGCTTATCTAGGAGTTATCAGAAATAGGATAGATAATTTCTACCTCAAGTAATTTAAGTACCTCAGATCGCACAACTTCCTTCATATTAGGATTGAGCCTCCATTGACTTTCTACAGTAGGTTTATGGTTTTCCTTCATTAAAACCCTGTGAACACAAATAGAAGGGCTAATTCCCTTTATGTCAACAATACTCCATGCAGTAGCAGCTTTATGTTCACGTAACACCCTTAACAACTTCTCTTCTTGAGAGGAATTCAAAGAAGAAGAAATGAGAACCGGATAAGTATTTGATTCTCCCAAGAATGCATATCTCAAATGAATTGTCCAGTGTTTCAATTCAGGTTTTGGTGGACTCAAGATGGAAGGTAACAGTTTGGGGTTAGGAGGGCCCAATTCTTCAATTGGAGGTCTATACCTAAAACCATTACCTTGCAATATATAAGCATATTCCCTTTACACACCATCCAATTCATTCTCATCTATTCCTAAAGCTAGGCATGTCTCTAAAGCATCATCATATATCAATTTAGGAATAGATTCAAATGCAAGAGAATCAATCACATATATTTTATAGGTGACTTCATCGAAAGAGGGTCCCTTTAAAACTTTGAAAATGTTAAACACCTCTTTCTCATCATCGGCCCTTAAAGTTAACTTACCATCTGGGACATCAATCAATGCTTCACTAGTAGCTAAAAAAGACCTTCCTAAGATTATAGGAACCTGCATATCGAAATCCATCTCAAGCACAACAAAGTCAGTTATAAGTATAAACTTACTAACTTTCACCACTAAGTCCTCAACTATACCAATAGGATATCGAATTGATCTATCGGCAAGTTGCAATGAGATTGTAGTTGGTTTGAATTCACCAATCCCAAGCCTGCTATAAAGAGACAAATGAATAAGATTAATACTTGCCCCTAAGTCACATAAGCATTGAAAAACATTAGAAGCACCAAAATGACAAGGAATGGTGAAACTCCCTGGATCCTTTAACTTAGGAGGTAGTTTATTTTGTAAAATAGAACTACACTCCTTAGTTAAGGCTACAGTCGCAAAATTGTCCAACTTTTTTTTTGTTAGAGATGATTTCCTTCAAAATTTTGGTGTAACCAGGCATCTCTGCGAGAGCTTTGATGAAAGGTATATTGATATGGATCTTCTTGAAGAGGTCAAGGAATTTCTAAAACTTGGAATCACCATGTTTCTTCCTTATCCTTTGGGGGTATGGTATGGGTGGAATAAAGGAGAATTCTGAACTTGTTGAGGACTCTTTTCTTGGTTCGATTTCCTTAGGCCCTTTTTCTTTATTCAAATTCACAATTTCATCATCCCTTGTTTTACTAATCTTACCATCTTTCTCCTTGGAAACCCCACCTTCTACCTCCTTACCACTCCTCAAATAAATTGCCATACAATCTTATTTTGAATTCACTTGAGTATTGATAGGTAGCTTTCCCTTACCTCTTTTGCCACTTGATTGATTTGCACCTCTAAATTTCTGATGGTAGCTTAGTTAGACTGAATGTTCTGCTCCATTATGTTCATTGCTTGAGAGCTAGATTGAGCATTTTGATCCATCTTGCTTATAACTTGAGCAAACATATTCTCAAGCCTATCTACCTTTTTCTCCATAGGGGAAGGGAATTGTTGTGGTGTAGAAGATGAGGGAGCTGAATACTGTTGTTTTTGCGGCACTTGGAACCCCGATGGTCCCACTGGTTTCGCAGGCCCTTGATTTTTTCATGAAAAGTTCAGATGAAACTTCCAACCTTCATTATAAGTGTTCAAGAAAGGATCAAATCTTTGACCTTGTCTACCAACATAGTTCACCTCTTCCTCTAGCATTATTGCTTCAATGTTCATACAATCAACTGTTGTATGCCCAAATCTACCATAAAGAATACAAGGATCCCTACTGGACTTGTTGTTATTCATTAACATGTTCAACTTCTTATTTATCTCACCAACTTAATAAGCCATGTCAGATCTCGATCCCACTTCATTAAGAATATCACCTTGCTCCTTACCAGCATTCAAGTCCACCAAAGTTTGATTGTAATCGGTGAGACTATAGTAAAAGAACTGAGTCGAGGAGTAAGTGTCAAATCCATGGTGATGACACTGGTTGAGGAGATCATTAATTCGCTCCCATGCTTCATGAAATTTTTCTCCTTCCTTCTACGAGAACCAGTGTATCATCTTCCTTAGTTCAAGAGTTTTATAGGTTGGGTACCACTTTATCATGAAAGTCTCCATCACCTTATCCCAAGTATCAATGGAGTCTTCCTCCAAACCCAACAACCAATTTCTTGCTAATCCCTTCATGCAATAGGAAAAACACCTCAGCCTCAACTCATCTTAAGACAATCCATACAACGAAAGAGTTTGGACTGTCGCATAAAAGTATCTCATAAAAGCTAGGGCATCTTCACTCGACATTCCATTAAATTGTGGCAACATCGATAGATGAATATGCTTCAGCTCATAATTCCTTGTTGCCGCAGTCAATCAAATGTAAGAAGGGTTGCCAACAATAAACAACATCTGATGATCTGTAATTCTTTCTTCTTACCGCAGAATTAACAACCACCGGTTCAGCCTAGTTTCCTCCATTGAATTGTCCATTCCCCATTTCTTGCTCTTCATCCAGAATTGGACCTTGATTATTATTTGCCATCGCTCTTCTTCTTAGAGCATAGTTCCTTCTACAAGTGCATTTAATCTCAGGATTCAATTCAATTAATTGATCGTCGTCCACATTTCTTGAACACCTTAAGTGTATGCAGCTCCTGAAATATAACAGAGAGAAAAGAGTTTAAGAGTGTCTAATGGATGAAAACTTAAGGTAATAAAAAAAATAACTAGAATTAATGGCAACAAATATAAATTAGTCCCCAGCAACGACATCAAAAACTTGGTCTACAAAATTTACAAGTGCACAGAGTTGTCCTAGTACTTACACATCAAGTATTTCAAGGTCATATCCCACGAGGACTAAAATACTCATTACTAAATTAATCCTAATTACTTGAACCAAAATGATAAGAAAATTAAAAGATGATTGGATTAGAGTGAACAATTAATTGTGATGAATATGAATAAACAAGCAAGAGAAAATTTTGATGTTGAGACTTAGCGCTTCGGGATTCACCAATTTAAGAGATTGATCGATAAATTATAGAATTGATTGAATGACAAGTTATAATAACAGCTGCACAAATTCACTTATATTCTTTCTCAAGACATACAAGAATACCCAACTAGTTGATTACCATTTCTCAATGTCAAACCTAACTGGTCAAATTCATTAAGAACAAGCAACCCTAAGCTATCGTACTAGTTTAAGATATCTCTATCTCTAAATCTAATGTGTTGATCTTCCTAATCCACAAATCACACTTCACCTCTCAGTCTATCATATGATTCCTAAGATTGCATCTATGGTGATCAAGCATAGAAACAACAATGAAGCTCAAGAAAGATAAATATAACTCAAAAACTTTCATTCAACACCAATCAATCCATAAAACATCAATTAATCCCCATAGGCTACATCCCTAACCCTAAATGGAGTTTAGTTCTAGAACATGATAACAGAATCTGAACAAATGAAAACAAGCATCATTCAAGACAGGGTAGAGAGAAAGTTGAAAGAACACAAAAATAAGCTTGCTTCTCTCTTCCTTCTTCCTCTTCTTTTCCTCTTTTTGGGTTCCCCCTTTGTTGTTGCCTTGATTGCAGTTCCAAAACCCCCTATTTAGGTCTTCAAAACGAATATATATAGTCTCTTGGGGTCAAAGAAATCTAATTTTTGCTAAACAAGGGAATAAAAATCATGTCTGTGCCGTCAATGTCCGTTAAGCGGACTTAATGTCCGTTAAGTAGACCTTCTCGGGTCTCTAGAGCAGTTTGGATAGTGAATGTCTATTAAGCGAACATTCACGGCTCTGTCAGCCTTCTTTCTCCGCTCATGTCCATTTTAAGGGACATGATGTTCGATAGGCAAACATACACTGAGCATCTTCAGAAATGTACACTTTTGACTACCCTTCAAAAAGCTAAATCTCTCCTAAGGGTCTTCATGAAGGTTGTAGAGATCGGAGTCCTCTTTGAAAGCATACTCAAATGAATCTAATCTGACATCTACAATTAAAATTATGTGGTTTGCCCCAAAATCTCTCCAATTGTACCTATCAAGCAATAAAGTTGAAATGTGAGAATTTACCAAATAAAGTGCATAATTCAGATGAAGATAAGTTAAATTAGTTCCAATTCATCCCAAAATCATATATAAATAATTTAACTTATCAATCATATTAGAGCTTAATCATAATATTGTTTCTTCTTACATATTCATACAAGGCTTTAAAATGGAAGACAATATAAAATTTGGACAAACCAATTATATGAACAATTGTAAACTATTGCACAAAGTGAAAATATTAGACAACTAATCTTCAATTTTGTAATCAGAAATATGAGGGACTAAAAGGGGGACCATCCTTTCCCTACTACCTCTGCCTCTATGGACAAAAATTTCAACCCTATAGACACAAAATATCCTTTTTCCATGGGCAAGAACAACAGATATTAAATAAATAGAATAATGTATGATTACAATACTTGGAGTGGGGACCAAAACTATGACTAGAGTGAAGAACAAAGATGCCAGAAAATTACTAGAAACTAACAAAGATAGACAAAGAAGCAAGAAGAATAATCAGTATTAAGGATTTGTAGCAATAAAAGAAGATATAAGAAACATGAATTTAGGAATTTTATGAAAATTAGGGATAAAAAATGCAATCAGGGTTATTTAATAAGAAAACTAAGGGAAGTTATGCTTGGGGTTTTAATTTTTTAAAATAACTAAAATGTTTTGTTAAGTTGGCTCACTTGGACATATCAGTTAATGTTAGTCGCTACAAAATTAAATTTTATTACATATCAACTGTCATGTTAGCGGCTAATAGTATCTTATATGTCCAAGTGACCTAACTTAACAGGGACATAACGTGTATTTGACAGAGATGTGATGGAGTGAGCATTTTTAGGGTAACTTGCTCCATTTTGAAAACGTCAGGGATGAACTAGTACCAAAAATAACAATTCATCTTAAACTTTTTGCCAAATGTTAAGAGACAAATTAGACCTTTTGCCCTTTTTTTTATATATAGACATACATCTTTATATCTACTAAACTTTTTCCAATACAAAAGAGTTAGATAAATATTAAGATTTTAATCATTATATAGAATCTTAATGTATTAAATATGTATGGTAGATGAAATTATATAGTTACAATGCTATACATTTCAAGGAAAATAATATATTACACTCTAAAATACTACTTATTCTAACATCTTTTAAATGTAAAATTAAATTTAAGTTTCTATTTTGTACAAAAAATATCAAATTATATATTTTAGATGAAAATATATTTTAATTACAAATTTTATTTTTTATAAAATTTGTTAAAAGACTTTAATATGTAATAAAAAGAGATTTGTTAAATTATTATAATGTTTACTTTATTTATATTATTAATTTATTTGAATGATTATTTAAATAACTTATCAAATATTATTTTTATATATTTCAAGTGTTATATATTGTTTACTGATTATATGTATCACTTATTATTTGGTGTATATATTATTACAAGTTGATTATTACTTGTAATATTTTAGTCTTTGCAATAATTTCAAGTTATTAGTTATTAAATGAGTTATATGAAGAGAACAATAAGATTTAACTCTCTCTCTCTCTCTCTCTCTCTCTCTCTCTCTCTCTTTATGTATATATATATATATAAACAAACACACATACACATACACACAGAGACATATACACATATGGAGAGTGTAACTAATTTTGAAGTAACGTGATTTTGACGCAAATTATTGCAGTTCTGATTCAACTAATTGGGAGAGAAATTAATAAGTAAAATTAGCTCTAACCAATTTTCAAGTTAAGCATATGTTTAGAAAAAAATAATTCAGATTTTGAATGCAGGAGGTCTAATTCGATTCGGCTAACTTCACAAGAATTTATTTGGAATCCTGATCCTAAACTCCATTTAATACCATCTTTAATTGCAATATTATAACTTTGGTGGTGATGTTAAAGTTTTATCATGAATTAATCAGTAAGTTGAAGGCAGACAAACGCCAAATACATATTCAACATTTATAAAGATTATTTTTGAAAGTTTGAAGCACGAAATAATGATAGACATTCATAGTAGTAAATAATCGTCACATCCAATCATATCAACAAACAGAAAGTGGATAACTTCAGCTCATGGGTTCAAAGGGTTCTTCGCTTTCTTGAATCAAAGGAGTTTTTCTCATAAGACTTGGTGAAAGGTTTTGCAATTACGAAAGCATTTCTTCCTGAGTTAATTGGATTTATATTGCTTTAAACAAATAACCAGAGTAATTTTGTATAAGGTATTGGTAAAATATATTAGAGAAACTTATTATTAGGTGTATATAATATGAAACAAGCTACCTTCCACAAATTTGAGACTCAACAATTCAATTCAATTTAGTCAATCCACACATACCACAAGCCCTAAATATTTGTCTTTGTTTAATTTAATGTTTTTGCCATCATAATTTTAATTGAGGTAGAGAAAAAGAAAGTATTAAACAACAAGAGGAAGTAGCAATGAAAGGGAATTTGGCATTTTGCTTAGACCAACCAATAAAGTTGCTCCTTTGTGACCATAAAGTTTTAGATTTTGCGTACATTATAACTTTTCCTAAACTATCACAAAGCGGGACCCTTATGGATTGGATATATTAACTTATCGCTTAATATCAACCATGTGTAAGGCGGTACAGACATACGTGGTACCACCATTCTAGATTTAAGTAATTTTTTAAAAACACTTGAGAATGACTTACATGCAAGCTGTGATGGTGGATAGCTTACGTGCAAGTTGTATTTTTAGACAACCACATCTTACAATATGCAAGCTGCGGCAAAGGTGGTGGAGGGTCTATATAATGACCCTACCTCCCTCTTTCATATGTGTGTTTCTAAGAACGTGTATATGTGGTAAGGTAAAGAGACTTGTGTGTATAAAGTCTCATGTGAGAGAGTGATTTTTGGTAATTTTTTTAGGAAACATTTTTCCCAAAAAGGTAAATGAAAAAATAATGAGGATATCATCCTAGAGATAGTAAATTTAGGAAACACCTTATGTGTGAGTACCATTATTTTGTTGTATCATTTTTCACTCTTTGTACCTGCTGTTTTCATTAGTGGAAGTTTTATTTGGAGTTTGGCTTATGGATGTAACCCAAATTAGAGGGTGAACTACGTTATATTTCTATGTGTTATTTTCTTACTTGTTTTACCTGTGGGATTTAATTCGTAAGTTTTCCCAATAAGTGGTATCAAAGTAGGTTTGGTTATGTTTCAAAGTATTTCTCATCACAGATGGAGGCAAAAATAAGCAAGATGATTGGCCTAAATGGCTCCAACTACCATATATGGAAGAACAAGTTGAAAGATCTTCTGTTTGTCACAAAATTTTATTTACTAGTGTTTACCACAATAAAACCCGAAAATAAATTGAATGAGGAGTGGGCCTTTAAGCATGAGCAGGTATGTAATTAGATCCGGAAATTTGTTGAAGATAATGTGTATAATCATATCTGCAACGAGAATCATGCACAGACATTATGGGAAAAGTTCAAGTTGTATGCCTAAAAAAATGGTAACAATAAATTATTTTATCTGACAAAATTAGTACAAATAAAATATTGAGAAGTTACCTCTGTAGCAAATCACTTGAATGAATTTCAGGGAATCGTGGATCAATTATAAGGAATGGGCATAAAGTTCGATGATGAAGCACTTGCCCTTTTTATGCTTACCTCTTTGCCAAAGTCTTGGGAGACTTTAAAGATTTCAATCACCAATTCTGCACTTGATGGTGTTGTTAATATGGAGTCTGTCAAAAGTGGAATTCTGAATGAAGAGATGAGATGGAGATCTCAAAGTTCAAAATCTTCAACAGAGTTAGAAGTTCTGGTAATAGGTTCTAGGTGGAGGAGCAAATCTAGAGGTCCAAATTTCAGAGATAAGAGTAAAGAAAGATCAAATAAATATGCAAACATTGAGTGCCATCATTGTAAAAAGAAGGGTCATATCAAAAGGTTCTGTCGGAAGTTCAAAGAAGAAAAGAACAAAGGGAAAATAGTTAAGAAAGCTGATAGCAATGATGATGAACACGCATCGACAACTACCACCATTAATGACTTTCACATTGTTTCATATGATAATGATGTAAATATTGCATCTTGTGAGTTTAACTAGATAGGTAACAGTGGTGCCACTATTCATGCCACATCACATAAAGAACTCTTCTCATCATATACCAAAGGAGATTTTGGTGTCATTAAAATGGGAAATAGCGATTTAGCTAAAATCACCAAAAAAAGGTGATATTTACTTGGAGACAGACAATGGCATAAGATTGCCTCTGAAATATTCCTGATCTTTGTCTAAATCTAATTTCAGTCAGCATACTTGATGATGAAGGTTTTTTCCGCACTTTCAAAAGTAGAAAATGGAAACTTACTAAAGGTTCCTTGGTAATCTCCAAAGGTAAGAAGTGCTCAAAGTTGTATGTAATGCAAGCAAAGGTCTCCAATGATATTGTGAATCTAATGGAGAAAGATGATGCAATTGAATTGTGGAATAGGAGACTTGGTCATACAAGCGAGAAGGGGATGAATCAATTAGTGAAAAAGAATGCATTATTTAAAGTTGACTAGCTACATTTAAAAAAAGTGCGTTGATTGTTTTACAGGAAAACAAAATAGAGTTGCTTTCAAAAGTTCCCCTCCTTCCAGAATGAAGAATGTGTTAGATTTGATACACTTAGATCTATGTGGGTCAATGCCAAATTCACAAAGTGGTGCTCAATACTTTATGACTTTCATTGATGACCATTTTACAAAGACGTAGGTATACATATTGAAAACTAAAGATAAAGTGCTAGATGTTTAAAGCAATTTCAAGCCTCATTTGAAAGACAAACTAAGAAGAAGTTGAAATGCATTCAAATAGACAATGGTGAAGAGTACACTGGACCATTTGACGTCTATTACAAAGAGCATGGTATTTGACATTTGAATGGTTTAGCTGAGAGGATGAATAGGAATTTGATGGAGAGAGTTAGATGCCTACTCTTACATGCAAAGTTGCCTAAGACATTTTAGAGTGACACTCTATTCATAGCAATTCATGTATTAAATTGCTCACCTTGCATTTCTTTACAGTCTGATGTTCCAGAGAAAGTATGATCAGGAAAGGATGTTTCTTATAATCAGCTAATGATTTTTTGTTGCAAAGCTTATGTTCATAACCCTAAAGATGAGAGACCAAATCTTGACTTCAAGACTCACCAGTGTATATTTATTGATTATAGAGAAGATCAATTCGGATATCGGTTTTATGATCTAATCTAGTACAAGTTGATTCAGAGCCGTGATGCTATATTTGTCGAAGATCAAACCATTGAAAATCTTGACAAAGTGAAAATGGATGTTCCAAGAACTAATGGTGACCCAACAGATTTAGAGTTAATTCCTCCAAAAGTGGTGCTAGGACAATTTGGAGATGAAATTGAAAATCACCAGCCGAATGTAGATGATGATGATGATGCTCCTATTCAAAATCAATCAGATGAAGATTATGATAAAGATGATGTCCAGAATGAACTACTAGCACTAAAGACTACTCAGATTCTAATAAGGAGAAGAGTAAGACAAGCCACTACTAAATACTCCAGTGATCAATATATGTTACTTACTGATGGAGGAGAACTTGAGAATTTTCAAGAGGCTATAATAGATGAACATAAGAAGAATTGGTTTGAAGCCATGCAAGATGAGATGAAGTCCTTCCATGAGAATAAAACTTTTGAGCTGGTGGAGTTGCCAAAAGGCAAGAAAGCCTTGAAAAATAAGTAGGCGTTCAAGATTAAGCATGATGAATACAATCCTCATCCAAGATTCAAAGCTAGATTGGTTGCTAAAGGATTCAAACAAATAAAAGGTATTGGTATTGACGAGATATTTTCAACAGTTGTTAAAATGACATCCATTTATACATTGCTCATTTAGCAGCAAGTCTAGACTTAGAAATCGAGCAATTGGATATCAAGACAGTTTTTCTTCACGGAGATTTGGAAGAAGAGATATTTATAGAGTAACTAGAGGGTTTCAAGGAAAAAGGAAAAGAGGACTATGTATGTAGATTGATAAAAAACCTTTATGGTTTAAACAGGCACTGAAACAGTGGTATAAGAAATTTGAAATAGTTATGGGAGAGCAAAGCTATAAGAAAACTACTTTAGATCACTGTGTTTTAGTGTAGAAATTCTTCGGTGGTAATTTCATTATCCTTTTACTTTATGTTGATTAATAGTCAAAATATTAACAGGATTAATAGTTTGAAGAAGCAATTAAGCAAGTCTTTTTTCATGAAAGACTTAGGGCCAACAAAACAAATTCTTAGCATGACAATTATCAAAGACAGGGGTGCCAAGAAATTATGGTTATCACTAGAGAAGTACATTAACAAAGTACTTCAAAGGTTTAACACGGATAAAGCTAAAGCGGTTAGTTGTCCTCTTGCTAATCACTTTAGGTTGAGTATTAAGCAATGCCCTTCAATAGAATAAGAGAAGGAAGAGATGATAAAAGTCCCCTATGCTTCTGTAGTTGGAAGTTTGATGTACACTATAGTATATGTACACGGCCAGATATTGCTCTTACAGTTGGAGTAGTGAGTATGTTCTTTTCAAATCCTGGTAAAAAACATTGGGATGCTATAAAGTGAATTCTCAGATGCTGTAAACTAAATTCTCATATATCTACGTAGTACTTACAAAATATGCTTATGTTTTGGAACTATCAAACCTGTGTTAGTTGGTTACACAGATGCAGACAAAGCCAATGATGTTAACTTGAGAAAGTCTATTTCAAGTTATCTAATTATCTTTGCAGGAGAAGTCGTGTCATGGCAATTAAAATTGCAAAAATGTGTTACTCTATCTACTACTAAAGTGGAATTTATTGCTACAACTGAAGCATGTAAGGAGCTTATATGGATGAAGAGATTCCTAGATGAACTTGGTTTTCAACAGGATAGATATCAACTATTTTGCGACAACCAGAGTGTTATTCACCTTAGGAAAAATTCCTCATTCTAGTCAAGATCAAAGTATACTGATGTGAGATATCACTAGATCAGAAAGGTGTTAGAGAAGAAGCTATTATAGCTTGAGAAGATTCCTATGAATGAAAATGGATCAGACATGATAACAAAAGTTCTCTCTAAGGGAAAGTTTGAGTTTTGTCGATCATCTACAGGAATGATAGTAAATACCATGTAGTCAGTAGAGGGAGAATTAGAAGGCGGTACCGACATACATGGTATCACTATTCTAGATTTAAGTATTTTTTTAAAAATAAGTTGAGAACAAGTTGCATGCAAGCTATGATGCAAGCTGTATTTTTTGACATTGCAAGCTGTGGAAAAAGCGGTGGACAGTTTATATAAAGACCCTTGCTCCCTCTTTCATGTTTGTGTTTCCAAGAATGTGTATATGTGGTAAGGTAGAGAGACTTGTGTCTTTAAAGTCTTATATGAGACGGTAATTTTATTTTTTTAAGAAACCTTTTTTTTAAAGGTGAGTGACAAAATAATGAGGATATTATCCTAGGGATAATAAAATTTGAGAAATACTTTGTGTGTGAGTGTCACTATTTTGTTGTATTATTTTTCTCTCTTTGTACCTGTTATTTTCATAAGTTTATTCGAGGTTTGGCCTGTAAACGTAGCCCAAATTAGAAAGTAAACCACTTTAAATTTCTGCGTGTTATTTTTTGCTTGTTTTACCTGTGAGATTTAATTTATAATTATGCGTGTTATTTCCTTGCTTGTTTTATCTTTGATATTTAATTTGTAAATTTTCCGAACAAAAATTTTCATCAATTTTAATTCCTATCACTGAAAGCTAACAAAAAGAGAAACATGTTCGTGCTCATTAATGGCCTTTCGCTTTTATGGTCCTTAAATTTTGTAAACGCAACTTTAGAGTTTTTTTTTTAAAAATTAAAAAGAAATAGATTAAATATAATAAAAGTTAAGAATACATCAGGGGCCATATGGTCTTAAGACCATGGGAAGCAAAACGATGACGTTAGGGCAGAAGCTAACTATCTGCGGCACTTAGACACCAGGGGACAAATCAAATAACCAACAATCAACAATTAGGGCAAAACGAACTCGCCCTTTCGCACCCGCGATACCAATCTACTCAAAATGTTAAGGCAACCGGTGGCAGATCCAAGAGCTAGGAAGAGGTCGGATCGCTGAAGTCTTAAAACCTTGATGCTTGTCCAGCAGGGTCGGCTGCCTTTGCAGATGGAGAAGCAACCAGACGGAGAAGGAGGGCGAATAGGCCAAGCGACAACCCAGGTCAGATGAATTTAGGAAACTCTATGAGAATGCTGTATTATTTAAGCTTTATCAGCGTCATCCCTGGTCACTGATAGATTCAATTTTTCGCAGGGTGAGGGGTGCCACGCCGAACACTCCAAGGGGAAAGCACACAGAGGCGTCCTTGCTAACAGGTTGGCTGAGCTTGTCCCGACCCTTGAGCCATTTCCTTTTTTGCATGTTAGGGTTAGGGACCAATAGGAGTAGCCGGTAGATGTGTGTGGACATTAAATGCAGTAGCTCAGCTAAGGTGACTATAATCTCCATTCCTGTGCGATCTGAGTAGGGCAATCCTTGATAGAGTTGGAGACAAGTAGTTGCTCCCGAATTGTAGCAAAAATACACTCTTTGACTTGAGTTATTGATCTGCTTAATGTTTTGAATCTGCGTGTATTCCTTTCTGCCCATATTTCTTGTATGCATGTCACAAAGGATAATAGGCAGGTAAGATAGTGAGGGAGTGAGGTTGGGTTGGGCCTGGTTAGCCTCTGCATTATCTCTGTGAAAAGAGATGAGCTGAGGGACCAAGCACATTTGCGTCTGAGCCACAACCAAATGTCTTTCGAGAAGGGACACTCGAAGAAGAGGTGGTCCCTACTTTCCTCACTTAAATTGCACAGAACACATTCCATATTAGACTCCAAGAATGAGAGTCGATCCATGGTACTGAGCTTGTTTAAAACGGCTAACCATAGGAGGAAGGAATGTCTAGGCCTTAGCTCCTTATGCCATACCACCCCATACCATTCCACCTCTATAACATCTTGTAGTAGCCA
>JAOSBN010000008.1:29100554-29120999 GCA_027563595.1 Erythroxylum suave | reverse complement strand
GATTCCCAAGATCTGGCACCTTCTTGGAGGACTTCTACATCAGGGGCAACCAACAATCTGCCTTGTGTTTCCTTCGGTGGGGAGAAGTGGAGGGCAACCTCCCTCTCATCTGATATGACTTGTTTCCAACTCTTCTTGATGTCCAGCGGAGGGGAAGAAGAAGAACCAGGATCCAAGACCTTAGGGGTAGGCGCAGGCAAAGGGTGGGAGGGCAAAGGAGGAAATTCGGATTCTAATTGGGGGCTGAGATGAGGGGCAGGCATGATGGCAGGAATGAAGTTAGGAAGTCTGGGCTGTGTCAGAAGGGGGTTTGAAAGTCAGTTAACCAAAGAGGGAAATAAGACCAGGTAAATGTCCAGATTGCCCCAAGCAAAGAAAAAGGGAATGTAGCCAGCAAAGGATAGGGAAACTGGAACTAGAGAAGAAGAAGAAGAGAGCTAGTGGGAACAGAACAAGGGTGATGAGAGGGGAGGAATGCAGTGCCGGAATGGAGATTGGGGAGAGGGGAAGGACGCAGGAAGAAGGAGAGGTCTCTCATTGTTCCTCCATTTGTTGTGATTGAACAATAGTTAGGGCAGAGAACGCAACTTTAGAGTTACAAGTTGCAATTCCGGTAGAATAAGATGCTCAGTTATGACTTTTTAACTTATCGATACATTTCTCTCGTTTTCTGATACTCTACTGGAAGCTGCTTTCGTGCTTTAGATCCCATCCAAAGTTTACTCGTGGCAAAAGTCCATGTTGATTCTTTTGGTCCAGAAAAAATTGCATATTGAAGAAACGAAAACAAAATCTTGACATATGTATCGTAACAACCAAGTACGTATCTTTCAATCTCTCTATCCAGAACCCATTATTGACCAGTCCGTACAATTATCAAGTAATAATGTGAAAAATGATAGGTTTGGTGGCAGTTGTGTTGACCAATAGTTGCTGAAATAACATTAAAACAACCAAATCTTGCTTTGTTTTATCTCCCCTAGTATTGCGAATATGTCATTTAGTTTCAAGTTCCAACCGAACCATGCTTGTAATGGCTAGCACACTGTACGGAGATGATGGACACAAAGCTGAAGAGAAGAATTTGACAGCCCTTTTTGGTTAGGTACCAGCTCAATGTCAAAACTTTACATCTCTTGTTTGTCTGTCCTTCTCAAGTTCCAATTCTAGGACCATTCAAACCTTTGGTGGGGAAGTTGGGCTTTAAATTATATCTTTCACTTCTTCTTACTATGTTAAAGTGTCATTTCATGAAGAGAGAAGGCACTTATCCTGGAGTTGGTTTCATGGTAAAGAAAGGTACAAGGCATTTTTGTCCCAGCGTATACGCCTCCCTAGAATGCTCAGAGACCCTGCACTGCAAGACCTGCCACTTTTTCTTTTAAATGTTCGTCAGATTCAATCTGCCAAATGAGCTGGCTTTCTAGCAGCTTATCTACCTACTGGCTAGTGCTACGAAAGGATGGGATTTTCTGTACTCATAATTTTGTCACTTTATTTAGGTGATCCTATACGTACAAATATGTAAGATTAAGAAAAATGTGTAGATAGAATCACCTGAAATAGAATTGACACAGAGGATCCCATCCATAAAAAGAAAAAAAAAATGACTGACGTTCTCTGTTTTGAGTTTCGTAGATTGCCAAGTAGTAGAGTAATATATATGAACTTGGGAACTAAGTTGTGAATTGATTACAATATCAGTTTTGAAGTCACAAACCTCATCATTCAAGAATTGGGCTTTTTATACATTGGCCACAAAACATGGACTCAATTAAACGCACCACATTACTATTACCGACCACATTTTATTCTTGCAATCTCTGCGCTTAGTTATTACAGAACTTCACAGCCCAATAAGCAACAGTGAACATCGAAGACATCTAGCTTAAGTAGCAGGTCCGATTAGCCTATGTAACCATTCAATTCTGCGGGTAACGTAGAAGAATAGTTTTAGAAGCCTATATCTAGTTGGTTGACATGATCACAAGTTGTTAGGCTTTTGGTCCCAGAATTGAAGCTTGAGGAAGACTAATTAGAATTTGGCAGTTCGACATGTAACAATTCAGATTGCTCAATTCAGGAACTTATCATCCAATATAATATTTCTACATACTTAACAAAAACCGTTGGTAAAGAAGTAAATTTCTTAAATTCTTTTTGTCCAATTCATCTCCCTGAGCATTATAGCGAGCTGACATGTAACAAACTAAAACTTGATTAAAACCCTAATAACTATGACAATAGCCAAATTGCAAAATCACAACCCTCAACGTACAAGCACAACCAAATGTTGATAGACTCGAATTGCAGAAACTCGTAGACCTCACAACACCCCTGCCCATTTAATCAATTCCAGCCGCATAATCAAACCGTGAAATGGACAAGAAACAGGGTAAACTGCAGACAATTGACTTCATCATATGGTAAAGATAAACCTATCATCCAAATCAAGTTGAAGAAGCTGGCTCCTCCGTTTTCTTCCCTTCATCGGTCTTACTTTCATCCCCCTTGATTGCAGCATGCACCTCCTCCTCAGCTTTTTCTTTGCCCTTCTTATCTCCAACACTCAAATTATCAAGAGCATCAGCAGCAGCAGTTGCATCTTTATTTTCCTCTTTGCTTTTCTGTGATTCAGCAATTTCTTGGAATGTTTCCATGAATTTTTTGCAATCTGGTGACAACCAAACAGCAACAATGAACATAAAGGAGAAAGAATAGGTTGTGAATAAGATATACACAAAACTAATCAGTGTCATTCACGTCATCCCATATAAGACCATCCAAAGCAAATCATGAGAGAAGAAACCAATCACTCATATAAGGCGCCTTTCTAGAAACAAAATGCACATCTCTCTGGACAGCACAAAAAATACTGAGTCATTCATGTCATCACATATAAGACAATCCCAAATAAATCATAAGAAACAAACCAATACATCATACATATAAGATATCTGTATAGATACTTCAATATGCATCCATAATAATAAATCTTTCTTCTCATAATAACAAAAAAGTTTGGAGTATACCTACCAAAAGCAGAATTGAAGGTCCTGAAAACACTATGAACTTGTTTAATGAATTCTTAATATACTTTCTAAACCAGAATTCTTAATATACTTTCTAAACCAACTTATTCAGTCACATAAAAGGAAAGAACTATATTCCAACACAATAAGATATTTCAAAAACTAACTTGAAACCACGAGAATACTACCATTAGCAATTAAACTCTCCAAATAACCTACAGAAATAATATCCCAGAACTCAAAGTGAGTCAATAAACTCGTGGAACTAAGAAGTTAAATGTTATTGAGAACCATGAATTCCTAACTTATGGCAGCAAATATGACGCTTCATTCAGTTTCAAGGAACAAGTATATATAAGGATGTAAACTCTTTTAAGTCACATCACAGGATGCCAGCTAGAGATTGGCATACACAAAAGAAAAGAACAAAGTACTCACTCTCAACAGAGGCGAAACGAATGCAGAAAAGCTCATCCTTCAATTCACCATCAGCAAAATCAGTAGCGTGCCAGACGCACGACTTATCATTTCCGGCGTGTTCCTGAACCGACATAGTTGGTAGCACTAGGAACAAGCACTAAAAGATTCAGAACCCTAACGACGACAACAAACACAATACCTAACAAGCCGAACAAAAAAAAAAAGGGAAAAAGTATAAAGAAAAGGGAAGGCAAACCGAGATGATTGGCGCAGATCTTGAGAGTCTTAGATTGCCTCATAACAAGCCGGACCTTGCCAGACTGCTTGTGCTTCAACAACTTAACAGAACCTGCGCCTCTCTCTTTCCACTGGTTCGCATCCTTGTCAAATCGATAAAGCTTTGCCTTTCTGCAACCAATCCAAATCACAATCGGATTTTCCAACCCAAAAAAAGAAAAGAAACTAATAACAGGAATGGGAAATGAGAAACTTACAGATCGATAATGGGATCTTCGTTCTCTTCGCCGGTGGTAACGGCCACCTCCTCGAGCTTGACGATGGGAGCAACTTGAGCTCCGGTGTCCTCGTCATCGGCAGCAGGGGCGTCATCTTCTTCTTTGTGCTGGCGCTCTGGTTCTGTGGTCGCCATTTGCCGGTGTTTTGCGTGGAGAGTGTTGAGAATTGATGGGGGTTTGAGGGTTAAGCAGGCAAGGAGGGTTAAGCTTAAATGGGGCTTTTTCTTGATATTTTTATATTTATTTCTGGAATGCAATCAGCGATGTGTATAATAAATGAAAATCTCTTTTCTTTTCTTTTTTTTTTCCATTTCCATTTTCAACAAACGACACGATGAGGTCAATTTTTTTCTTAATCAGATTCTTATCTTCACAACTATAAATTGTATAATTTGAACTTGAGTTTGATATAATTTTATCAGAATTAAATTCTCTTAAAACTCATAATATATACATTTTGATCAAATATGAAGAGGGTGGAAGAAAATATATAACTTTGGAAACTCAAATGTACAAATTCAAACTTCAAAAACGCAATTCTTAAGTCTTAACCAACAGTTAGATGGAATCCTTCCTTAACCAAAAATCAAATGCGTTGCACAAATTTTCACAATCCATGATCTGCTTGCTTTATCTGGATAGAATACGATGCAGTGCCGTGATCTGCTTTATCAAAAAAGCGGCAAACGACAGGCGATACGGTAGTAGCAACACGCAATACTTAACAAAGATTGATATTAAATTCTAAAATTTCCAATTAAGTAAAATACTCAACTCATTACGAAATTAACGAATTTACACTAATATTTTCTTAAAATTCTAATGATTATACAAAATATAAATTACTTATTCAGCCATTTTTTTAATTTATAACAAATTAAACAAAAATACATGATTCTAAATACATCTAAAAATAATAAAATTATATAAATACTAATTAATATATAAAGTAAATATAATAATATTTACCCTTCAATTTTCATTTATTTCGGTAGAGCCAAAATCTGATAACAGATAAAACGACGCCGACTGAGAAAGCCTAGAATGTTAACTAATAAATTTGACCCAAAAAAGCCAACCTAGTCGACGTTAACTTGGAGGACAAGAACAAGCAAATGTCATTTGAAATACAAGTACGTGAAAACTACATTCAAATACAAGCAAGCTAGGAGAAGAATATTCAATTTTGTATAAGAGAACAAAATATGGGTGACTACAAAATGTTAAAAAACCCCGGAAGGGACTAGGGAGCCAGTTATTGCAAAACAAAATCTAAACATATAAATATGAAATTTACCTATACACGTGGCAGACTTGCCACTGTCCACAAAAGCTACAATCCCATTTTCTATAATAAGCAGCAATCTGTGCTGTCACCCACCCGGGGGAAAAATTTTGTTCCTATCCACCAAACGAATTCCAAAAGACGAATAACTACTTACCACAACACTGATCTTTTTTCTGTTCATGCCAATTTCAATTTCCTCCAACCACCCAAAGAACTGAATTCGCCTTCAAGCATAAACGGGAATTACAGACACATTGGACTTCACCAGTGTTGAAGAAAACAACCTCCTATAATCCTCAGATCAGTAGGACCCCATTGGCGGCATGCCATAAGCTGGCATTGGAGGTACAGGGCCAAGACCTCCCATTGGTGGTGGCTGTGGCACAAAGCCAGCACCCATTCCTGGCATCGGCGGTGCAGGCAAAGCAAGAGGCAATAGTTGCGCATACATATTCTGCAAATGCACAAGAGAATATAAGTCAATGTGCAACTTTTGATTTATTTCAGTTTAATACACAGTTGCAGCAGCCCAACAACACTGACATATCGTAAGGTAAAGTTGAAACACTGATTGACGGAACTTCACCTGAAAATAACACGTGCTGCTATATTCTTCATTTTATAACTAGTGACTAAGACACTGCAATTGACTTCTAATATTTTCAAAGGTTGTCATGAAGATACACATTAGTTTTGCAAAATCCAATGACACAAAGGATGATAGGAATCTTTACTTAAAAGAGGAAAAAAGGGACCCATATGAGTGAACTAAGGCAAAAGTGTATATCTCAAACAAGTAATGTCTCTAGGTAAATAAATAACAGCAGGAATAATTTGAAAGATTCACACGACACGGTCTACAGACAGCAAATACATTACATGCTCTCCCCAAAGGAAGAATATTTAGCTCTTCAATTTAATAGTACAGACAATACATTAGGTTTTCCAGCATGCAGAAAATGCATCTCTTTTTTTTAAGTTAAAACAAATCAATGATTAAGATAGGCCAGTAGAAAAAATCTTTCAAATAGGTAGACAAAATTGAACCAATAAGCATACCTGCTGAGCAACCATGTCCTTCTCCTCCTTCTCCTTAGCTTTCACCTCATTTTGAGCTTCAATTTTGTCCTTTATGAGCTCATCTACTTTGCCAGTGTACTCTCGAATAAACTTCAAAACCGCAAAAGAGCAGTGGTGATATCAAGTTCATCAAGCATTACACAAAATTTTAAAAGATGACAAAGAGCAAACAATGCAAAATGAGAAGATTACCTGCAAGAGGTATGGGAAAGCAAAATCTATCATGTTGTTTATCCATGCAAGCTCCAGGACAACATCAGGCCGGATTAGATCATAACACACAAACAAACATGCAGCAAAGCACTCTTTCTTTCCCTGCATATGGAAAGCGCAAAATGTAATACACTCCTAACAAGTCATTCACATAATGCAAGTGAATAAGACAAAATCAGAACTCAATCAGAATAGAACTTTTCTGAGCATTTCAACATAGAAATTTATCTCAGGATAGAGAATATGTGCCCTTCTCGCTGTAGCCACATATATCTATTCGGATGCACCACAAAGTGCTTTACGGGTGATAGAAGGCCTGGCTGTATGACAGATAGATAAGCAAAACAAACCTGCTCAATAAAATAAACAAGCAACTCCTCTGAAAGTTCACGGTCACCAGACTGTGAGCAAGTCTCCATGCAATCCTTGTAAAGATTGTCTTTCTTTGACAATGCAATTGACTGCTTCCACCTTCCTGCCTTCTTGTATATGTAAGCAGCAACACGCCTCATCTCAAGAAGTTCGTGCTTCTCAATCTGCACATGCATGGAGACAATAGCTCTCATAAGTATAACACCACCATTTGGATTTTGAAAACATGATAGGATTCTATAATTGACCTTCTGTGCAAGGCCTATCTGATCAAAGTTGTCATGCAATTCAATAGATTCACGAAGTCTGTCATAATCCTCTTCCTCTATATAAATTTCATTCAAAGCTTCATTTACAGCAGAGACATTGTTGCTTTGAACTGCAATCATATATGGCTTGACCAGACGGATGTGACCAGCCTGAAATTCAGAATAGAACAAATTAAATGAAATAACAAAACAAGATTCTTTAAAAACATGATGTTCAGCAAAGCATAATAAAATGCTTTGATCAGTGACATCCTTAAACAAAAGTTATAAAAAATTGTAATTCAAAACCCATTTTTGGCACACAAAAAAAAAAACCCACTACAATTCAATAAGTGAAATTCTGAACCAACCCCAACCACAAGTCAAAAACAAAGCTGAAGCACAAGCAAGCAAAATTTTGCATAGCAGTCCATACCTTTCGCATTATGTCCACCACACGAGTATGATCAACACGGAGAGCAAGCACATTGAGAAGATCATTGATCAGATCAGGATGTTCTTGCAAGTAAAAGTGTACAGCCTTGTAGTAGAGTTCAACATTTGCAACCTTCACAATTATATCTTTAAATTGCATGTGGTCCCATGCTTCAGGAGAATGGTTCATTACAGTGGTTGCAGCATTGTCAAACTCATCGTACTGAATATACAAATAAGTTAGCTCCTTCCAATGCTGCTGCTCATCACAAGCTCTTATAAGCTTGGGAATATTCAGACGAGTGGAGAAAAGTTTTATATGCTCCATAAGTTTTTCAGGGCGGTATCTAGCATACAAAACTCCCAACTCAGTAAAGATGCCCATATGAGCACGTTCTAATCCAAGTCCACTCTCCATTAAAGATATTATCTCGTTAAAGTATCCCCTGTTCTGGTAATACTCACTGACCTCTTCCATGTCATCAACCTACCAATATGATAGACGATTGCATCAGCAGTAAAATAAAAGACAATCTACCAGTAAAGTTAATCAACAGTTCTAGAATTTTATATCCGCTGTTATATAAATGAGAAGCATTATAAGTAAATCACCAGCAATAGGGCCTATTACATATGCATAAAAATTTAAGAATCATTTCACTAGTAAAATTGATCACAAAAAAGAGTTCGCTTACCTGTACAATAATGTTGAGCCCACATATCTGGGCTAAGCGGAACTCCTCCGCATCCACACAAGCAAAGCAGACTTCCTTCCAAGTTTTTGCACTGTTTGCTTTCCTTGCTGCATCAACAGCACCTTGGAACTGCTTAAGTTTAACAAGCGTAACAGCTAGCTTAGCCCAATTAGAAATGAACGCAAATATGATCTTTGCTGCTTCATAAAGGGCTTCATCATATAAGCGATCTCCAACGTTTTGTAGATTAGCAACATTAGGCATGAGAATAAATTCTTCAATGTCACCCAAGCGATCAATTTTGGCATAAGCATAGATGAGTTCGCCGTCAACCTTGGGCTCCTTTGTCTTCTGCCTCACCATTAGGAGGTATCTCACAAGGTCATGGTAAACATTTGCATCCTCAGCAGCCTTTATAACCTCCAAAAACTCAGTTGCATCATCTGCACGGATGAATGACTCTATTGCGTCACTCACTAGACCCTCTCGCAGTTGTGCCTTACCCACTTGACTCCAAACAGCTTCTTCTTCAACACGGAAAGCAAACTCCACTGCTCGTTCAATGCTACGGATGTTATCCAACAAGACGTTCACAGCTTGAACATTTAAATTAAACTTCTTGAAAATGGCAAATGCTTCTTCATACAATGAAGACTCAACCGCCACCTCCCCAATAGCAGGTCCATCAAAATTGTCAAGCCTATTAATGTAATCCATAACTCTCGATTGATCAGCCTTAATTGCTGTCAGGATCAACAAGTTCTGCAGGTTGAAGTTTCCACTAAAAGCAGAATTTTGAAGAACTATCTTCTCAAGAAGCTCAATCAGCTCATGTGGAAGATCAGCAGTCATGAATGCTTTAACAGCAGCAGAAACTTGCTCAGGACTCTTGCTTTCAGGCAAAGCAGTAGACACAACTTGATCAATTAGCTGCCTTCTGTACTCATTTTCTGGGCTAAGCACTTTCTCCCAAAGGTCAGAATCCATCCTTTCCACCACATACCTGATATTACAGCCATAAGCAATCAGCTAAGAGAAAAAATTGCAGTGGATATATCATATAAACCTAATCCTCAACAATGAAGCACAAACCTGGCCTGCAGTTTGAAGAGGGAGTTCTTATTTGTAACGTTTATAAGTTCGTCATCGCACTGTCCTCTACGGTATGCAACAACTGCAAGTGTCGGGTCTCGTTTCTCACAATACTTACCAACAACACGTGAATCGTAATATGGATTTGTGGTAAGGAAATGCTCTGGGTTGTTGCCACTGTCAATGATAATTTTACCCAGAGCATTGTGAACATGCACATCTTGGCTTCCCTCACTTACTAGATGCTCCAAGAACTGGGTAAGCAAACGAAGACGATTTCTGCCAACAGAAAACAGAAGTGAGATGCAGAAATATAAGAGATATGTGGTGATTCAGAGCAGATAACAGACCTTTTCTCACACTCCTCTACTAGAGGCTCCACTGGCAGAAGGGAACGAACTGAAAGAATTAGACCTTTAATGAAATCTTCAGGGCATTCATCATCGAGCAGCTGTCCAACAACTAAAGGAGCATTTCCCGGATTGACCTATAAAAAAAAATAAGCAACAATTATATCTTTTCCTGAAAGATCCTTTGGCTTTATATGATGGAATCAAAATCTCTAATCTTACCTTTTGTACATAACCCTCAATGTAGCGAAGCATATTGTTTCTGTAGAGGTAATGAGTCAGATCAGGAACAAAACCAAACCGATCACAGACATTGATCAACGGGCGAGCATCTGGGAGCTTGGCTTCCATTAAGAAGTTCTTTGTTTTTTCAGCATCATAAAAGTTTGATTCACGTGTTACCCGTTCTACCTCCTTAATCTGCCCAGTTTTGGCAGCTGCTTCAATGTATTTGAAGTGGATTTCAGGATCCTCACTATCCCAAAAGCACAAGAAAGAGAATAAGAAACCAAATTGAGGCAAAATATTAGGAAGAAACAGAAGCCATTACATTTTATTATAGAACATGACCAAAGTGGGAAAAGCATTGTTGCCTTGGAAACTTCACTCGGTCACAACTGGGTGATTAAAAATCCAACAAAGTGGGTTGGACTGATAGAGATGGATGTTTTTGCAAGTAGGGATAAGTAAAACCAACAAGTGGTTCAAGTAGCATAAATAACCCCTATTTTTGTTGATTAGGGCAAACTATTTGGAAGAAACTGAAGCCACTACATTTTATTAGAACATGACCAAAGTGAGAAAGGCATTGCTGTGTTGGAAACTTCACTGTGTCACAACTGGGTAATTAACAATCCAACAAAGTGTGTTAGACTGATAGAGATGGCTTAATTAGCAAGCAGATAGGAGTAAAACAGAGTGGTTCAAGTAGCATAAATAGCCCCTATTTTCGTTGAGTTGAATAGATGATTTCAAGCACTGCTGCAACCCATTATGAGTCAGAGATACAGAACATTACTTTTCAAAAAAAAAGACTACTATCTAAAAGCAGACTCAATACATTCTTAGGCATCTTTTTACCCATAATACTGGTAATGTAAAAAATGCTATTTTCACTGATTAGATTAGATGATTTCAAGGAATGTTGCAACCCATTATGAGTCATAGAGATTAGGAATATCGATAGGGATTGAAGTTGTCAGTATACTTTCTAATTGAAGTTGTCAGTATACTTTCTATCATCATATCGAGACTGTATGGTAGCTTACCTGTACATTCTTTTGAACCTCTTTAACAGTAATACCAAAATTTATATTGAGTAATGTATGAAGTAGCAAATTGTTTTTAGCGTCTTAATGAATCTTTTTCCTCTCTGATTGAAAGAAGCAACAACAATCATAATGACATGAACGAACCTGGAGCTTAAATATGAACCCAAAAAGAAATACAATCCTTCATAGGACTTAAACTGCTCAAAGAGTTTAATGCAGGAATCTACACCCAATTGCTCAGAGTACTCTTTGCAAGCCTGCAAAAGAGTAGGTATTAGCCTTCTCAAGGAACATCTCAAACTAATGACTACAAGTAGCAGTAGTTCACTTACCTGCACAATTATCTGAAGATTGCCCCTCAAATTGACAAGTAGAAGATCCTTCATACACTCCAGAGCCCATTCCCGAGAAAGGGTGCCAAAGAACTCAACAAGAGCCTGAGAAACCAAGTCAAATCCCAGTAAAAAACAAAATAGAATCACAAGAAACACATAAAAGCGTTTAACTTACAAACCTGAGGTTCAATGGCATGTGTATTCACAATGACACGCTTGATATCAGGCAACTCACTATAATGCTGCCAAAAAAAAGATCAATTTGTCATGCCAGAGAGTAAGAATAGTTCTTAAAATGAATGAGATATTAAATCTTTTTACCTGAAGTGCCCGAATATAAAGTCCAGCTTTTTCACACAGTTGGGCAATGCGTGGGCGGTCATAGTGACTAAACATACCATTAGCTAAAATAGCATCTGCCACATTTGGGAAGGTAACAAGATTGATCTCCAAAACCTGAATATAGATGAGTATGAGTTTACAAAGCTGTCAATTACAACTGTGGCTGTAAAAGAAATAGGAAAAAAAAAGTGACCTTTGTCTGAAGAAATCCATGTTCTGGTAGATTTGGTTTCAGAACATCCAAAAGAAATGCTGTTGCTTCCCGAATCAAGTTCCTCTGTGGGGAAAATAAATTACATCAATAAGGGAAATAAGTAAAGACTTAGTTGTTTTCTCTTCTTGTGATCACTCCCCAAAAAACAAAACATAAAACAAAGAAGGCAAGCCTCCCAATTCATTAGAAAAATTTGGCATTAGAAATTTGTTAAAATATTTTCCAAAGCTATGCACAAGAATGTTGGAAAAAGAAACTTGGATCACTGAACCTGAAGAAATAGGTCAGTTATTGTGTTGTAGTCAACTGGGCAGCCTCCCTCCATTTGAGACATCATTAAAGCAAAATTAACTGCACCCTGCAATGCAGAAAATTCAAATACAGATATTAACAAAATTCGATTTATATAGAATCAGAAATAATAATTAAAGGCAATTGGTATAATAATTAAAGATGAACATGATTAGTTTGGTCATCTTTAGAATAATAATGCCAAAATAAGTCACCAAACCTGGGGATCTGTCCGCAATATCGTTTGGAGGAGGAATAAATAGTCAGGTGTATATCCAACCTGGAATCAAATGGAAGATTGTGGTAGGATTAAAACAGGCAATGAGCTATAATATAAGTCTTACAGTATGTAATCGCAGATTCTGATAGAATAAGAAGTTTACCTGTTTTGAGTATATAAGAATTTTGTCAAATTCTCTCCTTTCAGCAAATGCAGCCACAACTTTGGGAGTTGCCCTAGCCTTAATATATATCTTGAGTGCAAGGTCATTGTCTACTGTCTGCATAGGAGAATTGATTCCAACATCAGAAAGACAAAAGAAGTAAAACAAAGGGTATTAATTTAATAGCAATTATACATTAAACAAGAACACCCAAAAAAACCAGCCTACAAGGTATGCATGTATATACCAAGATAATATATGTCTGAGAAATGGAATAAGGAGGAAATAAAAGATCCCCCAGCTATCTCAAACAAGGTGCCTAAATCAATTATCAGCATCATTCATGAATCTAATGCTTGTTGACTTGTCATCATTGTAGCCTACTTAAAAGAAATGGCTACAGAACAAACTTCATTCAGAATAAGAACTGGAGACCTTGAGAAAATTCTAGACAAACTGACCTTCACAAGATCTCCAAGCTCCTCACTACACTCAAGCTTGTCTTCAGCCAACCAATTCTCCAAAAGATTTTTTTTATTCTGGTTCACGACAAGGCGTGATAATTCCAAAGACTCAAAAGCATTAAGCTTTCCTCTAGTCAGTAGAGTTCCAAAATACTGCAGCAATGGTGGTGTTTGCCCAGCTTGCACAGGAACACTCTGCCACAGGAATAAAGAGAATAGCTTAGATCATTGTACTTGTCCATATATAGATTCAAAGAGAAAGAGAGAAAATAGGGAGACAGAGAATTATAGAGGGAGCGAAACTATGAGGCCTTTGTTTGCAAAAATAACCTGAAACTTAGCAACTGTGTCAGGAGTTCGGAGAAGTCCTTGTGGAGATTCTGCAGCAAGTTCTGCTGCTTCTTTATACTTTGCCTGAGAAAATAATTCCTGAAAACGCTGGACAACCTGGTAAAGACAACAAACATGAAGATTATGAGTCAACAGAGTGAAGAAAATATCACACCTAATTCAAAAGTAAATTCAAGGATCAACACTACAAATACAACAAAAATAGGCACATCAAACTTCATAGCAAATCCAGAAAAGAATTTCATGCAAAGTCCCCCTCTTTACCAGGTTTTCAGCACCAGGAAGGTTTCCCCTTTTGGCCAGATTAACAGCAAGCTCCAGATTGTTTAACTGAATGTAACCAAAATGATTAGCTCCTCTTGGGATAATGCCAAAACGCACAAACAGAGATAGAGAGAGAGCCAGCCAAGAACTCTTAGTAGCATACCTGGCCACTAACAAAGGGTACAATTGTAGCTTCATTTATTGTGGCAAGTAAAACTTGGCCCCTTCTATTGATGGCATAGAACCCACCAACAGAGGATGCATCAGTGGTTAGAAATATAGGATCTGGACTGATGCGATTTCTGTATACAGCACTAGCAGTCTCCAAGTCATAAACAAATAGAAGTCCTTGCTTCGTTATCACATAGATCAAGCCATACTTTTGGGATACCTGCCAAATAAAAACATGAAATTATTAGATTATGTTAACCAAATCAGGTGGATGAATAAATCAATGAAAATTTAAATTCTACCTGCATTGACACAGGAAAATCATCAGCAAAGTCCGGTGGGAAGAATAAGTCTGCTTGTTTCTTAGTAAACGATGGTTTGCCTAACACAGTAGCAGTAACAACATTAGAATCACTGAATGAAACAGACAAGTACAGGTATATGCTTCTAATATCATGGAGAACAAGGATTTTGCTTTTGATCAAACTAATAAATTTAAACGAAGGCAAAAAGCACGTCCTTCATGAAAAAGAATTCCCATATGGAAGGAGATACTAGACAGAGGTTAAGTTACCTGGCTGCGCTCCAAGTTCTATAACATGTAACTTCGATGTTATTTGTCCAGCATTGAATGACTTTGTGGCAAAAGAAATAAGAAGTGAAGGATTCTCATTTCCAGGCACCTGAATGAACCATGAAATATATCAATACTTCAGAATCACTCGGTATACAATTATAAGCCAGAAAAGTGTCATCGTCAAAAGAGGCATACTTTGAATGAAGCAAATGCAGCAGCATGAGCCTCAAGCGCCTGACTACGCTGTTGGTCCACAGAAAAAAGTTGCATATTGCCCTTGACCAATTGTGGCCTCTGCTCCAAGAAAAAAGGGTATTTTAGAAAACTCTATCAAAGGATCTGATAAAATGATTAGGCTATACCCAACTTTTACCAATAATCACTAGAGAATGTTTCAACAGCTAAAGAAATGGCATAAAAGCTTTAAAATACAAGGAAGAATCGTGTTTGATAAAACAAATGTGGCATGAGGCAAACAAAAAAAGATAAGGCAAAGAAACATTTGAATGAGATGTCAACATACCATGAATAGGAAGTATATTTTCACACTGAAGTGACAGATAACGAAGAGAAAAACTTAACTGTAATCATGAAGGTTAAAATTACAAACAAGCATTCCACCTCACATTAGCTAATATTCAGCAGCCTGAATCTTAGTAACTAATTAACTAATAATACAATTACAGAGACAAACTGATGCCACTTTCTCTATAAATGCTGAAGCACCTACTATCTATATCAGATGCTGGAAATAACTTAAACTCACTTGAAACTCACTTGAAACAAGTGAGAGGATAGATGAAATACAAAATCCAACAACAAAAAGATGAAAAAATAGATACAAGGTTAGCATACCTCTGGGGGGCCTTGGGCAATTCCGATCAGCACCAACCACTTTTCGGACGGATCACATCGATAATTGATGATTTGATTATTTACCAGATTAGCCGTTCTGTCAAACACTTTAACAGGCTCCGAGTCACCTGTATAAATGAAAAAGCAATAGAATATTAAAAGAAAGCCACATAAAAAGGATAGCACTTATAAATAAAGAAAAATGAGGCATAGACAGATCCATTATAACAAAGCCAAATCCATTAAAATGACATATATAGAAAGAAAGGGACGCATGATCTTGTCCGAAGGAAAGGTAAGAGATCATTGCCTTCAATTGACCAATGATAAACTGAAGTCTGTGTGACCAGTGCTAGCATTTTTGAGGAAATCCATTTCCAAAATGCAACCTTAGGCACAGGAAAAACAATATTGCCCAGAATAGTGAGATTCAACACAGGATTAGAATAATTAACAAATCTACTATCATATCGCTCAATTAGAGGGGAACAAAAGTGTCACCTGCTCAGGCATTTGGTGGGACTTCACTTTTGCTTTCATTTCAATATTGAATATTTGCAAGTGATCCTGAGTAGTTCCAGGAAGTTGAGCTTCAAACCCAAAAGTCACACATCATTAGATGGCATATCAAACAAAGTAATAAATTGGCACCACAAACTGCAGTCCACATCTACGCTATAACACAAACAATAGTTACGCCATCCTACTACAACCACGAGGGTGCAGATCAAAGCAAGAACTTAATGGCCATGAAAGATATAGAACTTTTAAAAAGCACCTAGCATTAGATGTCAGATAATCGCACATAATCGAAGTGAATAAACCTAAAACTACACCAAATCCAACCAGAAATTTAGCAAATTGCATAAAATATGTAATAATCTATAAAGAGAGTCCAAAAACTAGTAGATCAAATTCAAAGACAACCAAGAAGTCATGAGATTTAGCGAAAAAGAAATACGGTACCTTTGAGAGCGAGAATTCTCGAATTGGGATTCATCAAAGCGGAATCGGCAGTGATAGGACGTCTCAAAGGCTGCATGGGCATGTTCATGTCAATAATGACGACGCTGTTCTGAGGCGAGGTTTCTCGGACGCAGATGTACTTATCCGATTCCATAGTAACGTGCGTGAAATTAATGAACTGAGGATTGATTCCGAGGCTCGGCAACTGCAAGAAGGCAAAGAAACAGTTGAGAATGAGTAGAAGAAGAAGAAACAGAACCAAAAGTAATTAGATCTGAAGTAGAAACGAGATTTGATACCGTTAAAGCCTCTTTCATGGTGACAGGGGCATTAGCGGCCGCCATGGTGGCCTGGATCGGGATTGAGAGAGATCAGAAACCCGATCGACGTAACGGGAGAAAAAGAGTGAAAGCTAAGAGAAGAGAGAAATGCTTAGATGCAGATGCAGAAAGAGAAGGGTCCAAGAAAGATGTATCGTCTGGGAGTGTCGTCTGTGCGATATATTGTAATATGGGCTACGAGTGACACACGATATGACTTGCTGTCGTGCTCCAGAGTTAAGAAATGGGCTTCATTCTTGGACTTTTGAACACTGCGCTTCCTGGAATGTTTGAGCTAGGCGTGAGGCGTGACTTGGAGAGTTTTATACGCCCTCCCTGTAGCACGTAGTCGAGTTTGATTTTGATACATATAGTCCGAAGTGTTGCGAAGACATTTTTAGGGAAAGTCCGTGAAGTGTTACAAAGAGGCACTAAATTTACTGCAAGTTACATTATTTTCAATTTCACTATCAACAAATAAAAACCCTCATATTTAAAATATTTTATACAAATTTAAGGAAATAATGTGCTCGATATTGAGCAAATATTTTATCTAAAGGTTTTATTGAGCAAATTTTTGAGTCAACTTATGCATGATCCAACCAAAATAAACCCATATTCTAGTCTATCAACACAAGATTCTATTTGTAAGCAAATTTGGTGCTTGGTTTATCCAAATATACTTATGAGCAATAGGCACACAGTTAAGCTATTCAATGCACCAATAATCTCGCATAGCCAATCAATATTTGGACTTATTTGATCCCATTAATGCTACTATATTGCTTCATCGACAAGCCTCCCTCGTGTCAATTGTTATGCTAGTTCTTGTTTAGGGCTTGTTCTTGTTAGGACGTAAGACTTGTTTGCATCAAGAGTTAGCAAATCATCCCTACCAAATGAATATGGTTCCCATATTAGAATAGATTAAAGGTAGTTATTGATTGGCCGCTTGAATTGTAGTATCTTTTTCTACTAAATATCATTAATAACAATTTCGTTATCTAATCATATCGACATATTAGCCCCCTAATTCTTCTTAATTCTTCTTGTTTGATGATCAAGTGTCATTTCTACTTCCTCATCAAATTGTTTCTTACAACTAATGCAACTCTTTTTGTTTTACTCCTAATTGGATCTATTACATCCTTATAAAATGTTTTAAATAAACTAATAGAGAAAGTTTAATGTACCTTTAACTTTTCAACTAGCTTTAATCTATATGTCACATTATTACCCTACCAGTATTTTAAGAATTCATTTATATTTCAAAACCAATCCTTTATGAACTTGTTTGACGTTGACCTCCTTCCAAATTTGTAGGGTGAGTTTGGGAAAATTTATCTCAGTTTCAAATTTCAAAGGTTTTTTCTTTTGGTCAGCTTACTTCTTTTTTCTCTTTTAGGCCTTTTAGAGATCATCCCCCACTTGATCAAGTATTTATTATTTATCTATAGGAAACAAATTGGTAATAATACATTTTCATCTGATTTTAATTGGAAAATCTCAAGGGGAGTGAAAGGATGTCACCCCAATAACATCTTGAAGGGATTTTTTTTTCATCATCAAAGATGTATATTAAGTTATAGCAAATTTTTGTAGTATTAAGTGAGGTTAGCAAAATTTTCTAACTTAAACTTACATTATGAAGCGAGTGTTCCTTTATTAAGTCATTGATCCTCTATGTTTCGCCGTCTATTTATAGGTGATTATATATGGACAATTATAAGTTGCATCCATTCATGTTCAAAAGAGATGTCTAGAATTGGCCATCGAATTAGTTACTCTAAAGTGTTATTCAACAACTACATTAGAAAAATATGAATTTGAAGTTGGTATGAAGACAACATATTTGGAGGATCAATCAACCACCACCTTGGCCAAAGTTATATTATCATTTTTTAAAAATCCACAAGTAAAGTCCATCAAGATTGACATTAATAAACTTTTAAGCAATGGTAGGGGCTAAAACAACCATGCCTTCTTTCTCCTATCTACTTTATCAGGTTGATAAATGAAATAAGTTTTAATATATGCCTCAATTTCTTCCTCCATATTCAACCAACCATGAGAAGAGTGACATCATTTATTGAACTTAGGTTAACCATCCAATTGTAAGTCACGTCTCTCCTTTAGCAATTGCTTTTATAAGGCACTAAAGTGAGGCATATATTATTATTAAGACAAACTCATTAAACACCATCTTTCACTTGTTAAATGAACTTGCTAATAGTACTATCAAAATATGCTATTAATTTAATTTTCTCTAGCAAATTTGATATTAGGTGATGACATATAAGACTATAGAAACTTTTTGTTGAATGTATTAATCATATAATTATGCTTCCCTAGTTTTTACTTCCACACTAGGTCATATTCAATATGAAACTAATGCTTTACAAATAGCTTCCTCTAGTCTTAAAAAGGGTGTTAATGACATTTACTACTTAGATCATAAGCTTGATTTCCAGTAAACAAACTTGTCATGCATTAAGGTGATGCACCTCTACAATTATTTCTTTTTCAAATCTAAAGTATTATTGCTCAAATTAAATAATATTTTAACCCCTTAAAGGTTACAATATTTTTTTGCTCAACATGCTACCAATAGCAATGTGGGAAGCACTAATGTGGATTTTGAATGAAAGATCTAATTTGAACATTTTGAGGACATATTTAGATGCAATGGCAACTTTGTAACTTCTCGTAATCTTCATAGAAAAGATTATTTCTAGCTCTATACCTATTTCTTTTCCAATAAATAGTGTTACCTTATTTGAATAGCTTATAATGAATCATTGTTAAGAATTTTCTAAGCTAAGAAAGCTTTGAACTTTCTTAACTTCCTTTGGAATTCACCACTTTATAATTGCTTAAATATTCCTTAGATCCATTAGCATTTGGACCTTTATCATCAAATGTCTTAAAATTTTGCTTTTAGGTTGCAAAAACTCAAATGTTCTTATCTTTATAAAAAGCTTATATTAGTGTAGCTAAACACACACTTTAAGTATTGTATATGCTTTTCTGTATTAGTATTATATATACTCATCCAAATACATAAGATAAATTACAAATAAGGTTATGAAATTTAATCTCTTTTGTAAGACTAGAAAAAAATATTAAAAGTATCGAAATAACAATAAAATGCTCAAACTTTTAATTTATCACAAAAATAACTTGTCATTAATCTTATAATTAATAGCACTAATTTGACTTGATACATAAAGATATCTATTTGAAAATTCGTAGACATGTGGATACTAAAATCCACATAAAATTACTAGATTAAAAAATAAAAAACAAAAACGAAAATAAAACAAAAAAATTTATCCCTAAATTCCCAATGTTCTTCTCTTCTATAGATAGTTTATGAAATAGGAACATAAAAGTAATTTTGGAAGATGGGGATGTAGTTAAAGAAAATGAAGAAGGTGGATGGGACCATGAGGACTTGGAGCTACCTCTTGAGGAAGATGTACTATGGGCTTTTGTTAGTGCTCAATCATTAAAATTTGTAGCACCAACTCTAGGCGTGCCTGTGAATTAGATTTGGAACCAAAGATTTACAATTGATTTGAACATGTTATAACTAGTAATTTGGTACTGATATGCAATTGCTCAACAGAACAATTGGAATTAGAAACTTTGTGTCACTGAAATCCATGCTTCTTAATTTACATTAAAGTAGCCATACCAATTTACGAGCCTTTGCATATACTCTAATGACATCATTATCAATTAAAAAGAATGGAATTTGTATGTTAGTCCTAATGCAAGAGGCCTCCAATATTGGCATCTAATTTCATCAAGTTGGATAAGACGGTTAAGGTTGGTTACAAGGCCACTCTTATTAGGGCATATAGCAAGGCACGTCAATTTTTTCTTAAAATACTTCATA
>JAOSBN010000008.1:29058805-29075397 GCA_027563595.1 Erythroxylum suave | reverse complement strand
TAATATTTGTTTAAAACTTTATCCTTATCTCCTCATTATCTTGGATTTCAAGACTCCCACTCCAACTCAAATTTTACTACCCCCTTCTTTGCTGGACATTGAAATCTGATGGACAGGGTCAGTGGCTTTCTGTTGGACTTCGAAGCATAGGCTTTTCTTTGGGCTTCGGATTTTTGGCTCAAAACAGTAAAAGTAGGCCGAACCCATTTTTAGGTGTAAACAACCCAAACTTTAGGACCAAACTTTTGGTCCATTGAAAGACTTGGAACATCCGTGAATACCGAGTCTCTCCTAAGTCAGGATAATTAATTACAAAGAATGGATTACCCTCGCTGCCTATTGGGTGAAGAAGAGTCCATTCGGTGTAAGTAGTAAGAGTAATTCATTCTATATTTCGGTAAAGAAGAGTCCATTCGATGTAGGAGGCGAGAGTAATCCATTATATATATATATATATATATATATAATGAAAAGATGCAACTTGATCATATAGAATCAAGTTGCATGCTAGTAAGCTATTCAATTTTTTTTTTTGGCATACAACGGAACAAAGAACCTAAATTACACCATTAACCTAGACCACGTTGATAAGATACGCCGTGGCTTTCCTGACGGACCCTCGATCGCAGGGCGAAAGGGATGTCGGATAGTACGTGGAGACTCGGACTGACGAACGCCGCCATAAAGGCAAATTGGTTCGCACTCTGATTCGCTTCCCGATGAACGTGTTGGAAATGAACAGCCCAATCGTGATCCAAAAGTGCCCTGATACCCTGCACCACAATAAGAACATCAGTCAAAGTAGTGATGGATGAAGATAAGATGTTAATAACCTCTAAAGAGTCGGTCTCCAGAGTGACGTGGCGGATCCCCGAGTTCTACGCTAATTGCAAACTGTCGTGTACCCCTTGGAGTTCAGCAGACAAAGGCGAGCAGAGGCCAATATTGGTTAAAAAGCAACCATGCCATGACTCAGTAGAATCCCGCAGTAGTTCCCCTGCCGATCTGCTAGTAAGCTATTCTAAATTTGGGTAAAGAAGAGTCCATTTGGTCTAGGCGGCGAGAGTAATCAATCCTAGTAAGCTATTCTAAATATGAAGTTTAATTGGTATGAGCACCGAGATCCAAACCTTATATGTTCATATATATAATTGAAATTTACTTCTCAAGAAATATTTTTACCATTGGTCACTTTTGGTGAATGATTATTATTTATTAGTTGTTTTCTAATAGAATAATGTATTATTCACTGGGTATATAAATTATCTAGAGTTACAAATGAGTTGAGGTGAACAAAATTTTACCAGGACCAAAATTTAGTTCATTTCAATTCTTTGAACTCTGCTTTAAAATTTCACCTAGTCTAACTTCTTGAATTTTAAACTTTATAATTTAAAATTCAATTAAAAATGGTCAAAATAAAAAAATTAACATTTTGTTTGATTTCATCCCAAAACAAAAACAAGTTAAAATTTTTTGTTTAATTTTGCCTAAATATAATTTCTTTTATAGTAAAATTTGATAAGATGATCATTAACTAACAAAGAATATGTCCAATAGCGTTCTTTAAAGTGAAAAGGAAAAAAAAGAAAAGAAAAGAAAAGGTAACGTCCTCCGTCACCATTCTAAAGTTGAAAGCTCGTCTTAGCCTGAATGTGGCAGCAAAAATAAAAATAATGTCTGCATAATTGTAACTAAGCTTTGTTTATGTTACTAACTGGACTGGATATGGTGGCTCGGAGGTCAATTAACTGGCTTAGATGCCAGGACAATTTATTTATCGCCTGTTGAATTTAAAGCGAAACTAGTACTTGCATCCCATAATAACCAAAAACATCAACAGAATGATTAGCTAAACAGTTGCGGGGAAAGACCTTTATTATTATTATCATGTAGTATTGATTTACTAATCAAAGTCCCTGAATCAGTAATTTAAGTACAAAGAATGAAAGAATGAAAAGAATGTTAGTGCGAGGATAAAATTATCTGTTATGCTCTCTATCTAGTTTTGGCTAGCCCTAAGTGTTCCAATGATTGAACCGTGCTCCACCCATAAAAGGAAAGGAGAGGATTGCTCTAAAAAGGAGACAAGCCTCCATATTGCAATTGCGAGCAGATTGGGTTCTTGGTCAGTGTGTACCAATCATAGGTAGCTTCCTAATTGGATCACCATCACGCTTATATCGTCTTTGGAGCCTCGTGAAGCAGAGAGATCAACAAGTCTTTTACAGGCAGTTAATGGTTCTGGCTCATCAACTCCTACACAAAATGGACGAGCAATATCGATTGCCTCTTGATTACCAACCTGAAACCAATTTTAAAACAATTCATGTATCTATAATTTTTAAATTTAGCCATATCACAATTTCAGACCAAACTGTGTGAATTCTAGGCATCGGTTTTTCCTACGTGAACATACCTTATCCCATAGGCCATCAGAAGCTAAGATCAAGAACTCGTATTCAGGCTTCATTGTGACAATTTTTGTCTCTGGTTCAGCTATGATCCACTGTTTAAGATGCTTATCTCCAATTGCCCTGGACACAGCCAAGCTTCCTTGAATTCTCCAAACGCCATGGATCAAATCAACATAACCACCCTGCAGGAAAAACAAAAACAGTTAGTTCAGCAGAGTTCGAAGGCTTCTCCAACGGCCACATGACATGCTTGATATGCCCTAAAATTGCTTACCAGGCTCTGGATTCTGTCCTTCTCATCTTCCCTAGATGGCCTGTGGTCAGATGTAACAGCCTCAGCAACACCTTTTCTACACAAAACTGCACGGCAATCCCCAACATTGGAGACAACAAGGTTTCCCTTTTGGATCAGAGCAGTCACACAGCACGAACCACCAGGGACATCTTCCTGTAAAAACTCAGCATCTGTTCTCAGATACCCTTGTTTCACTGCCTCCTCAATCTCTTCTTCATCATCCCTCATAAGCACCTCCTCTGAAATATTCTTACCCAAGTTCCTTGCCGCAAATTCTGAAGCTTTAGAGCCTCCATGCCCATCAAATATTCCAAAGAAACCCTGCAACACATGGTGTAATTCCAAATAAGCCTTTGGTTCCTGATCTCATGAAAGTACCAATCACCAAGTTCTAGTATCAATTTTAGTCCGTTAAGAGTCAAGCAACTCAAACAAGTTACACCTACCCTTCATGTAAGTAACCGAGTATAATTAGTTCTACGAAGTACTAACTCGTCAAAGAAAAGAAAAAACGTTGCCGTACCTGTTTAGAGTCATTCTCAAGGTCAACAGCAACAGAGAAGCGATCATCCATAGTCTCTCTCCTCCCTCTTTTACAATAAACTGAATAGCCAAACCCCTCACTCTCCATCTCCAGCTTCTCGGCCACCGTCGGCGTACTCAGCCCATCCAATCCCACGGCGGCCACGGGAATATCGAGCCTCGCTGGTCTTTTCCTCTTCAACACAGTCCCTCCAGCCGCCGTCCCCGCCGCAGTAGAGAATCCAGTAGGTGGCTTCTGTAGTCGGACCAGGAACGGAGAGCTAGGAGACGACGACGAGGAAGAAGAAGACGGAGACTGCGACGACTTTAGATGCGACAATGTCAGCGAGAACGTCTCCGCGGTCGACGGAGGGACCACGACGGAGGCCTTTTTGCAGAAGAAAGACGAAGATGGAGAGAAAACGGGAGAGTTGGACACTGCAACAGAACACGACATCGTCTCTGGCAGCTTCACTTAATAAAACAAACGACGCTCGAGATGTTTTTATGATGATATGTTTTTCAGTTTTTGTCTCCGCTTTCAAGTCAGAATATGGGACGTTAGGAATGTTTGTATTTAAAGGAAAGAGGTTCTTCTGTTCCGCGTTGGCTCTTGACCCGTGTTTATTAGAACGCTGCTTCTACGTAAAGTCAAATTTGCCCTTAGAATTTGCACGTTAAGATATTTACAAGTTTCTATCATATTTACAAGTTTAATCGACGACACGTAGGTTTTCTCTGTGTCTTATTGGTTTGTTTGTGTCTAAGAAGCCCAGGTCGCTTTTTTCATTTTATTTTATTTGTGCCGTGTTCCTTTCTGGACAAGATTGTCTTCAACAGTTCAACGACCAAAAACGAAGAAAAGATCATTTTAAAATTTTAATTTATCTAGCAGTTTGTGTAGTAATATTAGATTAAAGGAGATGGAGGTTTTTACTTACTTACTAATAATTGTTAAGTTTTAGTAAACTAAGTCATCAGTTTATTATTTATTTATAATTAAGGATAGTAATAAATAGGGTTCGATTTGAATATTTCTCTATCCATATTCATATCCATTTTTGATGATTCAACTCATTATTTATTTAGAATTTATTAGTTTTTACGATTTATTATCCATATCCAAATCTATTGGATTGTTTGAATTTTTTGATATCTATTAGGTGGTATAGTACATAAAAATATAACTTTTAAATAAAAAATATAAAAAGCAGATTTTTATGAATGATCCAAATTAAAATTACTTTAATAATAATAAGTTTGAGATTTTGATTTGTATGTAATAAAAAAATCATAAAATTGATAAAAATAAGTTGAGATTTTGATTCCGGAAAAAGGTAAGGAGTAAAGTAGGGATTTTAAAGCAGTTTCTTCTCAGAAAATATTAATATTTTATTATATTTAACTATAAATATTCAACAAAAATAAAAAAATAGAGTTAATAAAAAAACATAATAAGTATAAATATCCATCAGTGTGGATTATCACTAGACCCATATTTAAATATATATCCATATCTATTTTTTAGTATTCATTTAAAATATATTTTTTAATTTCTATATTTATTTTTTTGGATCAAATGGTACAAATATTAATGAAGTTGAAAATTCACTGTCATCCAGAAACGCATTCACCTACACAAGAACGTAAGCAGATAGGTGGGAACGTTTGTGGGTTTAGAAGTCAAACGCGTTAATACGATGTGTAAGAAGTGTGTTTTGACTCAATTTTATCTTCCGAGTCAATCACAACAGATATTAGATAGTTTTCAGAACTGGGCCCCACTGCCGACTAGGCGAATCCCCGGGCAAGTTCCCCGAAGTTACCGTTAAACAAAGCATGCTCCTAGTGACCGTTGCAGCCAAAATAAGCGCTGACGTCATCCACACAACATTACCCATTTTCTTAAAATTTCTTCTCTCATTTTTTGCCCTTCTGGTCTTCTAAAATATCAAGCAGTCTTATGTAATCCACGGCGTTCTTAATGTTTTATGTGCCTGGCGAAGTTAAAACAAGCCAATAAATTGGTAATATATAAATATGTAAAATTTTAAAAAAATATTTTTATTATTAAAATATGTAAAATAAAGCCCAATAAACCGGTAATGTATAAGTATGTAAATTTTAAAAGTATATATTTATTATTAAAATTTAATATTTATACATAAATGACTCAATTAATAATTATATGTACCTAACAAAATATTAAATAATTATAACATCAATTAATAATATCTTGCAAATGTCATTAATAATAAAATCACTAAAAATAATAGCAGTAATAACAAAATAACAATAGTAACAATTGAAAAGCAATATTAGACTCTAAAATGTTAAGAAAATTACACTAACAAAAACATTAGATGAGCTTACTTTTTAAAACTAATTTATTAATTGTTCTTTTTTTTAGATTTTACTAACTATTCTACTTGTTTTCCTTTTTTTCTTTTTTCACTTCGAGACCAATATTTTTTTAGTCAACATAATATAAATCAATTATAATATAATTGGACTAAACAAAGAACAAAAGCACTTGTATAGAACTGTAAGAAGTATGCAAGCACAACAAATACTAATAGCTTGACAATATATCACAAACATATATCAATAACATTATATCTATGATAAAGGTAAAAAAAATAGGAAAATTTAATATCCTATATTAAAATGAAAAAATAAAGAGTAAATTTTTATGATAGAAAACATTAATTTTTAAAAATACAAGAAATTAATATACTTAGGAGAAAATATAGTAAATTATATTCTAAGTTATTAACTATTTTAAGTTGATTAAGTCAAATATTATCCTATATGGAAGTGTAGAAATAATTAAATATTATTTTATCAAGCAATTAGATAAAGGTTTAAATTATTAAATAAAATACTTGTAGTAGTTTTTGAATTCAATTAACGTTAGCGATTTTCTAATTAAAAATTTTCTTTTAGGAGAATTAACATAATGGTAAATGTAGTATATTATATCAACTATTTACGATATTATTTAATTATCAAATAATTTTTATTATATCTTATTAAATTCTAAGTAATAAAATTTTTTCTTTTATAGGAATTTACATAATGGTAAATTTAGTATATCACATCAACTATTTATGGCATTATTTAATTATCAAATAATTTTCATTAAAATTTGAAGTAATAAAAATTTTCTTTTGTGGGAATTAACATAATGGTAAATGTAATATATCATATCAACTATTTACGATGCTATTTAATTGTCAAATAATTTTTATTATATTTTATTAAAATCTTAAGTAAATTTAATATTTTGTTAATTTAAATAAATTTAAATAAAATAAAAAATAAATTTTATAACGTTTAAATAATAATATACAAATAAATAGCACTTTTTGGAATACAATAACTAAAATAACAAAGTCAAGAACTAATGTGTTTAAGTATATAATTTTGGAACTAAGTTATTCTTTTAGTGCAATTTATTTAAGGAACTATAGAGTCCTAAAATATAAATTAAATAAAATTCAATTTTATATATAATAAATTTAGGGATTTATTGCGCTAAAAGAAAAAAGACTATAAGTAGATGAACCACAAGTGTTGCAATAAATTATCATTCAAATATTTAGTAAGCTAAAAATACATAAAAAATAAGAGATTTTACCTTTAAATTATTACCTAGAACTTAGATGTCAGAACCGTTAAAATCTTTTGCTGCTAATTTTTGAGTTGAGTATTTTAGATTCATATGTTGATGGAAATTAAAAAAATCAGTGTAAGAAATACACCCAAATGCTTCAAAAGAATATATAAACACAAGAAGTTAACATTAACTTTCAAAGTTAGCGTTAATCATAGAGACTGAAAAGTTTAGGTTCCTTTCTTAGCAATACTATCGCCACCCAAGTGGCACATCAACAGAGAAAGAGATGCCAAAAATCTTGTCTCTTCCACTTCTCTGATAACCATTAAATAGGATTTAACAACCTTCAAATGGATGAAATTCTGGACGACAGAATGTTGAAATGAGATTGAGAGTCGACCCTCCTGTAAGAGAGAAAGAGATGCCAAAAATTATGTATATTCCATTTCTCTAACATCCATTTAATAACCTTCAAATGTATGAAATTATGAAATGGTAGAATGCTGAAATGAGATTGAGAGTGGGCCTCTAATAAAAGTGGACCTTGGCCAGGTGTCTTGCCTGTCCTTGCCCAAGATCAAGATTGATGTAATCTTTATGACGTTCAATAGTTCATGTATATTCATAGATCCATTTATATAATATCATGATAATGTGTGAGATTAAAATGTAGGCTTAAATAATAAGATTACTCTCAGGTTTTGCTACATTAAGAAGTTCTCGTGTGTTTCCTATTTTGTTTATTTTTGGGCCTTTTTGCATGGCATTATCTTTCTTATTTCATTACTTTCTGTGTCTTTGTTAGTTGTTATCACAAGGTCCAAATTGATGCTAAGCAATGCACAAAAAATCTGTTATAACCTAACAAAATTCTTAACGTATGTTCTCAGTAGCAATTTGTTAAACATCTAAAAAATATCTTTTTATAAAATACTTAGTGTGCGTTTCTTTACTTAAAAAATTTAGGGAGATAAACGTGAATGAAATTACAAGGATATAAATGAACTTTTATTCATGTAGAGAAACAATATAATTAGTGTGAGAACTTAGGCAAGTTCTTCACACACTTATTGTAATATAACAAATAAGTCATATAATAAATAGAAAAGTTGAAAGATATTTCCTAAACCAAACAACATGATCCTTCATGTTAAACTTATCTAAATATGTGATTTTTCTTGATCAAACAAGATGTCTACTAAGATAGGCTAGGAGAAGTTATTGGTTTAACTAATATAACCAATAAGTGACGCAATTGCCAACCATTAACTATTAACCACTATAAAAATTGTGTAATAAATGTCAACTACTAACTGTCACTAAGTAGTTTCTTCTAATAGCTAGAAAAATTATGACCCTTTTAGAATCTAAGTATTGCATCGCCTTAGGTGATTGTATTTGTGTATAAGTTGTTTCACCATGCTTTTCCTTGCTATAGCATTTCATCCTTATGCTTAAGTTTTGTTGGTCAATAGGTTTTAAGAAGTTCACTTACTATCAAAACAATCTAAATGCTTCTTCATGACTTATTGACCTTCCTTACTAGAAAGAGTAAAAGGCTTCATCTAGAGGTTTTCAAGATAGACTTTAATTTTGTCTTGAAACTATCAAAGAGGAGTATACTTCTCCCATATTACATCTATTATTTTCTTTACTTTCTATTGCATCAAAAGATCATACATTTGCCAATTCTTTTTGTTCTCTCAATAATTGATGATCAAGGATCTTGGCTACATCCTCGTTAAATTGTTTTTGTATCGTAGAAGGAGCATGTTTTGACTTGTTTCATTCTACTTCCTTTTTATTTTCACAGAATATACATAGAAAACTTATATAGAAAGTAGGGCGAATATTAAGTCTTTTTGACAACTTTAGATGATAGGCAATATTACTTTCGTAATAATTTCAAATGGACTGTCATATTTGGAAATTAGCCATTCATATATTGTCTTCGCACTAATATTCTCCCAAATTTGTGGTGTGAATTTTAACAATACTTTGTCCCTAACAACAAGGTTTAAAAGTCGAAAATGTTAATTCACATATGTTTTCATCCAATGCCTTAAGTAAGATAGCTCTTGCCTTATCCATCCTTCCTATTTATTATGAACAAATTTATAAGTAGCATGTTACTTTCCTCCCATTTGTTGCCTTTTTTTTTTACTTCTAATAAAATGAGTGACTGTTGGCCTAACACTAACTCAAAATGACTTTTTCTGTAGAGGAAGATTATTACAATTGTTTTTTATCGAACAAGTCCAACCAATTTTGTTAGCTAGCATTACATAACACTTTAAGTAATCTTCTATCAATACACTGAATCTTCTCAGTTTATCCATCCATTTTTTGAATGATTATTAGTAGCGAACTTCACTTTGGCCTCCATCTTGTTGAACAAGGAAGATTAAAATTTTCCAATAAATTAATGATCTCAATGACCACAAAATATCTACTACAACATCAGAGTGCTTGGTCGTATTTTAATAGAATGTGTCAGTCAATACTTGTGTTGAACAAGTTGCTAGAGCTATAATAGAAAAACACATTTGGTGAAGTAATCCATAACTATTAACATCAAGCATTGCCATCAACTTTTCGAAAATCCCACAATAAAGTCTAAAGACATCAATATCCATAATTTTTCCATAATAGACTAAAGTTGCAACAAATCAGCTTACCTTTGTGGTAACTTCCCATTCCCATACTAAGGGTTAGGACAAAGGATCCTAAACCAAGATACATGAGGAATAGAAAAGAGAGATTTGAAAATGTATTTCATGTTCATGCATAACATAAGCATACTTATACGTGACTATTGAATTTGTTACACACATTTAAATGATTGCACAAACAATTATTTGACAATTTTGGGGTATAAATACTTTTTTGACAATGATTATGATATGAATTGTGTCATATATGCCTAAGTTGATTTGGTGATAATAATTATTGATTTAGAATTTTTGGTGAAAATTTAGGAAAATTATAAATTTCTGGGTATTTTTGGACTAGAAAAATGTCAAGTAGCAAAACATATGGCAGTAGAAATAAGAGTCAAATGACAGTAGAAATTTTTATAAATGACCTTAGGAATTATTGACAAGTATCATTGAAATTTGGAGTCAATTAGAGTGTAAATTGGAATCAAATGAACTAGTTATTAAAAATGGGACCAAGTAAAGCCATAGGAATAAGATATGTGGCAAGTGACATGCGGCATGCCACTTGCCACATATCCATTCCACTAAAATATCTAAGTGAAAGATGGTCTTTCACTTATCATCATGCCACTTGCCACACATCCATTCCACTAAAATATCTAAGTGAAAGATGGTCTTTCGCTTATCATTTTTTTTACTTATGCTTTTTATCCATTTTCTTCATTCTTCTTCTCTATCATCTACGATACTCACTCTCACCTTCATCATATTGAGTTTTTCTCAACTCCTTTCCTTTGTTTCTTCAAGCTTCTTGTTGTATTCTTCCTCTTTGTTACTAAAAACCTAGCTCATTCCTCCCTACCATGGTGATAATTGTGTGGTCCAAGGAAAGCTAGGGTTGAGTGTGGGTCGAAGATCTTGAAGCTTAATCAAGTAGCCCTTTATTATTTGTGGGTTATTGTAAAAGAGATAAATTTGGTGATTATTTTGAGATTTATGATAATGATCATGAAATGAGGGTATATATATGCTGAACATAAATGAGAAAAATGGATGTATAAATGTCTTGTTTTTGCATATAAGATGAGTAACCTTTCTTAAGTTGTTGTATAGATGAGTATGAACTTGAAAGATCATTAAAATTGAGTAACAAGAAGTGCAGAATTTCTGAATTTTAAATTGGATAATCATGTTTTGATTGCTCGGTTTATTACATAAATTTCTTTGATTGTGTTTAGAGATGAACTAAATTTAGTTTAGAGCTCATAAAAAGGAGTACTATGGTGCCTTGAAATAAAATGAATTAAGGTGATAGTTAGGAATGAAATGAAGGTGAAAAGTGAAGTGGAACAAGTGTAGAAAATTTGACAAATAAATGCAGTTTTCATGTTCTGTTTTAATGCTTGGTTACATGAATTTTAGTAGTTATTATGTGGATGAACTAGAATAATTTTATGGTTAAGGAATGGGTTAATGTGGTGTCTTGAAATTAGGTAAATTAGAATGATAAAATTAGAAGTGAATTGAAGGCAGAAATGAAGTTAACATTCTACAGAAAAATTGATGATGAATGTGGATAGCAACATATTCTGTTTGGTGTGAAATAATGTGGACGATAGTAATTGAAATAGAGGTGAAGTAGAGTGAATTAAAAGATAAAGAAAGTGATGGTATAATGTCTCGAAATGAGGAGAATTAGGATGATAATTTATAGATAAAGGGAAGGTGACAATGGAGTGGAGTGTGAGCTAAAATATTAAAGAATGTATAAACATGGTTGATGTAATATTTATGTGATTATGATCAACAATGTTGTATCATGTATTTTGTGGATGTTTTGAGTTGCAATAGAGGTGAGAATGAAGAGAAATTGAAGTAGGATTGATAAATACATAATATGGGTTAGATGTAACTTAGGGGTTGGAAATCTAGAGATTTGACCCGTAAAGGTCCGTTAGGTGAACTTTATGTTTGCTGGGTAGATGTTCTCTCGAATTTCAGAGTTCCAGCTCCGTTCATGTCCCTCTCGTGGGACATGTATGTCTACTGGGCGGATATTCTCGGGACAGTTTCATAAATGTGTAAGTTTGACCCTATAGATGGAAAAATATCTCTTCAAGATCTCATGGAAGTTGTAGAACTTGAAGTCCTCTTTGAAATCATACGTAAATGATCTTAATCCGACACCCATAGTGAAAGTTATGGCTAATGTCCCAAAACTTATGCTTATATAAAATTTTGATACGTTAATGTTTTCCTATGAGGTAATTAGGCTTAAGTGGGATGTAGAATGAGCCTAGTGGATGATGAATGAAGCAATTTAAGTAATGGAAATGTATTAGGCATAAAAGAATGATTGAAAGATGATGTCGATTGATTATGAGACACGTATTAAGGAAATGTATCCGAGATTGGTAATATGAGCATGCATTATACCTTACACACACATATATGTGTATAATGAAATGTTTATGTAATTGTGCAATTAATAATGAGTGTGCACTATGTGTGTTGCATGAAATTGTTAGACAGGATTCAACATCTTCATCCAGTCATTTTCAGATCATGGAAGCTAATGCTAATGCTAATGCTAAACTGGAACGTACTGTGAGTCGACCTAGATGGTATTATTTTAAATGATTATTCTGTTTACATTTCGTATTGAATTATTGTGTGAATGTGATTGTGTTGATTCTGGACAATTGATTGTCTGAGGAGTTCTATATTCGAGACTGTATTAGAAGTGCTACTTGAATGTGAATATGACTGACTATTTGTTCTCAACTTCAATGTTGAATGCCAGATATTGATCCAATGAGAAATGAGAAATGTGAATTTGATGAAATATGTGATATCTAACTTGATTGTTAAATTTTGAAGAAACATGCAAATATGCATATGAATGAAAAAGTGTTTCTCAACATTTATGTTGAATGTTGTACCATGGTCTGATGATAAATGTATTCTGAATGTGAATATAACATATGAAAGCGACTGATTGATCATATAAGAATGTGATGCATTTCATTACATGAATGCATGAAATGTAAAAGTAGTTATGACCGTAGTTGCCAGTAAAACAAAACTTAAAGCTCAGACACCTGTGGTAAGAGCCTATAACTCGATTTGTATGACAAAGCCCAGTATCCACAACGGATATGGGACAGTATGATAGAGCCCGGTATCCACAACTGATACGGAACAATATGGTAGAGCTCGGTATCCACAACGGATATGGGACAGTGATAAGAGCACTCGGTCACAACAATGTATTAAGTGAATATGAGTTTCATATACATGGCATATATACATGAATTATACAAATTGAATGATTGCAATTGAAATATGGAATCAAATTGATTGAAAAATGCAAAAGTTTATGATCAAGTATGTTATTGATGCTACATGATAAATTAATAAAGTGATGTGAATTATGTGATTACATGAACTGTATGTGTTATGTGATTAAGTGAGCCATTGAGGATGATCTATTCACTGAGTTCGCAAAACTCACCCCAATTTGCAACATATTTTGAGGCTCAGAGGAGACACCCAGTTAAATTAACTGGAGTCTAATCAATGCTTTTGAGCAAGAGTTAGAGGTTGGGATCAGTTAGTGTTTGCATTTGTAATTCATTATTTTGTATTAAATTGTATATTCACAAGTACTGTCTAATGTGTATGTGAATGATTCTGTAATGACATTGTGACTAAAAAATGTTTTGTATTTGTATTGGGCCCAGATGATTACGGAAATTATACGATGTTTTGTATGTTGAATGTCGTACCACGGTCTGATGATAAATGTATTCTGAATGTGAATATAACATATGAAAGTGATTGATTGATATATAACATATGAAAGTGACTGATTGATCATATAAGAATATGATGCATTTCATTATATGAATGCATGAAACGTAAAAGTAGTTGTGACCGTAGTTGCCAGTAAAAAAAATGCTTAAAGCTCAGACACCTGTGGTAAGAGCTTATGACTCGATTTGTATGATAGAGCCCAGTATCCACAACGGATATGGGACAGTATGATAGAGCCCGGTATCCACAATTGATACGGAACAATATGATAGAACTCGATATCCACAACAAATACGGGATAGTGATAAGGGCACTCGATCACAACAATGTATTAAGTGAATATGAGTTTCATATACATGGCATATATACATGAATTATACGAATTGAATGATTGCAATTGAAATATGGAATCAAATTGATTGAAAAATGCAAAAGTTTATGATCAAAGTATGTTATTGATGCTACATGATAAATTAATGAAGCGATGTGAATTATGTAATTACATGAACTGCATGTGTTATGTGATTGAGTGAGCCATCGAGGATGGTCCACTCATTGAGTTCGCAAAATTCAACCCAATTTGCAACATATTTTTAGGCTCAGAGGAGACACCCAGTTAAATTAACTGGAGTCTAACCAATGCTTTTGAGTAAGAGTTAGAGGTCAGGATCAGTTAGCATTTTCGTTTGTACTTCATTATTTTTTATTAAATTGTATATTCACAAGTACAGTCTAATGTGTATGTGAATGATTCTGTAATGACATTGTGACAAAAAAAATGTTTTGTATTTATATTAGGCCCATATGATTACTGAAATTATACAATGTTTTGTATGTTGAATGCCGTACCACAGTCTGATGATAATTGTATTCTGAATGTGAATATAACATACGAAAGTGACTGATTGATCATATAAGAATGTGATGCATTTCATTACATGAATGCATGAAACGTAAAAGTAGTTGTAATCGTAGTTGCCAGTAAAAAAAAAGCTTAAAGCTCAGACACTTGTGGTAAGAGACTATGACTCGATTTGTATGATAGAGCCCAGTATCCACAACGGATACGGGACATTATGATAGAGCCTGATATCCACAAATGATACGGAACAATATGATAGAACTCGTTATCCACAACGAATACGGGATAGTGATAAGGGCACTCGATCACAACAATGTATTAAGTGAATATGAGTTTCATATACATGGCATATATACATGAATTATACGAATTGAATGATTGCAATTGAAATATGGAATCAAATTGATTGAAAAATGCAAAAGTTTATGATCAAAGTATGTTATTGATGCTACATGATAAATTAATGAAGTGATGTAAATTATGTGATTACATGAATTGTATGTTTTATGTGATTGAGTGAGCCATCGAGGATGGTCCACTCATTGAGTTTGCAAAACTCACCCCAATTTGCAACATATTTTTAGGCTCAGAGGAGACATTCAGTTAAATTAACTAGAGTCTAACTGATGCTTTTAAGCAAGAGTTAGAGGTCAGGATCAGTTATCGTTTGCATTTGTACTTCATTATTTTGTATTAAATTGTATATTCACAAGTACAGTCTAATGTGTATGTGAATGATTCTGTAATGACATTGTGACTAAAAAAATGTTTTGTATTTATATTGGGCCTAGATGATTACTGAAATTATAGGATGTGTATATTGTTTGCGACAATTGTGATTGAAATTGGCAATGTTTTAAATAAAATGGGCTATTAATGATTATTGGTTTTTTGAAAAATGCGTGTGATGTTTGAGAAAATTTGCAATGAGTTTTGTTTGACTGCTTGAGCGCATCACTTTCATAGGGTGTATGTGTCTGAATATCCTCGAGATGTATGGATACGTGCTTGATGGAAGTAGGGTGTTACATTTTGGTTTCATAGCCCAGATTTAGTATCTTACATAGGCATTTTTCAAAATATGTGTCAAGGTACATGCATTATAACATGTCATAGCATGTAGTGGCAACTGATCCCCAGTCTTAGTCGCATCTACATGAGTCACACGCATGAGCAATTGCTCAGAGCTTGAGCTGATAGAAATAGTGAAAAGGATGATGATTTATGAGAAAGTGAGAAAACGAAAGTATGTGAATATCTAGAATGAGACATAGCATTCGATATGATATACAAAGATTCAATGCATTTGTATTGGTGGATATATTATTGAATATGACATCAATATTGTACTGTGATGGTATATCTTTGAATGTAATATAGATGTGAATACTTTATCATGGAGTGATTAAGGAAAGTAGAGATATGAGTATAAATGACAAAAAATTGAAAGTGTACAAGTAAGGTTGAAAGAAAACCAAATTTTTCTATAACTTAGAGAGGTTGAAATTCAACTTGAATGGTTATTTGATTAATGTGATAAGACTCATGATTTAGTATAAGATTATAAGTGGAACTGACATAAGAACTTTATGAAGATTATACTTCTAAAATTTTAAATTGGTTGAGAACGTATGTTTGTAAGATGAACAAATGATAATTAGAAACTGAAACAAATGATAGCAATATATGTAGAAGAATTCAAGATTAAGTTAATAAGTTATGATGAGTACATATATGATAATGTGGTTACATTGGTGAATAACGTTATTGAGCATTTATGTAATATATATTTGGAGAGGATATAAGAGGTGACCTATGATTTGTTGAATGTTCTTAAGTCTTAGTCCCCATAGTCAAACTTATGAGATGAATCAGAGTAGTGTAGTAGAAGCATGGGTTTAAGTGGATATAATGAAATGATGAACTATGGGGAAGATTTTTTTATGTATTATGAAAGAGACAAAATATGGAAACACGTTGCAAAAGTGAATATGAATTTTGGACAAATTTGGACTGTAAATGATGTTTTTATGTATATTGAAGTCATGGTAAAATAAAGGAAGGAGCAAGACACGATCGTGGCCGAGATTAACTGGTTTTGTCACGATCGTGGCCGAGGTCTACCAAAATACTGGGTAGGCAAAAAGGGAGAAATGTTATTTAGAAACAATTGAGATCAAAGTATCATTAGACTAAGGTGTTCATTGGTGACTTTTAAAAAATACATCTCTAGATAAGATGTAATGATTTTGTTAATACAGAATTGGTCGACAAAAATCTGCATGTGCATAGAGTCGTTCCTAGTACTCACACATTAAGTATTTCAAGGTCGAATCCCACAAGGACTAAAATACTCACTACTAAGTTAATTCTAATTACTTGAACCAAAAATGACAAGAAA
>JAOSBN010000008.1:29026854-29048426 GCA_027563595.1 Erythroxylum suave | reverse complement strand
TTCACGTGTGGTTCCTCAAAGAGAACGACCCGAGGTTGTGCTATCTGCAATCCTTGGTTAAATTTTTGAAGTAACCCTAAGGCGACAATCGGACAAAAAGGTTATTTCATTGAACTTGATGAAGTTCATGATGCTCAAATAGACACAGATCAACTGCTTAAACCCGAAATTGTTGTCCACAAAATTAAGACAATAGTTGAACCTTCTGACACAAAATGTTCGTAGGTTAAGTAGGATATGAAATGTTTTAGAGAGATATGGATTTCTTGTAAGTGAACAAAATGACGTATTACTCATAGAGGACGATAAGCCTACAATCTATGAAGAGGCTGTGAAGAGTTTATAATATAAAAAATGGCTTTAAGCCATAAAGTCCGAAATGGATTCCATGTATGAAAACAGGGTATGAACTTTGGTTGACCTACCCGAAGGTTTAAAATCTTTAATGTGTAAGTGAATTTTTAAGAAGAAAATTGATATGGAAGGTAATGTGATTACTTGTAAAGCGAGCCTAGTCGATAAAGGTTATCATCAAAGGTAAGGAGTTAACTATGATGAGACATTTAGCCTAGTAGCTATGCTTAAATCCATCAGAATACTCCTAGTCATTGCTACTTATTATGATTATGAAATATGGCAAATGGATGTGAAGACGACTTTCTTGAATAGAAACCTAGTTAAGGATGTGTATATGATACAACCTGAGGGCTTCGTATCTAGAGATGGAAAAAGGGTATGCAAGCTTCAGAAATCTATTTATAGATTGAAGCAAGCATCTAGGAGTTGGAACATTTGATTTGATAAGACAATCAAAGAGTTTGGTTTCTCACAAAATCCTGATAAACCTTGTATGTACAAGAAGGTTAGTGGGAGGGCTATCATACTCCTTGTGTTATATGTGGATGACATATTACTAATAGGAAAAGATGTCTCAAGTTTGTAATCAGTCAAAGTTTGGTTATCCTAGAATTTTTCCATAAAAGAATTTAGAGAAGCAACATATATATTTAAAGATCTACAGAGATAGATCAAGGAAGTTGCGAGGTCTTTTACACTCACACATAGACGAAGTGCTAAATAGGTTTAGCGTGGAGCAGTCCAAGAGAGGGTTTCTTCCTATGACTCATGGGATAAAACTCATAAAATCTATGTGCCCCAAGACACAAGATGAGAGGACTTACATGAGTATGTTCTTGTATACTTCGGCAGTAGGATCAATCATATATACTATGTTATGTACAAGACTTGATATATTGTATGCTCTGAGTGTTACAAGAAAATATCAATCGGATCCTAGTGAGGGTCACTGGGTGGTTGTCAAGAATATTCTAAAGTACTTGAAAAGGACAAAGGATGTATTCTTGATTAATAGAAATGGAGATCTTATAGTGAGTGGTCATATGGATGCTGGTTTTCAATCTGACTAGGATGACTCCAAATCCCAGTCAAGTTATGTTTTCATACTGAATAGTGGAGCAGTCAGTTGGAAAAGTTCCAAACTAGAGACAATTGCAAATTCAACGATTGAATCAGAGAAAATTGTAGCTGTGGAAGTGGCGAAAGAAGTTGTTTATATCAAGAAGTTCATTATAGAACTTGGAGTGGTTCTAAGCATAGTAGACCCAATATTGTTATATTGTGACAACAATGGGGCTATTGCTCAAGCTAAGGAAATAAGGTCTCATCAGAGGTCCAAGCACATACTTAGGAGATATCACCTGATTAGGGAGATAATTGATAGAGGTGATGTGAAGATAGAGAGAGTGCCTACAAATCATAACATCACTGATCCTTTGACTAAGCCACTTCCTCAAATAAAATTTGAACATAGTGTACTCACCTATGGTATTAGATACAAAGGCGATTGGCTTTAGTGCAAGTGGGAGATTGTTAGAGTGGCGCTCTAAAGGTAATCACCTTTAGCACTTTTGTAAAAATTTTATTTTGATTAATAAAACAAAAGTCAATTTTTATTAATTTGATATTTTTTAACATATGAATTGATATTGATCTTAAATTGAATTAATGAAGTCCATGATACAAAATATAGCATGGAGGAAATCATGATGAGATCATGATAATGAGATTCCTTTCATTTGCAATTATGATAGTATCTAAATAATCTCTAGTCATAGGATTAATAAGACAAGACATTATTAATCCACACAAACTAGCACATGTTATACTCCTTGATTTGATCAACTAATGGATCTCACAAACTGTAAGCATGAGATGTTTAGAGTTAACATGTGGATACTTACTAAGAGTAGTAAGCACATTGGATGACCCAAAATGAAATTATCATATGGATGATCTATCAAATGTCAATGATTAATCTCATCATAGTAATGGTGCAAATATCCTTATACTTGAGGTACCCAAGGATATCTTGGATACCAATCTTGTGGTTTGAAATCATTCCTTGTTACCACAAGATGAGGTCATTCTTAGGGTGATGATTGGATTCAACTATTAGTATTCAAAGGTAATTGGGTAGCCAATAAAGGTTTCACCACTCCTGATAGAAGGAGATGATACCTACGACCTCTTATTAGGGTCATTACGCAGGATTCTCTGGCCAGAGCAATTATGTGTCATGAAGAGAGTCTTTAATGACACATAGAGTAATGAGATCCCAAGATAAGAACTAATATCACTTGGACTAGATGTGACATAATCAATTTAGTGGGAGTTGACACATAGCCCATAATCTGAACCAAGTAGGGTATAGTATGGTGAACGGATGAATTGTACGGTGATTGTCTATGGAAAGGTTCATAAGTTGGATAATTAAATATCAAAGAGTTTATGTGTTAATCCACTTATATTCAACAAATTGGCATCTTGAAACCTTTTATGATTCACCTGAATTAATAGTTAATTCAAGTGCCTAAAATAACTGGGAACATATGAGTCACACGCATAAAAGATTAAATGAAAACATAGTGTGTATGGCTATTTTTAAGTAGGCTACGATTGTGGCTCATAGGTGAGCTTGATTTTAATTTGGCCACGATCATGACCAAAGGCATGAATTGGTACATAAGTGAGTTCTTAACTTATGTATACAAGATTCTAACCACTTTTTACACATTTAAGTGAGAGCATTAGGGGTTTAGAAGAGTTCTAGAGTGAGAAAGAGGTGTCTTGAGTCTTGTTCTTGTAATTTATGCAATTGCTGCTTGAATTAGAGTGCATGCAACAACATTCTTGATATTTCTTTTCATTTTGAGCATCTACTGTAATTCATCTAGTTTGGTGCTCACATTTCCTATACACATTGTTTCTTCTTGATCTTTACGTGTTCTTGGATGATGGAAGAAGAGTTTGGTGTTTGCAATAACCCAAACAAGGAGAAGAAACAAGAAAGGAGGAGAAACAAAAGGTAAAAATGTTTATAGTTCATGTTCTTTTACATATTCTTGCATACATGTGTGATTCTATTTTTCTAAAGCTGTTATAATGTCAGAATCTAAATTCTGACACTTCCACTGCGTTCTCATGCATGTGATGTATGCATCCATGGCATCCCCAACATAATGACTACTAATTGAGCTATTCTCGATTATGGTAGGTTATAAGTAGTATCAAAATATATAAATCCCTATATAAGATACCTTGGAGATCTCAAGTTAAAGGGTCACATATACAATCATTATAATGAGAATTGTTGTAAACATCCACGTAATGCTCCAATTGGAATTGTCACATTATGCCAGTTTAGTGAACTTGTCTTCTAACAAGCATCCATACATTTGTTTAAGTATCCCTTACTTTAAACTATGAGATTAACTAATTCCATCATAAAAATGAAACATAATGTATGTTGGTATTTATACTCTATTAGTATCTAATCTTAATAGAGTAACGAATAAGAATAATTTAGTGATAATACATAAATGCAATATGAATCTTATAATTATAATTTCATCGTAATTTCATTTACAAAGTAAATTTATCTTGTATACTTTATCTTATATTTCATTTAATTAAAGAAATATGCTTGGGATAAAGAATGTTTCAAAATAATTATGTCACAAAATTACAGCCTACAAATTAGTTGTAGGGTATAAGCCAAAAACCTCTCAATTATTCTAAGGCAACCTTTTAAGTATCGTATACCATATCTCTATATGATGATAATTTTACTATTGGGACGGTAGTTTAGTGATAGAATTATACAAGATTCTTTTCAGTAAGAACTTGATTAAATTTTATAACTTTTATTTGAATCATCATTGTAATTAAGAGAAACTACATAAGTATATACTTAGATCTTTAATAAGAACTTATATCAATTTTCAACAGTATATTATTATTTAAACAATGTAGGAAAGTATATCAAGTTCATTGAATAACTTCTTAATAAAAATAATCATTAACACTAAGTGAAAATTTTATAATGACTTGATTAGAAATTGATGGTACATTATAACATTTCTAACTCAAAATAACAATGTTCAAAGCAAAATGTACTTTGACCAGGACTTACTTCTGTCAAACTAAAGTCCATATCCATATGATTTCAAACCTAAATTTTAACTAGTATATAGAATAATGGATATCTTTAATACTTTATAAATATCAAATATCACAAATAATAAACACCTTTAGTGTGTTATCTATATATTTGGGCTATAATTTATAGATAACTTATACTTTTATATCTATTGATCTAATCTCTAGAATTAGGTGGTTAACTTTTCATACCTAATAAGAGTTATTCTTGGACTATTATATCTAAAGTGGACAACTATAATTTCACTAATCTTCTTTTAAATGTGATAAATCTATAATCATCTCTAAAATAAACTCTTTTAATTCATCTTAAAAGTGAATATTTCAATATATTGTAACCTTTTGACTAGACATTAAATGTATTAATAAAGGCATTAGTCCTATCTAGATGTACTATTATGATATTTGAATTTTTCAAACTTCTTCTTATTCCCACAACTTATGTAAAAATTAAACAAACATTTTATTCAATATAGTTTGTAAGATGATATTTAACCTTTTGGGTACATCATAAGTTTTTATTATTCAATTTAGTTCTAAGCTTATTGAATAATATATACTTTAAGTAAGCATCACATCCCAAAATCAATTACTTGGAACTTTTAAAGTCTTACCATTTCATATCTAATATGGAATCTTGCTAAATGATTTAATTGGAACTATTAAAGGTAAGTTGTTATACTCGGTATAACTATAAAAATATAAATATTTTTTGGAAATTAAATGAATTATATCAATAGCAAGATCTTGAGGCTAAACAATAAGATTCATACAAGAAGTCAGTCAGTTAAAAGTAGAACTAACCATATAAAAACTAAGAATAAAATGGAGGAAGAAAATTGTTATCCCTATTTATATGGTTAGTGATAACTCAAGCCCTTAAGTCAAAGTAATCTGGTTGCCATATTATCCCAGAAATCAAGGCAAATTCCATATGGCTTTTATATAAGTGCTTGCTTCCTCAAAAGCCTAAGAAGCTACTAATACCTCTATAATCTAATAAATTGTTTTATATATGAATATATATTCTTGTAAGCTTGCTTCCTTATAAAATATGTTATTCTTTCCCCTCCATAATGCATAAGTGTAATAAATGACTGATTTTTTTAAACATAATGGAGTCTTTTCTTGTCAAGTTGATCAAGTTACTAGCCCATTCAATTACTTCACTCCATTTGCTCATATGGTAAGTAACATGACGTCGTTGCTAGACTCTATATTATAGAGTATATATGTCACGCCCCCACCTTGCTATTGGACCAACAACAACTGTCGTCCACTCTCGAGATGTCCGTTTACCACAAGGAACCTCCCAAGATTTCGCAAGGCTTATATATTACACTGTTTTTCACAAGCCATTAAAAACATATCATGATAAACAATAACTACAAAGCCCATAGGAGTTTTATAATTATAAGGTTACATGTCCAAAATTTCTATACAATATTGTTTCTACTTCCAGTGGATACACATACAACATTAAAAAAAAATCTATACTAAGTCACTGAACTGACTTCTGACTGATGGCCTATTGAACAACACTCGACCCTTAATCTGGTGACAAATTTTACCTGTAAAAAACATGAAATGTTGGGAAAGAGGGGTGAGTATTACAAATAACATCAGATTATACAAATATCATTTCATATATTATCATTTCATATTTAATCGAAATTAAATCACTTTCCATAAATGAATGTAGACAATTTAGTTCAACAACATTTTCAGGTCTGCCTTTAAAACTTCACTCAGTCCTTCCTCACCATAGGAAGCTGAGCACCATAGTTGAAAACATAAATCAAATTAAGCTTAATAGTTGGTAAAAGTATAAGATACCAACAAATGAAAATCATAATATGCATAACATTTTCTTTTGGACATCTTATCTAGTGTCTCTCCCAGTCTTCCCTTATAATCTTCACTCCCTTAGATAATGAGTTCCCTCTGCACCCTCTTTCCTTTCATGCCTACCATAGGTTCCCCAATGTAGTGCTATAGCCACGCTAATTCAAGTTAATGTGCTTTTACTTGCCCGTAGGTCTTTTCTTTCCAAATTTCTGATATTTCATTTCATAAATAATTAACAAACTTACGCAATCTCATATACAGTTAAAAAAAATACATTTCATAGTTAATGTATAAAATTCACGCATTCAAATAAATCTCATAAATCATGTTTACATAGCATTTAATATGAAAATATGTAAATTCAAAAGTTTTATAGCAAATCAAATGCATAAAAGATAAATAGGAAATATTGGAATATATATGTTATTATTATTTAACCCACTCACAGTTTTCTCCTACCGATTAGACGTTTCTAGGCGATTTTGGAAATGCTAACAGATAGGCCTATTGTGTATCCAAACCTAAACATAGGTTACATATATAAGTAACTCTTATAATTATCAATTACAACCTATCTCGACATCTCCCCTTTATGTTATCTATCATGCATATGCAATTTCAATTTCACTATTTCTATGCATGTCTAATCATTATTGAGACAAGTTCTTTTCATTTCACCATAGAGGCTTAATAGACTTTATTTACTCCTTAAAGTGTTTCCAACACTTACAAATATGATAGAGTTTTAACGTTAACTCTAATAGGATATGATACAAAGTTAAGTAGAAATTTCAGTTTTGACCCTCAGGGACATTTTCACCATTTTATCATATTTCCTTCATGAAACATTTATCGATCATCCTAAGCTTTAATTAAAGAAAATTTTTATAATTTTTTGACGTCATTTGACTATCCAGATCATGCCTCAACAGTAAGTCATAAACTTTGTTCATCTGCAGAATTGCTTTGCACCAACAGTGAGTTTCTTAAACCATTTGGGCAATCAAATGGTCTCCGATTTAGGTTTTATAATACTCTTTGGAAAGCTTAATACGTTTAGTGTAATATGAAGAAGACATTTTTCTTAGAAAAGATATCTATTTCAAGCTAAGGACAATATTTTCAAAATTGTCTAGATTGCACTTCTATAAACCCATTCCACTCCTTTCTCTACAACCATCATTCTTAATTCAATTTCATCGTCTCCATAACACCAATAATAACTAGACATGCTCAATTAAGTCCAAAGAACATTTACCTTCATTAGAGATTTGGGTTAGGGTTTCTGTTTTGCAATTAGGGCTTTAGTCCTTCCTCACTCGAAATTAACCACTAATACATATACACTCCCATTAATAAATCACTATAAACATCATACTTCAAACCAAGAATGATAAATACAAACCTGGGCTATTCTTACCTATAGAATATGGTGGTAATAAGTGAATTTGGTGGTATAGAAATGTGGGTCTTGATGAGAGGATGATGGATTTAAAGTAGGATTCTTGACTTCACCTTTTTGTTTGCTTGATTTTAAGCAAAGAAAATGAAAATCTTTGAGAGGGCAAGGAGAGCTTTTGTTCATGTAAGAAGACAGAGAGGAGTGTCTTGTTTTGATTTAAGAGAAATTATGGGAAAATTATTTTAAAAGAAAAAGACCATTTTGCCCTTAGAAGGTCATTTAACCCTAATGTGATTCGAAACTTTGGTGTTGGGTTTTTAAACATCCCGTTCAACATTTTCATGCATTTTAACTCCTATTTAAGAGATTATGTAGTGCTGGTTTAAGGCTTGTAGGACTTTCAATTAATAAATTAGGTTACCCTATATTGTCACCGTCGTTTGAAACAACTATTTTAAGGTTCAGGTTTTGTTTTTAGGACTTCACTAGATCATATAAGGGAAAGTTTTAGGGTTTACATCCCATACCCCTTAAAAAGAATTTCATCCATGAATTTAGAGATTGCTCATCAATCCCACTAAACTTAGTATATGGTACGTAGCCTGTCTTAGGCTTTAAAAAAACAATAAAAGATATTACACACTGTTTCTAGTTTAAACTAGATCTTGATAATAATAACATTTCTAATACATCAAACAAATCTAGCTACAAACAAGCATGGGTATTGGTATCACAGATAGTTCTCTATCTGCCACATCTCTTCCTCAATTTGATTATTTCTCCATAGTACTTAACCATATGCATTACTTTGTTTCTTAACATTTTATCTTGACGATTAAGGATTTCAACTAGTTGTACTTCGAGTGATAGATCTTCTCTTAGTTCAACTGGAGGAACTTCTAAGCCATGTGAGGGATTTGAGATTTGCCTTTTCAACATGGACACATGGAATACATTATGAATTCTTTTAAGTTTTTACGGTAGTTCGAATCTATATACTACTAGTGCAATTCTTTCTAAATGGACCAATATAACAGGGGTTTAACATTCCCCTCTTCTGGAAGCGTATAATTCCCTTCCATTTTGCCACTTTTAAGAAAACCATATCTCCCACTTGGAACTCTAGTTTTCTTACCTTCAGTTATCTGCATAACTTTTCTATCTGTCTTGAGTTGTTTTTAATTTATTTTTAGTCAACTTCACCTTCTTAGTGGTGGCTTCAATTAAGTCCACATTATTCAACTTCCTCTCCCCTTCTTCATCCCAACATAGGGAAGTTCTCCATTTTCTTTCATATGGTGCCTCATAAGAAGCCATTCCAATGCTATACTAGTAGCTATTATTGTATGCAAATTCCACTAATGGAAGATGTTGGTCCCAATTACCATGGAAATCCATCACACAAGCTCTTAGCATGTCCTTAATGTTTGAATATTCCCTTCTAATTGATCATTAGTCTGAGGGTGGAATGCAATGCTAAACTTCATGGAAATTCCTAAGGCTTCGTGCAGCTAGGTCCAAAATCGACAAGCAAAATGATGGTCTTGATCAGACACTAATGATACTGGAACTCTATGAAGTCTTATGATCTCTTGAAGATATAATCTTGCTAGCTTCTATAGAGAGTCAGTGGTTTTAATGGCAAGAAAATCAGCAAATTTAGCCAGCCTATCCACTATCACCCATACAACATCATGGTTGTTTTATATAGGTGGTAGCTTAATTACAAATTCCATAGTTATATGTTCCCATTTCCATTTAAGAATATGTAACGATTGTAATACACTAGTGGGCTTTTAGTGTTCTACTTTAATTTGCTAACACATAAGGCACTTGGCTATAAATTCTACAATATCTTTCTTCATCCCTGACCACTAATATGATTCTTTGATGGTCTTGTACATTTTGGGCTTCTCAGATGTATAACATAAGTAGAACTATAAGCCTCTTCCAAAATGGCTCTTCTAAGTGCATTATCCTTAGGAACACATACCTTGTTTCTCAATACAAGTACTCCATCCTCTCTTACACGAAATTCAATAGCTTTACCTGTCTGTAGCTTGTAAAATTCTTTAATTAGTTCTTCATCTTGCCTCAGCTTTTCTTTAATATCCTTCACTAGTGTAGGTCTTACAACAAAATTGTCTACTAATGCTCCACGAGGATCATCTTCCAAAGTCAGTCTCATTGACTTCAACTCCATGAACAATGGCAAATGTATAGTATGAACATATGCCATTGTGGTAGAGGACTTTTACTTAAGGCATCTGCTATAGAATTTGTTTTTCCCAGGTGATAATTGATGACTAAATCATAATCCTTGATTATTTCCAATCATCTTCTCTGCCTCAGATTTAACTCCTTCTGAGTGAGCAGATATTTCCAACTTTTATGATTAGTAAATATTTTACATCTTTCACTATATAGATGGTGTCCTCATATTTTCAAAACAAATACAATGGCTGCTAATTTTAAGTCATGTGTTGGATAATACTCCTCATGCTTCTTTAATTGTCGAGAAGCATAACCAATCACCTTATCATTTTGCATCAATACACAGTGAAGTTCTTATTTTGTTGCATCACTAAATATCACAAACTCACTACCTGTAGTAGGAATTGTAAGAATAGGAGCTGAAGTAAGATGATACTTGAGTTCTTGGAAGCTTTGCTCACATTTAGCGTCCTATATAAACTTCACTCCTTTCCAAGTTAACTTGGTTAATGCCAAAGCTATCAATAAGAAGTTTTCTACAAACCTCCTACAATATCCAACTAAACCTAGAAAACATCTAATTTTTGTTATTTTCTTTGGCGGTTCCTATTAAACAATAGCCTTTATTTTTTTAGGATCCATAAAAATTTCCTTACTCCACACAACGTGCCCAAGAAACTTGATTTCTATGAGCCAGAATTCACATTTAGAAAATTTGGTGTATAATTGTTTCTCCAGAAGGGTTTGAAGTACTATTCGTAAGTGAGTGGTATATTCGATCTCATTCTTTAATACACTAGGATGTCATGAATGAAGACTATAACGAACTTATCAAGATACATATGGAATACTCAGTTCATGAGATCTATGAATGTTGCCCGAGGATTCGTTAAGCCAAAGGGCATAAACAAAATTCATAATGACTGTACCTAGTTTGAAAAACAATTTTGGGCACATCAGATTCTTTAATCTTCAACTGATGATAGTTTGACCTCAAATCAATCTTTAAAAATATGCTTGCACCTTGGAGTTGGTCGAATAAGTCATCAATTCTGGTTCGATGATACTTATTCTTAATGGTGACCTTATTTAAGTATCGATAATCAATTCATAACCTCAATATCTCATCCTTTTTTTGATGAACAACACTGGAGCACCCCAAGGTGAGACATTTGGGTGTATAAAAGCCTTGTCCACTAAATCTTACAACTGGGTTTTAAACTCTTTGAGTTCTGTTGGTGCCATTTGGTACAGTGGCATAGATATTGGTGTAGTCCCTAGTAAGAGGTCTATACTAAAATCAAGCTCTCTATCTGGAGGTAATCTAGGTAATTCCTAAGGGAACACATCTGTGAACTCATTTATTACTGGCACACTTTCCATGTCAATATCTTGCACCAACTGATCTACAACATGTGCAAGATAAGTCAAACATCCTTTATGCATAAATTTTCTAGCTTCTGTAGCTGAGATGATGCAGGATGGTAGTACTTGGCGATCTCCTACAAATTCTATTCCTATCAATCCTAGAGCTTGAAATTTCAGCCTCTTTGTAAAGCAATATATCAAGGCTCTATATAATGATAACCTATCCATCCTTAAAATCACACCAACATCTCAAATTTCTATGGGGATTAGATCTACCTTAAGTGTTGCTTCACCCACTTTTTGTTTCTAGTTATTTTTTCTCCTAGGTGGTTTGTATCAACAATTCACAATCTAGTGGCATAGGCTTGTTATAACCATGCAAGGTAAGTGAATCACTAATAAATGATCTACTAGCCATAGAATCAATTAATACTTTTGTAGGCTTTCTAAAAATATTCATCATACCAATAACAATGTCTGGGTTTGCTTGAGCCTCCTTATCAGTTATAGCAAAAACTTGTACATGCAGTTGACTTTGTGGTTGTTGCGTCTATTGTGGTGTTAGGTTACTTCCTATTCCTGTTTTGTAGCCTGTACTAAAAATATTATGTACAGGTTAGTTGACTTTGTAGCCTCACCTAATTGGATTATCCCACATACTCTGTATCTTTGAAGTTTGAGCATTGTCCCTTTATGTGCCCCATCTATCCACAGTTGAAACATTTGAGTGCCATTCTACAAGTCCCATGATGAAACTTCTGACAATTTGAGTATTAGGGTTTTCCACTCTGGTTTCCCCTAAATGCAGAACTAGTTATTGGTGCAATGGGTTTCTATTGGGTAGGGATTTGAAAAACATTTTGTAATGCACTAACTAAGCCTGCTACCCCTTGTTGTTCTAAAGAGTCTCCTCTATGATTCTTTCTGGATGACTATCCTGAGCTAAAATCAATTCTCTTCCTCTTTTGGAATTGACTGAATGATTTTCAGTCACTACACATCTTTTCAGCCCACAAAGCTACTCCAACCAACTCTTTGTATGTGGGACTTCCTATAGGGACCAATTTCTTTTTAATCTCAAAGTTTGGCCCATCCTTGAACCTTGAGCACAAAATAATCCTCTAAGCTTTGAAATTCTAGGACAAACTCTAGTAGTATCTCTACTTCATATTCTGTTACCATCCTACCCTCTTGTCTCAAAAGAAAAAATTATTGTTGCTTTATATCATGTGGAAATTTGTGTAGTATGCATCATTGAATTCTTGGACAAACTTCGCCTAGCCTATTGTAACAATAGCTCTGGCCTTTTGGCCTTTCCACCAACTACTTGCATTATGTTCCAGTAGTTGAGTGGATAAAATCAGTCGGTGTTCATTTTCTAATTGCATTAGATTAGCAACTTCCAGTACCTTTACTAGCCAGTTCTTAGCTATAATGGGGTCGGTACTACCTGAAAATGAATAACTGTAACACCCCACCTCAATAGAGCACATACTCAAACATTCGGAGGGCATTTGAGAACATACTCTATGAAAGCAACATGTTAGAGCAATCACATTCCCTTATATGGCATCATCTAGAACATAATTTACTTTGTAATATTTCACTATATAATCCATATATATACAGTATCAAAAACATATTTGAGTTTACTACTCTTTGCAACATGATCTACATTCAATGAGGACACTATACAAATGTACTTTATATAAACTTCTCAGTATCAGGTAACTAGACCTTTGAGCCATTTGAGACTTCCTAAATGGACAAAACTAGACTTTTATTAGTCTTGCTTAGGAGCTAAATCATCCTCGCATCTAAAAATCAACATTTGCAATTTTGTTGAGTTTTGTGAACTCAGTGGGTGAGCCATCCTCAATGTGCTAACTCATATCAAAATACAATGATAATTCACATTCAAACTCACAATCAAATCATATCATCAAACATTTCATTCATATCACTTCACATTTCATCATGCTTCAACAAAAACAATTTGTATACATGATTTCACATTTCCATTTTAGAATAGTACAATTAATTCATTTCAATCATTCATATAACACATATCAATTTGTATATGCAAATGTACATGTGACTCCACTTTCATTGTTACTTTGTTGTGACCGAGAGCTTTTTTAACTGTCCTGTATCCATTGTAGATACCGCACTCATTAATAATTATCTCACCTATTGTGGATATTGGGCTTATTCATAAACTGAGCTTGTGGCTCTATGTGCATTTATAAGCTTTAAGCTCTTTTTCACTAGTCACTCCAGTCATAACTCCTTTATCTGATTATGCATATCAATGTGATGAAATGCATCAATTTATATATAACACTTTCAGTAATTTAACATTTCATTGAGTACACATATTTCTTCATATTCATATTCAATTATGGAAAACTCCCAATACAATCTCAATTATCAAACTCCCCAGACCATAAGTGTCCAGAATTGTCAGTCACATCAATAATAATTAAATAATCAAAATTTAAGTAGATACAAGCAATTCTAGTGAGAAACATCTAGGTTGACTCATAGTAAGCTCTAAATTAGTTATTGTTTTGACAAACTGATAATGTCTGGATGCTGGTGTTCCATTTGCGCATCTAAATTCATGCAATACACACATATACACATTACTGAGTTGATCATTCATATCAATATTTAGTTATACACATATATACGTATGCCATGTACAATGCATACTCAATTGACTATTCTCGGGTACGTGTCCTTAACCACAAGTCATGATAATTCAAACATTATAATTTGTATATTCCTAGATTGCACTTTAGGCTTTTACCTCAAGTAAACTAATTATTCTAAATTCATCAATCATATTCATCAATCCTTTTCTAGCATTATAGTCACACATTATCTCAATTTTCATTCATTCATACTTAATATACCTTAGTCATATCCTTTAGATCACATTTACATTCCTAAAAACACTTTCAACCCTTTAACAACTCTAAAATTTCCAAATTTTAAACAAATTGATATCAACAATTCATTCCTTAAGTTATAGCCTCAATTAATAAAATAAACATATCAAATACTTTATCAACTTATTCAATGTTAAACTAGGTTCATTTCAAGCATCAATCAAGTCTAAATGCACTAAAGTAAGTAATTTATCCTTAGTTGATCCAAACATCACATAAAAGAGGAATGTTCACATCAAATGCCCTTTCCTACGATCATGGAGGACTTCCCATGATCATGGGATGTGTCATCCAAAGATTTCATCACCCATGCATTTCCCACGATTGTGGGTTATGCCATCTGAAAATTTCCAGCCAATTTCTTCCATGTTTTTCCAAAATTTTAACTCTTTCTTACCAAACTCAAAACATCTTATGCATAGTTAATCATTGACTTCAATTCCTCATCGTTTTCACCTCAATTTCATCTCAATATCATCCTTAAAACAATCTATAAACTATGGTTTATCATCTATACAAAAATAGAACATCAATATATCTATTCACCAACAACATTCCAGCACGCCATTAACACCATCAATATATCCCTAAACTATCTTCATATATATTATGCTACATATATCACAAAAAGTCAATGATTCACTTACTTAATTGAACTCCAAAACTTCTTCAAATCATTAAGAAAACCTAGCTCCTCCAAGCTTACACAAGCATCAAACTTTCAAGATAAAATAGGTTGAGTTTTTAGTAACAAGATGAAGATAACCAAAATCTTGGAGTGGCTAGTGTAGGCTTTTAGCAAAATCTCAACGTGGTGAGGGTTAATGAGTGCATCGTGAATGGAGAGAAGAAAGAAGAAGATGAGAGCATGTAGTGAAAAGTGAGAATGAAAGATGGTTATGTCTTAAGTGTGTATAACATAAGGATTAAAAACATGGTGAGTGTCATGATACTTACCATATAAAGAACAAAGTTAATGTCTTCTAATTATGTTAGCTAATGTCATTTAATTGCTTAGTCCATTTGTCTCTCAATCTCTATTCCATTAGTCACTCAATCCTCTACACCATTTGTCAATTAATCCTAATGCGACATGTCACTCATTTCTACTGCCATATATCACTTATTTCTATTATCATGTGTCAATTTTTCTTTCCAAAAATACACATAAATACATAAATCTCTCAATTATACCAATAAATTCCAAATTAATAATTGAAACTCATCAGACCAAAATTCAAGACATAATAATTCACAATTCACATCATAACCATTTTAAATCTTTCATACCCCATAATATGTCAACAGACTGCATAAACAATCCTTATAACGTGTACAAAAATCAAAATTCATATGTATTTTAATGGTATGCATGTGAATGCAATGCATTTCATGTACTCTCTAAGCTATTTCTCATATATAATAGCCTAGGATCCTATGTCCTAACCCTCAATATGGAAAAACATAATATTACAATAACAACCCAAAGCCCTTGCTTCATTAAAGCATGCTTGGTGGATGTGGAGGGGGTACAACAGCTGATACCATGGGTGTAACTAGTACTGCCATAGCTGGTGTTTGAGCTTGAGCATTTAAGAAAGTCCTAAGTGCCTACAACAAGTCAGTTAGGTCTGGTGGCACTATCGGTGCCAATTGTACCTTAGGATTTGTAGAAACAGATGGTGGAGTATTTATTGATGCAACTAATGACACCACTGATATATTTAGTCATGTCACAGATGGAGAAGAGGGAGATTTATTATGGTCAGCTGATGCCCTTTCCTCTACCAGATGTTTCCTTGGTCTACCTCTTCCTCTTTTCGAAAGCATTTCTTGCGTATCTACCCAAAATAAAATAATAAGTTAGAATATTGACATCAGAAGCATTTCATATTTATATATCACCAACCTATATAAAAATAGCTTATAAGGTTACATTCATAAACCACACAGAAGGATTTACAATGTAATCACACAAATACTTTTCTATCCTCATAGTCACCTTACTAAACATATGGTCTATGTTTTTATGACTAATACATGTCATATGGTATAGATTCCTTAAGATCATATTCTATAAACTTTAGTCATTCCCTGCATTTCTTGTAGTATTACAGTTATGGATTGTGCCCATGATTCAGAACCAATAAATGGAACACTACTCTAGTCTCCAGAGTTTAACCAGTTTAAGGAAATAAATTCTAACCACTCTCAGTTTTCTCCTATATCCACTGGAATGTCTTCAACTTTCCTTAACCTAGGGCTTTGATATTAACCTAATTGATTTCACCCTTTGAGCTTAGTTTCCTCCTTTTGAAACTTAGGCTCTAATACCAATAAAATTGTCATGCCCTAACCTTGTTATCGGACCCACAACAACCGTCGCGCACTCTTGAGATGTCCACTTACCATAAGGAACCTCATAAGATTTTACAAGGCTTTTACATTACTCTGTTTTCCACAAGCCACTAAAAACATATCATGTTAAACAACAACTATAAAGCCCATAGGAGTTTCATAATTATAAGGCTATATGTATAAAATTTCTATACAAAATTGTTTCTACTTCTAGTGGATCCTCATACAATATTAATTTCTACTTCTAGTGGATACTCATGCAACATTAAAAATAATCTATACTAGGTCATTGAACTTGCTTATGAGCGATGGCCTATCGTACCACACTCGACCCTTAATCTGGTGACAAGTTTACCTGTCAAAAACATGAAATGTTGGGAAAGAGGGGTGAGTATTACACTACTCAGTAAGGGGCTAATGTTAATAATAATAATATCATTTTCATATATTATTATTTAAAATTTAATGCAAATTAAAACACTTTTTCATAAATGAATGCAGACAATTTATTTCAAAAACATTTTCAGGGCTAACTTTAAAACTTCGCTCAATCCTTCCTCACTATAGGAAGCTAAGCATTATAGTTGAAAACATAAATCAAATTAAGCTTAGCAGTTGGTAAAATCATAAGATACCAATAAATGAAAATCATAATACCCATAACATTTTCTTTTGGATTTATTATTTGGTGAGTTTATCAGTCTCCCCTTATAATCTTCACTCCCCCAAATAGTGAGGTCCCTCTGCACCCTCTTTCCTTTCAGGCTTGCCAAAGGTTCCCCACTATAGCACTACAACTGCCCTCATTCAGGCTAATTTTCTTTTACTTGCCCGTAGGTCTTTTCTTTCCAATTTCAAATAAATCTAATAAATCATGTTTACTTAGAATTTCATACGAGAACATGTAAATTAAATTTTTTTTAACAAAATCAAATGCATAAAAGATAAATAGGAAATAATGGAATATATATTATTATTATTATTGTTTAACCCACTCACAGTTTTCTCCTACAGATTATACATTTCTCGGCAGTTCTACAAATGCTAATGGATAGGCTTATTGTGTATCTGAACCTAAACATAGGTTACAAATATAAGTAATAATTATAAATTATAACCTATCTTAACGTCTCCCCTTTATTTTTATCTACCATGCATACACAATTTCAATCTCACTATTTCCATGAAAGTCTAATCATTATTGAGGCAAATTGTTTTCATTTCATCATAGAGGCTTAGTAGACTTTATTTACTCCTTAAAGTGTTTCCAACACTTATAAATATGGTAGAGTTTTAACATTAACTCTAATAGGATATGATGCAAAGTTAATTAGAAATTTCAGTTTCGACCCTAAGGACATTTTCACCATTTTCTCATATTTCCTTCATGAAACTTTTATGGATCATCCTAAGCTTTAATTATAGAAAAGTTTCATAATTTTTTGACGTCATTTGACTATCCAGATCATGCCTCAATAGTAAGTTGGAAACTTTGCGTATCTGCATAATTGCTCTGCACTAGCAGTGAGTTTCTTAGACCATTTGGGCAATCAAATGGTCTCGGATTTAGGTGTTCTAATACTCTTTGGAATGCTTATTACGTCTAGCTTAACTATGAAGAAGAAAATTTGTTTAGAAAAGATATCTATTTGAAGCTAAGGAAAGTATTTTCGAAACTGTCCAAACTGCACTTTTATTACAACTATCATTCTTAATTTAATTTCATCATCTCGATAACACCAATAATAACTATACATGATCAATTGAGTCCAAGGAACACTTAGCTTAATTAGAGATTTGGGTTGGGGTTTTTGTTTTGGAATTAGGTCTTTGGTGCATCCTCACTTCCTACACCAAAATCAACTACCAATACCAATTAGGTCTTTGGTGCTTCCTCACTTCCTACACCAAAATCATCCACCAATACACATACAATCCCATTAGTAATTCACTATAAACATCATACTTCAACCCAAGAATGATTAACACAAACCTTTTCTTTTCTTGCTTTTAGAATATGGTGGTAATAAGTGAATTTGGTGGTATAGAAATGTAGGTCTTGACGAGAGGATGATGATCTAAGGTTGGGTTCTTGATTTCAGCTTTTGTTTGCTTGATTTTAAGCGAAGAAAATGAAAATATTTAAGAGAGAAAGGAGAGCTTTTGTTCATGCAAGAAGAAAGAGAGGAGTGTCTTATTTTGATTTAAGAGAAATTGCTAGAAACTTATTTTAAAAGTAAAAGACCATTTTGCCCTTAGAAGGTCATTTAACCCTAATATGATCCAAAACTTCAAGGTTGGGTTTTTAAACATCTCGTTTAACATTTTCATGCATTCTAACTTATATTTAAGAGATTATGGAGTTTTGATTCAATTTTGAGGCTTTCGGGACATTTGGTTAATAAATCAAGTTACCTAATATTGTCAACATTGCTTGAAACAACTATTTTAGGGTTAAGATTTTTTAGGACTTCACTAGATCATACTAGGGAAAGTTCCGGGGTTCGCAATATGAGAAGAGACATTAAAAGAATAATTAGAATTAGCTTCAAGCAAAACCAGCACAACAACCATAGTTGATCTAATGATCTATCCATCCTATCTTTCAATCCCAACTAATTTCTTATTACTAATCAATAGATAAAGGAGGCTTTTGGAAATAAGGTTCTTTCTAGACCAACTCATCCCAGATAACCTTACTAAAGTCGAGTTTATAAATCTCCAAGCAATATTTATTCATGAACTCATTTGAATTATTCCTTATCCAAGTTGTTGAGTCAAAAACATCAACGTTAGGTTTATAACCTAACAAGTTAGCCTCAATTATAGACAATCCCTTTGAGTTATAGGTCTAGTATTCCTTATAGATAAATTCCTTCACGTTAACATTGTGAGAATCCCACATCGATTGGAGAGGAGAACGAAGTATGCCTTATAAGGATATGGACACCTTTCCCTCATAGATGCATTTTTCTAGCTGGGCTAGGAAGAGCAACACCATGAGGGTTTAGGATGGGCTCAAAGCCCAAAGCGGACAATATCTGTGGGTGGGTGGTCTGGGCTAGTACAAAAGGTATCAGAACTAGTTCTTAAGCCATTGTACTAGCAAGGAAACTGGGCCCAAAAGGGGGTAGATTGTGAGAATCCCACATCAGGTGGAGAGGAGAACGGAGTATGTCTTATAAGGGTATAGATGCCTCTTCCCTATATATATGCTTTCCTAGCTGGGTTGGGAAGAGAAAAACCGTTAGGTTTGGGCTAGGCCCAAAGCCCAAAGTGGACAATATCTGTGGATAGGTGGTTTGGGCTTTTACAAATAGTATTAGAGCTGGTTCTCAACCTGTTGTGCTAGCTAGGACGCTGGCCCCAAAAGGGGGTAGCTAGCGAATAAAGGGTTTGGGCTAGGCCCAGAACCTAAAGTAGACAATATTTGTGGATGGTTGGTCTAGGCTGTTACAAATGATATTAGAGTCGATTCGCGACTCGTTGTGAGAGCAAAGACACTGGGGTCAATGGGGGATGGATTGTGAGAATCCCATATCAGTTGGAGAGGAGAATGAAATATGCCTTATAAGCGTATGGATACCTTTTCCCTACTGACGCGTTTTTCTAACTAGGTTGGGAAGAGCAAAATCATGAGGGTTTGGGCTAGGCCCAAAGCCCAAAGTAGACAATATCTATAGAGTGGTCTGGGTTGTTACAAATGTTACCAAAACGATATATTTTTGTTATCCCTTATCAAGTTCTTTAGGGAAAAATTAAGCACATCCTTATGTTTAAGCATCTGCCTAAAGGAATAAGATTGCTCTTTATTAGCTTTTGAGCCAAAAAACTTGTATTATAAAGGTAGTAACATTTTAGTTAAAAATATATGGTTCATTAATTTAATAAAAATAAAGACTAAACACACAAGTTATACCATTTTAATTTAGATCTAAAAGAGTTGTTTATATCTTTCGTCTATATGAAATCCTTGATCAATCTCTCCACCTTCTCAATACACCTTTTGGGAAGAAATAAGTGTGAAATGCAATGACTGTGTAGATTGTAGAGTTCATAAGAAATGAACTGCAATTTTCTCATAAAAGGAAGCATTTATAACAATAAGAAATTTTATTCTTAACATATTCTAATAAAAGGAGGCAATCTTTGGAAAATGGCTTCTTTATTGCGAAAGGTAAGCCAAGATATCTGAAGGGGGCTTACTTTATTCAAAGTCTAAAAATGCACTAAGTCTACAGACATTTTGCACACTAATCGTGATGTAAAAATATTCTCTTGCTTCTTTTAATTTTTAACCTTGCATTTAAAAAAAAATAGAAAGAGAGCTCATGAGAAGTTTAAGAGATGTTGAATCATCCCTACAAAATAACAATAATAATTCATAAAAGTCAAATTAAAGATCTTAAGCTATTTGAACTTATAATGGAACTTAGAAAAGAATTATTTATCTCAAATTTCAAGTTATTATTCTAGTAAGAAACTCTATGGCCAACGTAAACAAGTAAGGAGATCAACGATTCCCATGCTTCATGTCTTTAGCTCTGTTGAAAAATAAGGTGGATTCACCTAGGGATGTTAATGGGCCGAGCTAGGCTCGAGTCAGCGATGGCTCGGCTAGGCCCGTTGAGAAAAATATGCGAGGGGGCTGGGAATGGCCCAGGCCGTGGCTCGTGGGCAGGTCGAGACTGGTCGGCCCATGGCTCGGCTGTTTGACGGGCCTGAGTCGGCCTGAACATTTAATATATTTAAAAAAATTTAAGACAATTTTTAAAAATTGTAGTTGCATTTTTAAAAATTCATAAATTATAATTATAACATAATCATTTATAATAAAATGTAAGATGAAATTACCCATAAATTATACAAAAATATTTATATAAAATAAAAGATATAAAATACAAACCAAT
>JAOSBN010000008.1:28984727-29011657 GCA_027563595.1 Erythroxylum suave | reverse complement strand
TTTAATTTACTTAAGTTATTTATTAATTATTATAAGATAGAATTGATAATTAATTATAGCAACATATAATTGATTAATTATGATAGAATAATTAATAATGTTGTTAAGATATATGTAATAGTATGATTAATTAGGACATTTAATTTAATTAATTAGAAATTTGTATGAAAAGTTAATAAGTTAATAGTTGTAGTTAAAATTAGGAATTGCATAAATTACAAATTTTTAATTTACTTAAGTTATTTATTAGTTATTTAAGATAGAATTGATAATTAATTATAGCAACACATAAGTGATTAATTATAATATAATAAAGTTATTAAGATGTATGTAAGTGTATCATTAATTAATACATTTAATTAGAAATTTATATAAAATTTAGTAAGTTAATAAGTTAATAGTTGTAGTTATCTATTATCTTTTACATTAATTTCAAATATTTAATTTACTTAAGTTATTTATTAATTATTATAAGATAGAATTGATAATCAATTATAACAACATATAAGTGATTAATTATGATACAATAAAGTTATTGAGATGTATGTAATGGTATGATTAGTTAGGACATTTAATTCAATTAATTAGAAATTTATACGAAAAGTTAATAAGTTAATAGCTATAGTTGAAATTATAAATTACATTAATTAAAATTTTTTAATTTACTTAAGTTATTTATTAATTATTATAAGATGGAATTGATAATTAATTATATCAACATATAAGTAATTAATTATGATATAATAAAGTTATTGAGATGTATGTAATAGTATGATTAATTAGGACATTTAATTCAATTAATTAGAAATTTATATGAAAAGTTAATAGGTAAATAGTTAAAGTTAAAATTATGAATTACATAAATTACAAATTTTTAATTTACTTAAGTTAATTATTAATTAGTAAGTTAATATATAAAAAACTATTAAATTAACAAAGTAGTGGGCGGGCCGTGGGTCACAGGAGAGGCCAGTCGGGCCGGACCACAGTTCCATGGGCCACTGTTCAGCCTATGGCCGTTCCATGGGCCGGCTAGTGGCCTTTCCACGGGTCATACCCACCCGGCCCGTGGCCAGACCGGTTGGCCAGTTTTACCAGGCTAAACCCGTTGACCATGGCCTAGGTCGAGTCGGGCCGGAATTGACATCTCTTGATTCACCATTGACAATGCTATTAATGGAAGCGCAAGTTATACATGCCTAAAGCCAATGAATAAAGAGTTTTAGAAAGCCAAATGCATAAAGATTATTGATTATGAAATTATAATCCAAAGTATTAAAAGCTTTAAAAAATTCAGATCCAAGGTGTTAAAAGCTTTTTAAAAATTCAATATTTAGATTAAAAAAAACTCTTGACTTATGCTTTGATATTATAATCCTTGAAGAATTCTTAAGCAAGGAGAATGTTAGCTTTGATATTTCTTCTTTGTATAATAGCACCATAACCTAAATTTATGATAGGCTTGACAAGACTATTTTTTAAATCAAGGCTAACAATTTGGATATAACCTTATAAATGGTATTATAACATGAAATTGGTTGTTAATCATGTAAAAAATTGGGTTTTTCTTCTTTGATAAAAGAAAAATATAGGTTATGTTAATCTTTTTGAGCATTCTCTTGCTCCCAAAGAACTCCAACATTACCTCCACCATTAAGTCTCCTATTATTGGACATCTATTTTTAGAAAAATAAGTTGTTAAATCCATCATGATCAAGGAATTTGTCATACTTAAAGATAAATGAGGCTAATTTGATATCAAAAGGTGTGAAAAGCCTGGTAAAATAATCCATCATTGCTACATCAAAGCGAGAGCATGTGATATTCCTTAGTTCCTGAATATAAGACTCACAAGGAGAACACTCACTAAGAAGAGACTTAAAATGATTTTAGAAATTGGTTTTGATCAATTCTTGATACTTACAAAAGTTTCCGACATTATTAATTAAGGAGCTATTCCTGTTATGGTTCTTGTGAGACAAAAGAGAGTTATAGAAATTTTGTGGCATTGTTATCTCCATCCTTGAGCCAAAGGATCTTGGCCTTTTGCCTAAGAAGATAGTTATGAATGTTCATTGCATAAGTATAGCTAATAAAATCAAGTTGCTCTTCATTTCTCAATATCAATTTTATGGTATCCTTATAGCATTTAGCCTGTAAATATCTTATAGACTTTTTAGGTATCTTGACATGAAACTTAGTATCAGAACAAATACTTATGCTAAGAGTCTTAAACTCCTCCTTAATGGCCCAAAGCTTCATCATAAGTTGAAAAACTTCACAACCTATCCCTTCCTTTTGTACAAAGGACCTAGTAGTCCTTTTAAAGACATTAACCTTGATCAAATAATTTTTGTTTGGAAAAACCTAGAAGGAGTATTAATAAAGGGAGGAAAGCCAAATTGAAACACCTCAATTGGTGAATGTTTAGAGCATAAGGGAACACTAAAATAGGCAAAACTTGTTAGGAATTTACTTAACTACATATTGTTCGCTAGAGCTTTATCAAGCTTATTCTTGATAAACCATTCCCCTTAATGCTTATTTCTCTATGTAAAAGTTACCTTACAAAGTCTAAGACTCCTAACTGATTAGTTATTATGCTAAGTTCCCCTTTGAGAATCTTTTAGGATAGTCCCCCTCCTTCAGCTTCATGTGAGTGTAAAATATGCTTTACATAACCAATCAATAAGTATGGGTATCGCATTCCATATTGTTTTTTCCCAAATTAATTCCATAAACATAATCTCTGAAAGGCCAAATTGATCATATAAATGCTTTAGATAAGGATAAGGATAGGGAACCAGATTAAGGAGCAAGAATGGTGATTACTTGAAACGTAAATAAAATTGACACCTGAATATATGTAGGTTGATAGGCATGGGAATGGTTTGATAAATAGATCCATTTGAAGTCTCTTTTTGATTGGTTTTCGTCTAAACTTCTTTTTAATATAAAAGTAGCCACCATTGTCATCCTGCTTTTTGATACACTAGCATTAATGTTACAATTTTGATAAGGGGTTAATTTGAGTATCCTCTTGAATTATTTTCTTAAAGTCATTTGATATAGATGACCTATTAGGAGTAGAGACAATAACCACATCTAATTTTCCAATATTTCCTATTTATATTTCCTCAACTGATAAAGATTGTAAGGAGTCATTCCCCTAAGGTAAATTATAGGAGTCCTTGTTAAACTCTGTATCATCCTTTTGACTATTAGAAGCTACCTTATTAGCTGCATTAATTCTTTCAGGTGCTATGTAGTCCCACTTTATAATATGCTCTTCCTCACATAGACATAGCTTTTCTTCCTAGTTCCCCATCAATTTAGCATATTCACATGCTCTAAAAGTTATCCCATCAGGCTTCCATTATTTGATTTGTTCTTTTAAAGGCTTCTAGAGTGGGATAGTTAAATTTTAAAGGCAACTAAATATACTAACTCCAAGAGCCTTATGATTGACAGCTTATTAAGAAATGAAGAATCTTTTCTTATCTCTATACACAATTTAGCATAACTAATCCTCTCAAGCTTTTCAATTTGGGAATCAAGAAATAATGATCTCCCTAGAGAGCTAACCAAGTAACTCAACCTAGAATTTGTTGAATAATCTAAAAAAGTATTGTGAAAAATAACCCATAAAAGGAGCAAATTCAACCTTGCTCTTATATAAGCTCATACTAGGGCACCAATTTTGTAGAAGTAATGGCTTACCTGCCATATAGCAAGGCCCTTATTTTAGTATACTAACTAGGTTCACATCTCTAGATATTTTGAAGATGAAAGAATCATCTTATGTGAGCAAGGTCTTTTTAGCCTAATATAGCTCCATTTAATTATTGTCCAAAGATGTATTTAAAAAAAGGAAATTCAATTATCTAAGAAAAATATTATTAATGATGTGGATCAGTAGGTAGTATTTGCTTGCAGCACTTTTAGGGAGGCAAGATAACTTCATAAATCTTATAATATGGAAAGAAAATTAGATGCTCTTGACTATATTTTTTCTCAATCACCTTGTTTATAGTTTAGAAGGAGAAGAGGGAACCACCATATTCTTAGAAACTATCCTGGAACTTAGTGAAGAATTTAAGGCACACTATAAATCCCAATGAGCCAGACACTGAATAATACAATATATGTTCTTAAGTGCTTTGAGGTTTCTTGTATCTTTTTGAATTACTAGAATTCGTGGTCTTTGAAAAACTTATTATTAATTTCCAGAGTGGATCTAATTATATTATATCGTTTCTATATTAAAGTATATATAATTTGTTTCTAAAGAATTATGATTTGCGAGTATTCCTCTAAATTTTAGAAATTGAGAACAATTAATCAAATCATAACATGATTTTAATAATTAGGCATTTAACTATTTCAATTTCAATCATAAATTCTAATAAATTACAATTGAAAAATTAATCATATCATAATATGATTTCAATAATCGAAGGGTTTATAACTATTTCAATTTCAATTATAAGTTGGAAAATCAGGGCGAGATATGATATTGCTGGTACAGAAAGAAAAACAAAAGTTTTTCATTTGATTTTTCAAAAGACAAGATCATTTTAAATTCTTTAATATTTTTAATGCATAAAACATAATAAAGCAAACATTTGAATTCGTACCTTATTATGAAGTTTGATCCTTTATCTATAGCTCATCTCGAACAGCTTTCTGAAACATGTTCATCACCATCTTATGGTCGCACAAGCATCTTTCCGCTAATGGTATCCACATGAACTGCTTGAGATAACTTAACATTTAACACCCCAATATAAGCACTAGAAGTATTATATCATGTCTAGGGTGCATTAAAAGGTGAACATAATGAATTAAGTACATCTTATACAAGGTTAAATAGATAATTTGTTCGCTTCGGCATGTTCATACATACTTAGACATGAAATATGTATGGAAATTTTTAACACTTTCCTTGAATTTATGAATGTGATGTAAGGGGAATTGATGAAATAGGCATTTAATAAGTAAATGGGATGTTTTTGGTTAAATTGGATGTATTATTATGTTGCTCCTAGATGATAAGTTCAAAGTTAGTTGATTTGGGATGTGTACCTTGTTTAATAGATACGTTCCTCTAAATATACTTCTGTAATTTGGACATATCTTTGTCTTCACAACTCCAAATTGGATAATTCCAATTGAAAGTTAATCTACAGAAATAAATCTAAAACTTTCATGAACGAACAAAAATCTGATTCTGCCTTTAAGATTTTTGAATCCTGGTTTGAATTTAAGTTTTGGCTATTGTACTTGTTTTCAAACAACCTATAGTTTTTAGGGCATAACTCCTAATGTAATTAACCAAATTGCATAAAATTTATGTCATTAGAAAATTAAGACATAGGAGAATGAAAGTAGTTGATAAGATTATAGGTAAATGTGGGAATTAAAGGAAGAAGAAGGATCAAAACGTAATTTTCCTAAAGTCAAATCATAGACCAATAAGATTCAAGCATGTATGTCCAATGGAATCGTAACATATGGTCCAATAGAATTATAACACATGTTCCAATAGCATTGCAACACATGCTCCAATAGAATTGTATCACATAGTCCAATGGGATTGTAATACATGGTCCAATAGGGTTATGACATATGGACCAATGAGATTGAAACTTGTGTTAAGACTAGAAAATTCATGAAAAGGCATATGGAGAGGGGAGACGGACAAAAATTTGATGGCTTAACTTAATGTTTTTCTCCTCTCCATTTCACCTTCTTCATCGCATCATTTTTCACTGGGTGATTCAAGCAAAACCAAAGAGTAAGGGAAGGAAAAGCTTTAGAAGAACTACTTTGCCAATTTTAAGGTTTGGGACTTCACTTAGTTGATTTATGTATTTGTGTATGATTGAATGGATATAAAGATTCATTTGGTTGTGGAATTGTTTCTAGGATGTTGGTTTGTTGTTACTTTTGTGTTATCTTGTATATAGTTGGTTGAATATGACAAGAGAGCATTATGTAGCGGAATTTTGTCTAAGGTTTGTTTGATTCAGTCACATTGTTTGAGTCATAACTCTGCCTAAAGAACCCCAACTAAAGAACCCCAAATTATGATTTTGGTTGCATATGAAACCTAAGACGTAGACCTAAATATCTCTAGAACAGACTCTGACTTAATTTTGGCTCTATGATCTTGCAAATTGAGATCGAAAAAGGTGACATGATGCTACCCCTGTTTTGGAGTAGCTTGTGATATTTTGCTTATATCTTATGATTTAGAAGTCTAGTTATTGATGCTACAAAAACATAAGACACAGAGAAACATTATATTAGGAGAATTTATTATCTGAAAACGTTAGTTTCTAGGTCATAAAATCCATACAATACTGATCCAAAAACCTGTACTATGAAAATAGTTGTTTGAAGGTTTCAGGTCACTTATCTCACAATTGTGTGAAATGATTAAGAAGGTGAAAAAATGGGGTTTTGTTCAATTATTGAAGTATATAAGGTTAATTTAATTTATTTGGTACAATAGGACTTAAATGGATTTTGTTAAAGGTGTGTTTGAACTTAAATTGGTATTCGAAGTAATTGAGTAATAGTTAGTTTAAGTATGCATTATTAATGGAGATGATAATATAAAGGATTTATGGTTTACTAATGATGAATATTTTTTTTAATTGCTTGGTGTGATTATGAATGAATGATTTCCTAAGGCTTATGTATTACGAATTGAATATTGATGTTTGTGAATTGGGAATTTTTGCAATAATATTGTGACAATACCAAACCATTGGTTGTTTGAAGAGTTTGATAGTTGGGGTTGTATTGGAACTGCTTTCTAATTGTGTGCATATACATAATGTAAGATGACTCAACATTTCAATTGATGCGTAATTGCATATATTTATATTTATAAGGTATATTATGTTTGATCGATGCCAATGAATAAGTTCATTTGGAGCAAAATAGTATAAAGACATATATTGTACTTCATCCTTATAATTAAATTTCAATTAAACTCTTATAAGAATTACAATTAAACATCAACTGAACCCAAATAAGATCTAATATATAATATTGATCCTTATTTAGAAGATGACATATATTTAGCCTTTAAAGTTTCCTAAACTTAATAATCAAGTCCACTGAGATCAAATTACATTTTTCTCTCATTAACTGGTTTTTGTATGTAATCCATGTTCCTAAATATATTAGCAATAAATATAAATTGTATACTTAAATCATATTTATGATTAGATAAGTTAAATTCATTTTATTTATCTATAATCCTATAATTAAATAGTTTATATTCATTGATCAAGATTATCATCTAGCAAGGTATTACGACTACCTAAATATTATGAATGTTAAACTAGTTTTGACTAATCTTTTTGTGCATTCTTTTTTTGTATAATTCAATACTTTTATCATATAATATTTTGATTATTCATGGAACATATAATTAATAACTATTTTATTTGAATCCAATCATATCAATTCTCTATTACTAGTAGTAATTGATTTTATCAGTGACATATTGAAAAATATTTTTAAAGTGTAATCCACATTAGTCAATGATTTTTCAGATTAATACAAATAAAAAATAGCATAATATTCTCCATAATCACTTTAAAATGACAAATCCTATATTGATCATTTATCTATCTCCATACAATTTATGCTACATCTGGTGACTACTAATCACGCCTTGAATTTTTATTTAATTTTCTCAATTACTATTTAATCCCATTAATTTATATTTTCCCGAATAGTGTGCTTTTTTAATTATTTTTATTTTTGAACTTAAATTTTTAAATAATTTTCATTTTGGTACGTAGAAAAATAAAATTTAATTTATGTTATAACTAGTTTAATAAGGAGATATTTTGAGAATAATTGATATAAATTGGGAACAAATTTGGTTATTTATAATTCTTAGAGAAATAACTAAGAATAATTGATGTTAATGAATAAATTGGAAGGAAATGCTCCAAAGATGAAAATTTGCAATTATTGGAGGAAAATTATTTTAAGGTTGTTAGTGTGATAATTAAATGTTAAAAAAATTGGATATATATTTAAAAATTAAAATAAAAGGTGGATGGACAAATAAGGGCATGGGGTGAAATAAGTTGAAGCAGCCCATTAGGGGTATAGTCGGAATTTCACACCATTGACGTGTATGGAACTTTTTAAAAATATGTTATTTAGGATTTAAGAGCTAAGAGGGGATTTAGGACAAAAAGTGATGCACTCCTAGAGGTGAGAGGAAGAGAGAGTATGGTAAAAAAAAAAATTTGGAGGAAGAAGAAGACTTGATTTCCAACAATAGATGAATGGGATTACATACCTTCCTAAAGCCCTCTTGAAAGAAATTTGTGTTTGATTATTTTGAGAAAATTTTTTGAAAATACTGAACATGTATGGCTATTTATATGTGTTCTAATTGGCTATAAAAGGGTTTGAGGAAATATGGTTTTGTTTGTGAGATGTAGGTCAATAAATGTAGCAATTATGTTTTAGACATAAATGACTGAGTTATTTTGTTGTAGTTATATTGGGGTTAAGAGATGATAATTTGACAAAGCTTAAAACGTAAAAGTTCTATATATACATGTCTAATTTATTCTCATAAAAGAGCAAATGCCCAGATTTTATAGATTAAGAGATATGATAGAATTTTTGAAACTAGTCAGTCTAACTGATTGAAGTTGAGTTTGATTTTAGACTCATGATTTGAGCATCTAGAGAGCTAAGTTAGAAGTTGGTTAAAGCATAAAAGTTGTACTGAAGTTAAGTAATTTGTTATAAAATAGTTTAGGAAACATAGCTAATTTACCATAGGTTGTTCTAGTTGTTAGGGCATCATATGTGTTTTGTTGTTGGGAGCAAATTTTGGGGATTAAAAGAATTGAATTTTGGAAGATTTTTAACATGAAAATTGTAGGTGTGGGTGTGGGTGTGTGGGTGTGGGTGTGGGTGTGGGTGTGGGTGTGTGTGTGTGTGTGTTTGTGTGTGCGTGCATGTGTGTGTGTATTTGTGTGTGTTTGTATGTGGGTGCATTGGTGCACGCGTGCATGTGTGTGTGTATTTGTGTGTGTGTGTGTGTGTGTGTGTGCATGCGTGGGTGTGTGTGTGTGTGTGTGTGTGTGTGTGCGCGCGCATGCTTGTGTGTGAATGTGTGTCTATGTGAATAGTAAGTGTGAAAATTTTATGATTTACTATAAATAATTTTTAATTTATACTTGTTAAGAATTTATTGCTCTTTAAGTAACTTTTACGATTATAGAGTTATTGCGAATGTCTAGTGAAAAGGTTGTTTATGTAAATTAAGAGAGTTACATAAAATGGATGATGTAGGAAATATGTGTACTTAGAAATATGTTAAGTTGTCAATGATGTTATGTATGAATATTGCCTTGTTAATTAAATTGTATTGAAATTTTATGACATATCCGTTGAACTTTTTATCAGAGGGGAAATTAGTTACTAGTTTGAAAATGCATAGTGAAGCTAAGTGCCCTCCTTAAAAAATTTAGATTGATTAAATAAAATGAATGAAAGCCCTAAGTGAGTCCTACTTAGGAAAATCTTTTAAAACAAAGACCTAAATGAAGTGACTTGATCATTGTGGTGATTGATGAACTTGTGCTTTAATGACTATAATGACGCTTGATTTATGAAGATATGTCTTGCTTAAACCTTGATGTGAAATGTGACAATTAACCTTATTCCTTGACATGGGTGATGCTTGTATTGGAGTGTTGTTGATACATCAAAAGGCATGATTATTTGTGAATATAGGTAGTGAACTTACTATTTGTTTTTATAAACCAAAATGGTTTTTGAAATAAAAATAAATTTGTACGATGCATGACCACTCACGATTAAAAATGTTTTTCCCTTACTAAGTGTAATACTCATGTTTTCATTATTTTTCCCCTCCCCAGGGAAAAAGGAAAAGGTTATTGAGTTGACTAGTTAGCAACAACAATAGTGAGTGTGGTAATGACCTAGACATGGTCGAACAAAGTTGTCTAAATAATCTTGGTTTTCTCATGTATTTCAAACATTATGTCTTTAAACATCAATGTAGATATTGGGGGCATTAATGTGGTAATGAACTTATAAACTAAAATTATTATTATGTTGTTACTAAGTAGGATTTGAACTTATGCAGTTAATGATGATGGGATTACACTTAGACCATTATGATGAATGAATGAATGACTTATGCTTATTAGGACTTAAAATATCTTGTTAATTGAACGGTGACTAGATGGATAGAATGTATGAACATGCTAAGTCATGTGAGCTTATAGGATTAACTTAGCACTTGGTGTCAAGTTAACACTACACAGTCAGCCCTAGCCTTGTTAAGGTGGGGGTGTGACAAGTTATAAGTAGTATTAAAATACAACAATCCCTATATGAGATACTTTAGAGATATCAAGTCAAAGAATCACTTATAAAATCATCACAATAAGAATTTTCATGGACATCCAAATAATGTTCCAATTGAAATTTCCATATTAAATCAATTCAGTGAACTTGTTTTCTAATAAGCATCTATAAGTTTATACAAGTATCTTCTTATTTTAATGTATGAGATTGAATACTTCTTTCATAAAGAAGAAACATGTGTGACAGTCTTTCTTCTCTATTAATGTCTAGTATTAAAAGAATAACGATTAGAAATAATTTAAGGACACCTATTTATAATAGGACTTGGAAATTTTAGTAATTTAGTTGAAATATAATGCAAATTTCAATTTAACTCTAATTATAATTTTAATTAATTATAATTAAACATTAGTTAAATAAGATCTAATATATCATATCGATCCTTCTTTTGTAAAATATCATATAAAAAATTTTCAAACTTTACAATCAAATCCATCTTGATTAAATTACATTTTCTCTCATTAATTTTTCTTTATTTTTGATCCATGTTGTTAAATATACTGGTAATATATATAAATTAAATACGTAAATCATATTTAGGATTGAATAAATTAAACTCATTTTTATCTATAATTCTCTAATTAAATAGTTTATATTCATATATTAATATTAGCATCTAAAAAGGCATCATGACTATTCAAAATTAAGAATGTCAACTTATTTTGACTAATCTTTTTGTGCCTGAATTTTTTGTATAATTCATTTCTTTTATTATGCAATATTCTGACTAGATATAGTGCATATACCTAATGTCTATTTTATTTAAATCCAGACATATTAGTTCACTACCATTAGTAATTAATTTTATTAGTGACATTTGAAAAATATTTTTAAATTGTAATTCCACCTTAGTTAAGGAATTTTTCAATTAATTCTAGTTAAGAATAACATAGCATTCTCCCAATTACCTTAAGATGATAAACCCTATATTAATAATTTAACTACCTCCATATAGTTCATGCTATATCTAGTGACTACCAGTTAAGCTATCTTTGACTAGAATAAATCATAAATAGTATTAAAAATATAGCAATCCCTATATAAGATACTTTAGAGATCCTAGATCAAAGAATTGTTTATACAATTATCACAATAAAAATTTTCATAAATATGTAAGTAATATTCTAAATGAAATTATCATATTAAGTCAATTCAATAAACTTGCTTTCTAATAAGCACCTACAAGTTTGTATAATTATCACCATACTTTAATCTATGAGAATGAATACTCCTTTTATAAGGAAGAAACAAGTGTAATAGTCTTTCTTCTCTATCAATTTATAATCTTAAAAGAATAACAACTAGGAATAATTCATGGATAATATATACGTATAACATGAATATCATAATAATGACATCATAAATTTTACTTACAATATGCATTTATCACATGAACTTTATCTTATAAATTATTAATTAAACAAATATGTAAAAGACAAACAATGTCTTAAATAATTACATCTCAAAAACTACAATCAATCGATTGACTATAAAATATAAACCAACACTATAAGATTTGAATACCCCTAAATTCAAAGTCACTCAAAACTCAAATTATGTTTTGTTAAATTAGAACTTAATTGTAAAATTAATTGAACCGATTTTATCTATTAACTTTTGGTCAGTCAAACGCAAATATTTTTTACTAAGCCTAGTACTTAGAATGTTTGAACGTCCTATCCCATCCTTTTTCGTGCCAACCTCGTACTCCATGATGATCCCTTCTTGATAATAGAATGTTTGAACGTCCTATCCCATCCTCTTTCATGCCGCCACGATCTATCATAGAGAACTCAATTAAATTGGACCTTCATTTATAGGTGACATTTTGTCGAATAACAAAATAATGTCATTCTTACTGGTTGTTTTCAGTGGATCACCCAACCTGAAGTCTAACAACCCAATAATACTAACTTAATATGGTTTTTCAATCGGCTAGCGTCTTCGCTTTTGAATCCCAACAATTTCTCCAAACAAGATAAACAATGTGGTCACTTAGTCAAACTCTTACGCTATGTCTCTAATGTCCTCTCTAACTTGTACGATTGTAATTAAAATCCACTTGACATATTGTTATGTATGTTAGAAATTTCAAGTGCCACGTTGTTTTGTGCTGGCGATGATACATCACACATTCCATCCAAAGAGAATACTTAGAATCATGATTTTTTAATAGGATACAACGTCAGTGCACAAATTGGCGACACGAAAGGATGAATACTACATCATTCAACCGCATAACCTGCTTTCAGCAACATAATTTCTATAATTAAGTTACTTTTATTGAATTTTGCACCACAAGTTGTACGTTTCTGTTTTCTAAAAACGTTTTTCCCTTATTCTAATACTCTGTTCTCATAGTTTTCCCCTCCCTTAGGAAAAAAGAAAAAAGGTCATTGACAACAGTGGGCATGAGTAAGATCTAAACATGACTAACCAAAGTTGTCTAATTAATCTCATTTTTCTCTTGTATTTGAAACATTCTATCTTTCGACGTCAACTTAGATATTGGGGGGCATTAATATTGTATTGACATTGTAAATATAAATTATCATTATGTTATTACTAAGTAGGATTTGAAGTTATATAGTAAATGATGATGCGATTACCCTTAGACTATTATGATGAATGTACGGGTGACTTATGCCTATTTGGACTTAATAATATCTTGTTAATTGAACGGTGATTATGATAACAAATTTCAAGTGCCACATTGTTTTGTGCTGGCGATGATACATCACACATTCCATCAAAAGAGAATACTTAGAATCATGATTTTTTTAATAGGATACAACGTCAGTGCACAAATTGGCGACACGGAAGGATGAATATTACATTGTTCAACCGCATAACCTGCTTTCAGCAATATAATTTCTATAATTAAATCACTTTTATTGAATTTCGCACCACAAGTTGTCGTACGTTTCTGTTTTCTAAAAATGTTTTTCCCTTATTGTAATACTCTGTTCTCATTGTTTTCCCCTCCCTTAGGAAAAAAGAAAAAAAGTAATTGACAACAGTGAGCTTAAGTAAGATCTAAACACGGCTAACCAAAGTTGTCTAATTTTTCTCTTATATTCGAAACATTATATCTTTAGACGTCAACATAGATACTGAGGAGCATTAATATGGTAGTGACATTGTAAATATAAATTATCACTATGTTATAACTAAGTAGGATTTGAAGTTATATAGTGAATGATGCTGGGATTACCCTTAGACTATTATGATGAATGTATGAATGACTTATGCCTATTTGGACCTTAATAATATCTTGTTAATTTAATGGTGATTAGATAGATAGAATGTATGAACATGCTAATTCATGTGTGCTCGTAGGGGCACCCTAATATCAAGTTAACACTATGTGGTCCATCCTAACCCTGTTATGGTGAAGGTGTGAAATGTCATAAGTAGTATTAAAATATAACAATCTCTATATAAGATGCTTTTGAGATCTCAAGTCAATGAATCACTTATACAATCATCACAACAAGAATTTTCATAAACATCCAAGTAATGTTTCAAATAAATTACCATATTAAGTCAATTCAATAAACTTGTTTTCTAATAAGTACCTATAAGTTTGTATAAGTATCTTCATAATTTAATCTATGAGACTCAATACTTCCTTCATAAGGAAGAAATATGTGTGATAGTCTTTCTTCTCTATTAGTATATAAACTTAATAGAATAAGGACTAGGAATAATTTAGGGATACACCTATTTATAATAGGAGTTGAAACTTTTAATAATTTAGTTGAAATATAATTTTTATTTCAATTTATCTCTAATTAGAATTACAATTAATTATAATTAAACATCAGTTGAACCCAAATAAGATATAATATATCATATTAATCTTTTTTATAAATATCGTATTAATAACATTTAAAGTTTTTCAAACTTTAAAATTGAGTCCAACTTAATTTAATCACATTTTTCTCTCATTAATTGTTCTTTGTATAAGATCCATGTTCCTAAATATATTAGCAATAAATACAATACCTAAATCATATTTAGGATTAAATAAATTAAACTTATTTTATTTATATATACTTTACAATTATATAATGTATATTTATATATTAAAATTAACATCTTGCAAGGTATCATGACTATCCAAATATTATGATAGGCTCCTATCCTATAACAATTAAGACCTGCCTAGCACTCCACGATAGCGCTCTAGTCGATATTTGACTCGACTGGAAAATTTTCGTAAAGCTAAGCCTATCGCCTTTGTTAAGGAAAAACTTCAATTCACAATAAGAAATGTAAACAGTAGAGTTTTATTTTTCAGTTTATTAAAAATTTTGACAACACAATGGCTGTATTTTGACCCAAAAAAATTTCAAAGTCTCTATAAAAGTTCAAAACACTTATATTATCACATCAATTTCTTAACTCCAAATTGTGGACTTCAAATCCACTCACATGCAGTCTCAAATAATTACATCAATAAACTTTGAAAAACTAAAATAAATTCCTGCGCTCCATTTGAAAACATTTATACACATCCATAATTTATACAGATGTACTTTATAAAACATGTTCAAAGATATGCAATAGTTCTCAAAAATATGGACAAGGCAAAATAAAAATGCCTACACAGCAGCACTTGACGAAGTTGACTACTTGCCAGGTGGAGTCCTTACTATTGAAGCCCCTAAGTGTGCACCTGGGAGGTTTTATTTAAAAACAGAAAATAAAGGGTGAGCTAAACAAGCTAAGTGAGTATTATTGGTTGCCAATAAAAACATTTATACAAATATTAACCTCCATAAAAGAAAACAATTTCTTTTCTTTTCAAGTAATAACTAATGATGTTACAAAAAACATTCTTTTCTTTTATAAGATCAATGCATATGTAAAACAAAACTTTTTTTTAGATCAAGTTCCTCTTTTCTTGTAAAGCAAAAAGTGATGGCAATCAATACTTTCATGAACTTTATTTTTAAAACATAGCTTATCACTAATTTTCTTTGCTATATGGTACCCTTAGATGTAAGGCTAAGGAGATAGTTTTGCATCGCTTACTTGTTCCTTGTTAACCTCTATATATTAATTATTATGAAGTTGGTTCTACATTGTTTACCCATAACGATGATAGCACTACATATAAATCAGTGGTTATAGAGTTGGTTGTACATCATTTACCCGTAACATTGCTAGCATAATATACACTCCACACATGCAGAGGGAGATTCATAGGACATATTAACAGGCACAACACCACCCATATTAGTGACAGATGCCCTCCAAACACCACCATGCACATTAGGACATACTCTGATCGATATAATTGTATGTATAAAGACCTAACAATGCTTTGTAGGCTAAATCACAATGAATACATGAGCTCGCCTCATTTCAATACCAATTAAAAACATATTCGAAATCCATTTCTTTGCCAATTTAAAGCATATGTAAATATCAATTCAATGATAATTCAAAGCATGTGTACATCTCATTAGTTTCCAAGTGCATCCAGAACTCAATTCAATGATAAATTAAAGCATATGTAAACCTTATGAAGATTAACTTTTAAATTCAGGTAGTAGCACCAATGGAATTATTCATAAAAATATTTTTCATTGTAAGGTAAAAACCATCTTTACAAAATCAATTTAGAGATGCACTCTCTAATTTTTGTTTATCGTTAACTACCCTCAAGTATTCGGTGCTTTTCCTTTATTAGTCCCGATTCTCCAATGAAAAGAAAACTTTATAATCTTATTCAGCTATAAGGGAGACCTCTAAAGGGTTCCTAAAACCTACCAAGTACATCAATAACTTATCACATTGTTTTAAAAATTTTATGATAAAGGTCTTAGCCAAAATCTTAGCATTTCGTAAGATTAATTTTTTTTTCTTTTTCATTCAACCATTAAACAACCATTGAACAACTTCCATGATTTATACATGTTGTCTTCTTTCCAATTAAATAACATACATAGTATATACATTATGTTTTCCTTACATTAAATCATTGGACTATGTACAACATAAATGATGCCATTGAATAACCATTAAGCCAATATATAGCATCTACATGCTGCCAATTAGTACCTATTGAATAACATACATAAGACTTGGATATACATGATGTTTTCCTCTCCATATACCATACCATGTTGTTTTTCTCTTCATTTAACCATGCAATCAGCTCAAACATTCACGTAATTCACAAGGGAATTTATGTTCTTAGCTTAAGCGTTCATGTGACCAACTAAATAGGATGGACAAGAGTGGTTTAACATGCCTAATATAATATGGAAGTGAGTTGCCCATTTTTTTCTACACATAGTTGACGTTGATGAAGATGTCCACAGTTTCTAGCTTAAACACCATGCTGAATTTATTTCCGAAAGGCAATAACTTGGAAGACCTATATGTCAAGGGAGTAACTGCACCTAATATCATCAATTCTAGTCCAAAGATAAGCGAAACTTTAGGTGGAGCATCTCCTTCATCATTATTGTTTAAGCTACACGTTGTTGGAAGTTGTCTAACACGTTGCAAGCTTAACTTCCAACAACTGTCCATTGTTTTAACTCTCACCATCTTTGTTTAATTAAACCATTAACTTCTTGTATCAATCATGACAATTCTTGTCTCCCACATATAACAAGTTGTTTTCACTTTTGTATCACCAAAATTACACATGTCTATACCATATATTAGCCTCAGTTGTAACAAATTTTATGTCCCTCACTTCTACTCCTTCATAAACGTGACATCACAAGGTTTTCATGCATTCTTATTCCAAAATAATAAGAACTTCTTCATGTATGTGACATCTGCAACTTAAGCTTCATTCACATGTACATGTACTATTTCTTATCCAAAATAATTAAATGGCTTAAGAAAAATCTGTCCAATTTCGATAGAAATTTCCTGTCCACTTAATAACATGTTACACTTAAACATATCAACATATAAGTTAGATCGATTTACTTTAAGTATTTATAACTATGACTAATTCTCTTACGCTTGGTTTACTTGGTTTATATCCTTATGTTTCAGCCAAAAAATGCTTCAAATTTACTCCATAATAATTTAAAATAAGGTCAATCTTGATCTATCATAAATCCATTCGAATGGATTTATTTTTGGTCCATTTCCATACTAGTCAACTCCAATATTTTTTTATTATCATTTGACTTTAATACTTGCCATTCAGGCTAAGGTTCCTAATTCACATTTTAGCAAAAATAAAATTTACATTCTACCGAAAACATCATACATATGAAATGAAATTTTATAGATACGTGAAAAAAAAGCTTAAGGATTTACAATCATCCCTCCTTATAAAAATTTCGCCCTCAAAATTTAACCGTGCGTACAATGACATGCTCAAAATAAATAAGGATACAACACACGCATTTGGTGCTCGGGCTCCCATGTAGCTTCTTCTACTGGATGATTCCTTTACAACACTTAAACTAAAGGAAGAGTCTTATTACGCAGAACCTGAGCTCTATGGTCAACAACTTGCATTAGTCCTTCTTCGAAAGTCAATTCTTTCTTTAAATTCATTGGTTGCTCTATGACTACATGAGATGGATCAACTAGATATTTGTAAAGCATAGACATATGGAAGACAATGTGAATTCTCACAAGCTCACTTGATAACATCAATCGATACACCACTGATCCAATCCTTTTCGTAACTTCTTAAAGTCCCATATAACGTGGACTTAATTTACCGCTTTTCCCAAATCTCAATATGCCTTTCCTAAGGAGAATCTTAAGAAATACCTTATCTCTAATTTCAAATGCAAGGTCCTTATGGCAATTATCCATATAACTTTTATTTCTATCCTGAGCTATCTTTAATCTATCCTGAATAATTTGAACTTTATCTGTTGTCAAGTGCACAAGTTTGGAACCTATTATTTTCCATTCACCTACCTTATCCTAAAATATTCGAGTTCTACTTTTTCTTCCATAAAGCACCTTATAAGCGACCATGCCAATGCTAACCTAATAACTTTTATTATAGGCAAACTCTATCAATGGTAGGTGTGCGTCCCAACTCCCCTTGAACTCTATGACACAGGACCTAAGCATATCCTTAAATGTTTGAATAGTTCTTCTTGACGGACCATCCGTCTGAGGGTGAAAGGCAGTGCTAAACTTTAAATGTGTACCTAAGGTTTTATATAAGCTGGACCAAAATCTTGATGTAAACCTAAGGCCACGATCTGAGACAATAGAAATCAGCGCACCATGGAGTTTCACTTTCTCATCCACATATAGCTGAGCTAGCTTATTTAAGGGATAATCATTCTTAATTGGAAGGAAATGTGCGAACTTTGTTAACTTGTCCATTATAACCCATATAGCATCTTTCCCCTTTTGACTCTATGGATGTCCTACTATGAAATCCATAGTGATCTTCTCCCACTTCCATTATGGGATAGTGAGGGGCTACATTAATTCTGCAGGCTTCTAATGTTATGCTTTTACTTGCTAACAAGTTAGGCACTTAGAAACAAACTCTACTATTTCCTTTTTTATCCCTCTCCACCAATAATGTTCTTTGAGGGTGTGGTACATTTTTGTGCTACCCAGATACATAAAGTAAGTTAAGGAGTGAGCTTCCTCTAAGATCTCTTTCTTTAATTCTTCTACATTTGGTACACATAATCGTTGCCCCATTACCACGGTACCATCTTCCTTGATAGCAAAATCCATTTTCTGCCCAGTCTCAAAATCTGTCATAAATTTCATTAACTGCGGATCTTGTTTCTGTCTCTGTCTAATTTGATCCACCAAGATGGGATGAATGTGAAAGGTAGCAATTAATGTTGTTGAATCTATCATATCCAATTTCACTCTTAAATACCTCATTTCTATAAGAAGCGAAAGATATATCATCTTCAGTTGTGCTATTGAACTGTTAGGCCTCCTACTTAAAGTTTCTACCACTATATTACCTTTTCTAGGGTGGTACTCTATTATACAATCGTAATCTTTTATTAAATCTAACCACTACCTCAGCCTCATGTTCAGTTCTTTCTGAGTAAACAAATATTGCATACTCTTGTGATTAGTGAAAATCTTAGGGGGAACACCATATAAGTAATGCCTCCATGTTCTCACTACAAATACTACTACTGATAATTCTAAATCATGGGTGGGATAGTTCTGTTCATGCTTCTTCAATTGCCTGAAAGCATAGGCTACAACCTTATCATTTTGTGTTACACACCCTAATCACTGTTTCGAGGAATCACTATACACTACAAATCCATTAGTCTCCACTAGTAATGTGAGGATAGTGGTTGTTGTCAGCCTTCTTTCAATTCATCAAAACTTCACTGACAATCTAACCACTTAAATTTCTCCTCTTTCATGTCAACTTGGTCAATGGACTTGCTATTATGGACAATTCTTCAATGAATTTCCTATAATAACCTACCAATCCAAGAAAACTCCTAACTTTAGTCACAGTGGTGGGAGTTCTCCAATTAGTAACAACTTCAATCTTTTAGGGATCCACACTAAGTCCTTCAACTAAGATGACATGACCTAAGAAAGTAACCTTATCAAGAGAAAACTAGCACTTATTGAATTTAGCATATAGCTGGTGCTCGGTAGGGTTTGTAGTACAATCTGAAGGTGTTTTACATGATCCTCTTGACTTCTTAAGTACACTAATATGTCATCAATAAACAAGATCACAAACTTTTCCAAGTACTCTCGAAACACCCTATTCATAAAATCTATAGAAGCAGCTAGTGCATTTGTTAATCCAAAGGTCATAACTAAATATTCATAATGCCCATACCTTGTCCTAAAGGCAGTTTTCGAAAAATCTTTATTGTGAACTTTCAATTAATGATAACCTGATCTTAGATCAATCTTTGAATACACCTTGGATCCCTATCAATGATAAAATAAATCATCAATACTTAGGAGTGGATATTGGTTGCGAACTGTCATTTTGTTCAGTTGTCTGTAGTTGATATACAACCTTAAACTCACATCCTTCTTTTTCACGAATAAGACTGGAGCCACCTATTGAGAAGTGTTGGGTCTAACAAAACCCCTTATCTAACAATTCCACCATTTTCACTTTCAATTCCTTTAATTCCACTGGAGTCATTTTGTATGGAGAAATTGAAATCGGTTAAGATTCTGGTTGTATATGTATCTCAAACTCTATTACCCTATCTGGGGCTAATCCTAAAAGGTCCTTCAAAAATACATCATGAAACTCCTTGCCCATTGGAATATCTCTAATTTGAATCTCATTACTATTCTGTTCATTCATATAAACCAGATATCCTTGGCATTCTTTATAGAGCATTCTATTAGCTATCATGACAGTCACGATAATATGGAAAGAACTTTCTATAACCCATGAAATATCACCCTTGGTTTCCCTAATCGTGCAACCTAACCTTCTTTTTAAAATAATCCACTACAGCATGATGTGTGGATGACCGATTCATTCTGAGAATAACATCAAAATCTCGGATTTCCAATATGATAAGGTTTGCTAGGAATTCTTTACCTCCAATCAATATTTTACTATCTACGAACACTCTTTCAATGAAGAGTAGGTTCCCACCTGCAATGAAAACTACTACCCTAACGTCTAATAACTGAGGCTTAATGCTCAATTTTGAAAAAAAATCCACAAACATGAAAGAATGTGTAGCACTAGGATCTGTTAAAGTATATGCATCATGACTAAAAATAGTAATTATAATGATGACTACCTTTGGTGTGGCATTTGCGTCCTGCTGAGTGACTACAAAAGCTCAGGCTTGTGTATGAGGTCTACCTGACTATCCTGTAGGGATTGCTCCCCTACCCCTGGAATCTCTACCAGACCTAGTAAACTTAACCCTCTGGTCTGAGAACCTCGACCACCCTATCTGTAACCCCCTTTAGCTTATAGAGGTGCTGATGATCTAGCCACTGACTTCTCTGCGGTGACTAACTATGGACAATCTTTGTTGAAATGACCCTTCAGACCATAACAGAAACAACCCGTCATATTCATCTGACACTCACGTAAATATCTTTTTACATAAGTAACACACTCTGATGTTGGGGTCCTACTATCACGGGAGTCTCTAGGCCTAGTGGTGACCTAAAGGATCCCTGGCTGGCTGATCCACCTCTACTAAACCTCCTGCCACCGGTTCATCTTGACTTATTTTTCATGACTTGAGATGAACTAACTAGTGCATTGTGTTTTTGTTTAGATCTTGAACTATGAGTGATTGCTATTCTATTTCTCTCCACTTTTATTGTAGCTTCAACTAATTCCCCATAGTGTATCTGTGAAGCCAATGATAGGTGAATCTGTACTCTAGGACTCAAGCATGTAGTAAACATTTTGCATCTCTACTTTTCAATATTAGCAATAAACGGAACACTTATGACAAGTTTTGAAAATCTCTTTTCATATTCTGTCACTGATTTTGAACCTTGCTCTAGAAGAAAGAATTCTGCTACCCTTGCATCCATATAACACTGTGGGTAGAATCTATCTGTAAACTCTCTCTAAAATTTTGGCTAAGATACCCTATCCAGATGTCGTCTTTCAATGGCATCCCACCAATCTTTAGCCTTGTCCTCAAGAAGGAAAGTGGACAACATAACTCTCTACTCATCTGTGCATCTGACAACTTTGTATATCTTCATAACCCAATCTAACCATATGAGTGCACTTTTGGGATCTCCACTCCCGTCAAAATTCTTGCTGCCTAATTTATAGACGCGCTCAATTGAACATCCAAAAACTTACACACTTTCCCGTGACTGCCACATCATTACAACAAGAATCTGAGCCATTTGTTTTACATTAACACTCACTCCAATCAGTTCCACTAGCCTTGACGATTGGGAATGTGGTTGGTTCATAGAGGCACTTACTGACTCTAGAATGTGGTCATCCTCCCATATCGGGGGTGACTTAAGAGCAGGAGTCGTTGGAATGGCTCTCCTGGGACATCCACGACCTCGTCTATGCGTCATGCTGTGTATTCGACAAAATGAAAATGGGTGAAGCTTTCAGTTTATGAAATCATATGTATGTAAATCACGACATTTTATTGGTCACCTCACTTTTTAAAACAACGTAACAATCTTAAACCACAAAGGAGGCAACCCATGTTTAAAAGTCAAGCTCTGATACTAACACTGACAGGCCCCTATCTATAATGACTAGGCAACCTGTCTGGAACTCCATAATGGCTCTCCAATCGATATCCGAGTTGACTAGAAAGTTCCCGTGAAGCTAAGCCTATTGCCCTTGTTTTATTGAAAGCTTCAATTCGCAATAAGAAATGTAAATAGTGAAGTTTTATTTTTCAGTTTATTAAAAATTTCAGCTACATAAAGACTGTATTTTAACATCCCAAAAAAGTCAAAGTCTTTGTAAAAGTTCAAAACACTTTTATTATCACCTCAATTTCTCAACTCCAAATTGTGGACTTCAAATCCATTCATATGCAATCTCAAATAGTTACATCAATAAACTTTAAAAACTTAAAACAAAGTCATGCATTCCATTTGAAAACCTTTATACACATCCATTCTCTATACAAATGTACTTCCAAAACATGTTCAAGGATATGCAATAGTTCTCAAAAAAATGTGCAAGCCAAAATAAAAATGCCTACACAGTAGCACTTGACGAAGTTGACTACACTCGAGGTGGAGTCCTTACTACTAAAGCCCTTGAGAGTGCACTTGGGAGGTCTTATTTAAAAACATAAAATAAAGGGTTAGCTAAACGAGCTCAATAAGTATTATTGGTTTCAATTAAAAACATTTATACAAATATTAAACTCCACAAAAGAAAACAATTTCTTTTCATTTCAAGTAATAACCAATGTTGTTACAAAACACATTCTTTTCTTTTAAAAAAATCAATGCACATGTAAGACAAAACATATATTCTTTTTAGATCAAGTTCCTCTTTCTTATGAAGTAAACAGTGATGGCAATCAGTACTTTCATGAACTTTCTTTTCAAAACATAGCCTATCACTAATTTTCTTTTTCAAATGGTACCCTTAGGTTTAAGGATACGGAGTTGGTTCTGCATCGCTTACCTGTGCCTGGTTAACCTCAATATACCAATTGTTATGAAGCTAATTCTGAATCAGTTACCCATAACAATGCTAGCACTATACATAAATTAGTGGTTATAGAGCTGGTTCTGTATCGCTGACTTATAATAGTGTTAGCATAATATATACTCCACACGTGCAAAGGGTGACCCATAAGACATACTGTCAGACACAACACCGACAGATGCCCCCCCCCTAAACATCATTATGCATGTTAGGACGTTCTCTGGTCGATATAATTGTATGTATAAAGACCTAACAATGTACTATAGGCTAAACCATAATTAATACATGAGCGTGCCTCATTTCAATACCATTTAAATCCATTTCTATGCCAGTTTAAGGTATATATAAATTTCAATTCAATGAAAATTCAAAGCATGTGTACATTTCATTAGTTTCCAAGTACATCCAGAACTTAATTTAATGCTAAATCAAAGCATGTGTAAACCTCATAAAGGTTAAATTTTAAATTCAGGTAGTAGCACCAATGGACCTCATAAAGATTAACTTTTAAATTCAGGTAGTAGAACTAATGGAATTATTCACAAACATACTTTTCATAGTAAGGTAGAAACCATCTTTACAAAATCAATTTAGAGATACGCTCATTAGTTGTCGTTTGTTGTTAACCATCCTCACGTATTTGACGCTTTTCCTTTATTAGTCTCTAGTTTACGATGACGAGAAAACTTTATAATCTTATTTAGCTATGAGGGAGACCCCTGAAGGGTTCCTAAAACCCACCAAGTACTTCCATAACTTACCACATTGTTACAAATTTTATAACAAAGGGCTTAGCCAAAATCTTAGCGTTTTGTAAGATTAAAATTTTTGTTTTCTTTTCATTCAACCATTAAACAATCATTGAACAACTTCCATGATTTATACGTTTTCTTTCCATTTAAATAATGTACATAGTATAACATTATGTTTTATTGAACCATTGGACTATGTACAACCTACATGATGCCATTGAATAGTCATTAAGCCACATATATAGCCTCTACATGCTGTCAATTAATACTCATTGAATAACATATATAAGACATATATATACATGATGTTTTCCTCTTCATATACCATTTTGATTTTCTCTTCATGTAACTATGCAATCAACTCAAACATTCATGCAATTCACAAGGGAATTTATGTTTCTAGCTTAAGCATTCATGTGACCAGCTAAAGAGGATGGACAAGAGTGGTCTAACATACCTAAAATTATATGGAAGTGTGTTGTCCATTTTTTCTACACATAGTTGACATTGATGAAGATGTTCATGGTTTTTAGCTTAATCACCAAGCTGAATTTATTTCCCAAAGGTAGTAACTTGGAAGACCTATGCATGAAGGGATCAGCTGCAACTAATATCATCAATTCTAATCCAAAGTATAAGTGAAACTTTAGTGGAATGAAGGTAGAGCAACTCCTTCATCATTCTTGTTTAAGCTACACATAATTGGAAGCTATCCAACACGTTGTAAGCTTAACTTCCAATAGTTGTCTATTATTTTAACTATCACCATCTTTGATTAATTAAGCCATTAATTTCTTGTATCAATCACGGCAATTCTTGTCTCTCACATATAACTAGTTGTTTTCATTTTTGTCTCACCAAAATTACACACGTCCACACTATATATTGGCCTCACTTGAAGCAAATTTTATATCCCTCACATCTACTCCTTCATAAACGTGACATCACAAGGTTTTCAAGCATTCCTGTTCCAAAATAATAAGAACTTCTTCATGTATGTGACAGCTGCCACTTTAAGGTTCATTCACATGTACATGTATTATTTCTTTCCAAAATAACTAAATGGCTTAATAAAAATCTGTCCAATTTCGATAGAAATTTCCTGTCCACTTAATAACATATTACACCTAAACATATCAACATATAAGTTGGATCAATTTACTTTAAGTATCCGTAACTATGACTAAGTCTCTCGCGCTTGGTTTACTTGGTTTATGTCCTTATGTTTTAGGCCAAAAAAGCTTCAAATTTACTCCACAATAATTTAAAATAAGGTCAATCTTGATCTATCATAAATCCATCCGAACGAATTTATTTTCGGTCCATTTCCATACCAATCAACTCTAATATTTTTCGACTATAATTTGACTTTAATACTTTTCATTTAAGGTTGGGTTCATAATTTGCCTTTTAGCAAAAATAAAATTTATATTCTCCCGAAAACATCTTTCACATGAAATAAAATTTTATAGACACATGAAAAGAAAATTTTGGGGTTTTACATATTAGAAATGTCAAATTAGTTGACTAATCTTTTTGTGCATGAATTTTTTTGTGTATATTTCATTTCTTATATTATACAATATTCTGATTAGATATGAAACATATAATTAACGTCTACTTTATTTGAATCTAGTCGTATTAGTTCTTTACCATTAGTAATTGATTTTATTAGTGACTTTTAAAAAGTATTTTTAGCGTGCCATTCCACCTTAATTAAGAAATTTTCAAATTAGTAATAATCAAGAATAAAATAACATTATTCCTTATCACTCTAAGATGATAAACCCTGTATTGACAATTTAACTACCCATATATAGTTCATGCTACATCAAGTAACTACTAATTAAGCCACCTTTGACTAGGATAAGTTATTAAAAAATAGCAATTCCAATTTTAAGATACTTTAGACATCTCAAGTCGAAAAATCACTTATATAATTATCACAGTAAGAATTTTCATGGACATCTAAGTAATATTTCAAATAACATTAATATAAGTTAATTAAATGAACTAATTTTCTTATAAGCACATATAAGTTTGTATAAGTATGTTTATACTTTAATCTATGAGATTGAATACTTTGTTCATAAGGAAGTCACACATGTAATAGTCTTTTTTCTCTATTGATGTCCAATCTTAATAAATCACGACTAGGAATAATACATAAGTTTAATATGAGTCTCATAATATTGATATCATAATTCTTTTACAATGTATATTCATTACTTGAACTTTATTTTATAAATTAGCTAATTAGACAAATTTGTACATGACAAATAATATCATTAAATAATTATGTCATAAAAACTATAATCCTGCATTTGGTTGCTGTCTTCAAGATGTAGAGATGGAACGGAACAAAAATTTAGAGACAGAACAGAACAAAAATTAGAGACAGTAAGCTGTTTGGTTATGAAGGACAGAAAAGAAAAAAATTGTGTTCATCTGGAGGACAAAATGTGTTTGGTTGCAATGGACAGAACAAAAAAATAGTATCAATAACGAAAATACCACTACATTATAATATGATTGAAAATATGAAATTCATTGATTATTTTATAATTGTATCAATATTTATTTTAAGTGTATTTGTAATTTTTTAATTACGATGAAATAAT
>JAOSBN010000008.1:28912668-28984627 GCA_027563595.1 Erythroxylum suave | reverse complement strand
AACTAAAATATTGTAATTAATTAATTAATTACAATATAATTAATTAAATTATTATTATTATTTAATTACATTACATTCTATTTGACTAAAATATTATTATTCATTAATGAAAATATTATAATTAATTAAATTATTATTATTATTACACAATTAATTACATTATATTTAATTAAAATATTATTATCAATTAAAATATAACTATTCATTAATTAAAATATTAATTAATTAAAATATTGTTTGTTTTAGGTTTCAAATGTTACACGAAGTTATTTTTGTCTTTTCTTGATCTTGTCCGTCAGACAAGAATTTCTGTGCCTCAGTTTTGAAAGGAACAAAAATTTATGTCCTTGTCCTCTAAAGACGGAACAAAAATAGATAAGGACAGTAAGCAAATAAGACGAAGGGCAGAACTTTTGCGTCCTTATCCCACTGTCCTCAGCCCTGAGGACACTAACCAAACGCAGGGTAATATATAAACCAACATTACAAAGTCTGAATACCACCAAATTCAAAGTCACTATAAACTCAAATTAATTTTTGTTAATCTAGAACTTAATCTTAAATTTAATTAAATCGAATTTTATCTCTTAATTTTGAGTGGAGTCAAACTCAAATATTTTTACTGAGCCCAATGCTCCAAGATGACCCCTTCCCTTATCGATTATAGACTGTTCGAACGTCCCATCCCATCCTCTTTCGTGCCACCACAATCTATCATTGAGAAAACAGCAAAATTGGACCTTTATTTATGGGAGACATTTTATCGGATAACAAAATAATACCATTCTTACTGGTTGTTTTAAGTGGATCACCCAACCTGAAGTCTTAACAATCCAGTTGGTTCTATCTGATTTTAATAGAGCTGGGCGTTGCTGCTAGGATCCATGGGATTGGTTGACTTTGACACAAAAATACCTGCAAAATAATAAGACACATCAGAGGTTGACTGCCGGTAGGCCCCTCCGATGTTCAAGTTAGCCTTTTGTGAGAGTTTTGGCAGCTAGTAAATAAAGAATATTAAGTTTCTCGAAAATTGTACCTTTTTCATGATGAGATAATGAATTTATATAGTTAATACCTATAAGAATTAGGTCAATCATTAAGGAGTGGGCTGATCGGTCCATGCGTCGTTCTGAGTCTGAGCTTAGGTCTAGCACGACCGACCCAACCACCAGTAATGCTAACTTCAATATGGTTTTTCAATCGGACAGTGTCTTCACCTTTGAATCCCAACAATATCTCCAAATAAGATAAAGAATGTGGTCACTTAATCAAACTCACTCCTTTGAACGCTATCTCTAATGTCCTCTCAAACTTGTACGATTGTGACTATAATCCACTTGACATATTGTTGTGTTAACAAATTTCAAGTGCCACACAGTTTTGTGCTGGCGATGAGACATCACAGATTCCGTCAAAAGAGAATACTTATGACTTTCTAATAGGACACAACGTGGCGACACGGAAGGATGAATATTGCATTGTTCAACCGCATGACCCGGTTTCAACAGCATAATTCTTATAATTGAATCACTTTTATTGAATTTTGCGCCACAATTTATCGTACGTTTCTGTTTTCTATGCGTTCACATGCAATAGTCAACAACGTGGGAAGAGAGAAATAAGTCGACTGATTATGCTCTATATCAGTACCTTTGATTCAATTCTACTTATCATCACTATTTTTACATCAATTTTAAATCAATTGTTAATAAAATGATTTTTATTTACTTTCAAAAATTATTTTATCTTTTAAATCGAAACAATATAAAAATTTAGATCGCACAAAACTATTTCATATAATTTTGGTTTTAACTTAAATTCAATTAATAAAAATTTAAGTATATGAAATTTTAACGGCCAACTAAGTATCACAATTACAAAATAAATTCATGAAAATTACGAAAATATTTCATCCAATGTCATTAAAAAAAAGAATTTGAATGTGATTTTTTTCTATTTATTGATAGAGTAGTTTTATTTTCTTATAAAACTATTCTAGATTACATAAATTAGGTAGAAATTTGTTGTCATTCATTTTTTGGATAAAAATATAAAGCCTTTGTTGTTTGTGTTAGTTTAAGATTTTATACATGATAAATTTAAAATTATTAAATTATTTATAATATTAGTGTTTGTTCTTATCCAATTACGTTATATAATCATGAACAAATCCTTTACAAATTACAAATTCATAAATATTTAATAAATTAATTTGGACGGCTTTTGCTCCTAGCTCAATCTTTTTTTTTTCTTTTTGTATATATAGTCAATATCGTGCAAGAAAGAAAAACATTGCATTAATCAATTATTGTGGCCCACAGAAAGCACTATGTGGCGAAATTTCTTTCCTTAATTCAGAAAAAAGAAACGAACCAGCTTAGCATCGGTTGTCGGCCTCTCATTCCTAAAGCTTAATTTCATCCAGTGCGTCTGATCGAAGCTTTAAATGGAATCATATGCATGCCTTGTCTTCTGCGATTGAGCACTAACCGGACCACTTCACTTAACAGCCAGTGGAGAAGTAGTGAGTAACTTCCTAATTACTGGAAAGGGAATAACTTATCAAATCAACAATTTTACTAACATAACTGACCCAACCCCTTTTAGCAAATCTGGATCACACAAATTGTGCTTCCAAAATGCTAGGCTTCCGCGATTGGAACCCTCATGTTTACGGAAAATTCAAGTCAAATGCTGATGAATTCGTGCAGGCAAAGAGGATAAGCACTGACAAAGTGAGATTGCCATTTTTCAACTTTCAGGATATTGTTCTTGGTCACGTGCTTTTTCCTACATTCACAAGTAATCCTGTATGGATAGACTCCAAAACTTCTAGCTAGTTTTTATTTTTATTTTTCGTGTTAGTACCTACAGGATAAGTATAGGATAAGCCTTCCACCTGCTTTTTGATAAAGACGTGCCATCACATGCTATATATACGTGTATATCTTTTATGGAAATTTATTATGTACTTCATTCACGATTTTAGACAGATTTTCATATTAGTTTTGAGGGATATTAATTCGACGGTTACATGCCTTGCTAAAAAGATCGTTCCAATAGTGAAAATATCTGAAAACCTTGAAGTATAGCCCCGGACAATATGGACCTCGTGGGAGACTTCTCACCTCACACCATTCTTTGGTAACAAATGCATTCTTATCTCCTGAACTTGACATATTTATCTCTAAAAAACTTTTATGATAAAAAGGTAAAAAAATAATTTATAATTTTTTAGAAGATTTATGTTTTATGTCAAATAATTAAAAGATCACTTGTTAAATCATTGGTGAAAACTCTCGCTCTAGTTATATGATGAAGAGATATATATAGGAATAAACAATCGCAATTCAAATTATACCCTTACATAATTGATTAATGCTCTTATCTATATTAAGGATATCATATATTTAAAAAAAATCACTTTGTCATCGATTTTCATTCTCAATGAGTTCTATCATAGGCAGATATTTTGGAAGTTTACTTGTCATCTTGGGTTGGGTTTAAACAATTTATATATCTTGAATTGGGTAGATTTCATTTAGCCAAAATAGGTTCGCTCTTGACATTTAAATATGACATTAAATGTTACGAGAGATCCGGGCCAAACCCGATTTGAAGTCTAAAAATTATATTAAAAAATAATACTAAGATTGAGCCAAACAGAAATTTTAAACCAAACTTAGCTCGGATCATCATGAAACCTAGTGTCATTTGGAGGTTTCTTCGGTTTCTCAAGTTGTGTTGATGGTTCAATTGACATTACTAATATTCTATAGACGTGTTATGCCGTCAAATTACAAAATAATGTTACTTAGCTTATGAAACTTTATTATCCTTTTTTTTTGGGTTAATTAGTAGAGGCATCATACAATTAGGCCAAGAGAAAAACCCAAAGATGCAGTAAAAAGAAAAGAGAAAAAGCAGATGAGAAGTAAGAGAAAAAGCAGAGATGCAGTAAAAAGAAAAGAGAAAAGGCAGAGGTCTAGTAAGAGAAGAAGCAAAGATGCAGTAGAAAGTAGAGGTGCAGCAAAAAATCTTATTATTATGAAATTGATTATTGCCTCAAGAAAATTGATGACAAGCCTCAAAAGGATTAACATATATAGCACTTGTACAAGATAAGGAAGGAAATAGATGGAGTTTTCTTTATCTAATAAACTACCACATCTAATGAACCACCACTTCAGTAGGAATTTGTTACTCTTTGGAAGTCCTTGTCACCAATCGTATCTCATTTGGTAATGTTGTGACTACGATCAACCTTATCACTCCTTAATTTGTGGGACTTTTTATGATCATCCTTATTACTCCATGATTTGCTTATAGTATCATCCTTATCACTCTGTGATTTGCTCATTGTGTCATCCTTATCAGTCCACAGAGGCTGTAGATTGTTAATATCCCCTTGCAAATTGAGCTGGGTTGAAGGCACAATTTTTTGCAAAAATATGCGAAGACAGCCTTGGACACAATTTTAGTAAATATATCAGCTACCTGCTTATCAGGGGACACATGTTTAGTGACAAGTAATTCAAGTGCTACTCGTTCATGTACAAAATGGTAATCCAACTCGATGTTTTTGCTCCAAGCATGAAAGACAGGATTGATTGACATGTATAGAGCACTGATATTATCACAATAGAGGATTGGCGAAGATAAGAGAGAGATGCCATGATCTTTAAGAATACAAGTGAGTCATGTAAGTTCAGCAGCAATATTAGTCATAGCACGATACTCAGCTTCAGTACTAGAGCAAGAGATTGTGTGTTGTTTCTTAGCACACCATGAAATGATATTTATGTAAAGAAAAGTGCAATAACTAGTGGTGGATCTCCTTGTTGTCGGGTAGCTAGCTGAATCCGCATCAGAGAAAGCAGACAATTCAAGAATTGTATTGGAAGTGAGGTGTGAACCAGTGTTAAGTGTTCCTTTTAGGTATAGAAGGATACATTGAACCAATTTCAAATGCGCAACTATAAGAGAGTGCATGAATTGTGAAATATAGTTGACACTATAGGATAAATCTGGACGCTCAGTGTGAGATATTGGAGAGCACCAACAATTCCTCGAAAGTGACTGGGATCAATAATAGGAGTACTATATGCTACAGGTTTGAATTTGACCTTTAAAGGCATAGGCATAGGCTTGCAATGAAGCATTTTGGATCGTTCAAGAATGGTAAGTGTATAGTATGATTGGGATAGATGTAGCTCATCTGCTGTGCTAGAAATCTCGACACCAAGAAAGTGATGCAACGAACCTAAATCTTTCATAGAAAATTCACTACTTAAAATTTGAATAAAAGAGGAAACAAGCTCTATGGATGACCCTATAAGAATCATATCACCAACTTAGAGAAGTAAAACAAGTGAAACTTGATTAGAGTGAAAAATAAAAAGAGAAAGATCAACTAGACTACAAAAGAAACCATATGATATAAGAAATTCATTGAGTTTATCAAACCAATCATGTGGTGCTTGTTTAAGTCCATACAAAGTAAGCTGGAGCTTACATACATACATAGGTTTTTGTGAATCAGTCATACCTCGCGGTTGTTCCATATATGTGAATCAGTCATACCTCGCGGTTGTTCCATACATATATCTTCAATGACGTTGCCATATAAAAAAGAACTTTTAATGTCGAGTTGACGAATAAGCCAATGTCTCATAAGAGCAACAGTTAAGATGAGTTGAATTGTACCTGGTTTGATTACAGGAGAGAACATTTCTGTGTAGTCAATACCATCAATCTGATGATATCCTTTGGTGACTAAACGTGTTTTGAGCTATCTAATTTACTATTATATTGTAGCTTGGTCTTAAAAATTCATTTGGATCCAATTACATGTATATCTAGAGTGCATAAAGTTAATTTCCATGTTTCATTTTGATGTAGTACAACAAGTTCATCAAGCATAGAAACTTTCTACCTAGGATGCAATAAGGCTGATTTAATATTTTTTGGTTCACGAGGTATTGTAACAGACGAGGTTATTGTCAAGGCATATTTAGGATTTGGCTTAACAACTCCAAGTTTGGACTTAGTTATCATAGGATGAGTAAGGTAGGTAGATTTAGATCTTCATAACTCATATGATCTAGGATAGTCCTAACATTATCAAGATCAAATGCGTCATATGGTGAATTTGGTATAGATTTTGACCCATAAATATCAACAGATGGTAATGGAATAGGGGTTGTCAATGTAGACATTTGTGAATGACTACATGAAGCAAGAAGATTGTTAGAAGAAGGCAACCAAGAATTAAATATGTTAAGAGCATGTGATTAGAAGTGGAAAGAGATGAAGACTTAAAAGGAAAATTAGTCTTGTTAAACATAACATGACGAGAAATGAAAATTTTGCGACTAGGTAGATGGAAGCACTTATATCCTTTATGCTTTTAACTATATTCTAACTATATTCTACAAAGACACAGAAGACAGTTTTAGGGTCAAATTTATGGTTTCTTGTATCCCACATAAATGGAAAACATTTAGAACCAAAAACTCGAAGTGATGTGTAGTTAGGATGAGTTCTATGTAACATGAAATATGGAGTGTCAAACTAAAGAGATGAAGATGGTAAATAATTAAGAAGAAAAGCTGATGTTAACATTGTCATACCTAGTTTGCTTATAATTATGTGCCTTCTCTTATCTATACTTGTTTGCTCTAGAGTGTAGGGGCATGAAATCTGATGAATAAGTCCTATCACAAGAAAATGTGATGATAATCTAGAGTTAACAAGTTCTTCTCTACCATCTAAGTGGAAGATTTTTATTTTCTTATTGAATTGTCATTCAACATACTGTTCAAATGCTAAACAGGCAACAAAAAAATCAGATTTATGTTTTAATGGAATAATCCAAGTATACTTGGAAAAATCGTCAACTAAACGTGCATAAAATTTAAAGTTGCCAATTGATAAAATAGGGGCAAGTCCCCACAAATCACAATAAATCTTTTCAAAGATACCATAACTAGAATGTTCAAAAAGAGAAAAGGAAGTTTACTTAGTTTTCCTAGTTGACAAATATCATATAAATGTTCAGTCCGTAAGGACCGTAGACTTCAATTAATCCCTTTTCTTTTATCAACTGAACTACTGAAGCTTAAGGGTGTCCTAGGCATTGATACCAAATATCTTCAGTGACAAACTTGAAACGATGAGAGAAGTGTGCTTATGGTATATCAGATAAGATATACATGTCAACTTTCCTTTTCCCTGTTACTAATGGATGTCCTGTTTTCTATTCCTTTATACAAAAATCAACATTAGTGAATTCACAATTGACAAGAAACTAAAAGGTTAATTTACTTATTGAAAGCAATTTTTTTTAAAGATTTGGAACTAAAAGAACATCATAAAGTGGCAAAATCTTTTCTTTTTGCTTAATATATAAATCACCAATACCTATTATAGGTATCGAAAAATCGTCTCCAATTATGATTGCATCAGATCCGGAGTATTTATGAATATTAGTCAGCATACCTTGCTTTCCTGGCATGTGATTTAAAGCTCTTGTATCAAAAGTCCATTCTATTTCAACAATGGAATTGTCTAAAGTGAGAGCTGCAAGAGCTTATGAAATTACAGCATTTTGAGTCGTTCATTTTGGTAGTGTAAACTCTCGCTCTTGAGAGTCTTGTGCATAAGTATCTTTTAGTGCGTCCCAAACTACATGTGTTGTGTCTAAGCCAATGACAAGTCCAAGAGCTTCTTCAGAGAGGGTTCCAATGATCTAACCTCGAAGAAGGCAATCAGACTTTTGCCAAGTAGTGAATTCTTTTGTCAACTATGGTGTAGTGCTTTCGGTTTTTGAATCTAATTAAGCTGGTATATTTTGTTGGAACTGGTGTTTCATTGGTGAGATAACCATCCAAATCTTGGCTCTCTGCTAATTCTAAAGCTTGTTCGCTCCATAATGGATAATTAGATTATGTGAGGTTTAATGTGACAAAATTTACAACATTCAAAGCAAACAAAGTCATGGCTCTGATACTAAGAGAAAAAAGCAGAGGAGCAGTAAGTGAAAAACCAGAGGAGCAGTGAGAGAAAAAGGAGAGGTGTCGTAGAAAGTTAAGGTGCAATAAAAAATCTTGCTATTATGAAATTGATCCTTGTCTCACGAAAATTGATTACAAGCTTTAAAGGGTTAACATATATAACACTTGTACAAGATAAGAAAGGAAACAGACAGAGTTTCCTTTATCTAATGAACAACTATATCTAATGAACTACCACTTCAGTAGGAATTTTTTACTCTTTAGAAGTCCTTGTCACCAACCATATCTCCTTCAATAATGTTGTGAGTACGATCAACCTTATCATTGCATGATTTGCTCACAGTATCATCCTTATCACTCCATGGAAGTTGTAGATTGTTGATAGGCTAGTTTTTTTCTTTTTTTTTTTGTCTAAAAGGTCTACAAAAATATTTAGGGAGCCTGTAAATAAATGGTTATATTTAGATATTCAAGCCCATTAAATAAGATTCATAAGTAGTTATCTTTATGTAAAAGCTAGTTATGATATATTAACAACTTATAGTCAGAAGGTACCGATATAATAAGATTTTTCCTAATTTACTTGAGTTAATTAGATAAAATATAAAACTCATAAATACTAAGGTGCTTTTATGGCTTCAATGATTCTAAAAGTGATATAAGATTGCACATGTTTGTATAAGAGTATAATAAATATGAAATTAGAATGTACAAATTAAAAACAAACTCAAACAATTCAATTAAAATACAAATGTAACCAAAAAAAATATAGAAAAAGTAAATTTCTGAGATAAGAAAATTGGGTTTTCTACCTCAAACATTTGAGCGAAATCAACGAATTTCAATAGAGTAATAAGCTGGTAATTGTATTTTGTATGTTTCTTCTGCTTATATATAATTTTATACTGATACTCGGACGAGGTTTTGAATCTATTGAAATTATCTTTGACTACGGAATATTTGGTCCTGGATAAAACCTCAAACGTGGAAGCAGAAAAGAACGAAGTGACAATATAATTCGTAAGTATCAATCATCATTACAATAAGAATCTGGTTTTAATGTGCATGGAGAGACAAAGAAAGCGGATATGAGGTGACACTATACCAGATTAAGTCAAAATAATACTGCAAAAAAGTGATTTCGGTATAATTCTTTGCAGAAGAGCTTCACGTGAAAAGTGAAAATTATTTTATTATATTGACTACCAACTAAATCTTCTCCTGATGTGTCGTTTGCCGGGATTGATGCGATGTCTTCTCGTGACGGGTCGTTTGCTAAGATTCATGTGATATTTACTTCAACCAAACTATATGCATTTCAATTAATTTACTCGTTTGAAATTGAATTCTCACTGTTTCCGCTTTGCATTCTAACATCTCTATGCTTTGTTCTAATGTCTTGACAGACAAAAACAGTATAGTACGTCATTGAAATTTGTACATCGTACCAAATTTTACTCTAATGTATTGTTTTCGTGTCATTGCCAAACATTGTTAGGCAGTTCAATCGAATCGTATATCTTAATCTAATTCTACTTTTCTAAAATTAAATAATTTCGGTATTTGACTTCAAGTTATTATTGATTGTCACTATAAAGACACGTTAATGTTTAGTTTTACAATAATATTACCATCACCAAATATGTCCGACTATTTCAATACAAATAAATCCATGTTCTTTCTTTGAGCTAACTGGTATATCTGCTGCTATGTTTCTGTTTTCAATTTCATTTTACATAGGATTTTTTTCATTATATAATGGGATGAAATGGGGACAAAAATCTTTACTCAAAAATGATATTTAACTATATAATTATTATGGACCTACTATCGATATTCTAATTCATATTGTATCAATAAATATTTAATTGATAATTTAAAGTTTAAGACCGATATTGTTACATATTTAAAATATTTTTTGTCATTAAAATCGACAATGTAATTATCTTAATTTATTATTCTTGTCTTTTTAACCCCAAAGTACAAACATCTTACAAAGATGCAAAGTCCTCCAAATCATCGAGAGAAATCAACCTGCTTTTTTTTTCATTTTCTCGGTCTGTATTCCTCCAAATTCTTCTTAACTAACGTTTCGTTATCAATAACTAGAAGGCGCTATCCAAAAGGATAGACTTGACATATATCTATGTACGTATATGATACGTAAGTATTAAATTTAATAACAATTTATATATATTATTCTTAAGTTTGAAATAAAATTAATTGATACTTATTACAAATATTAAATTATATGTTCATAAATTTGAATTTTTTTTTTTTTGAAAAGTAATCGTAATTCCTTGATTAATAGGTATCTACAAGAGAGTTTAATAAGAACAAAATATAAAGGATCAAAAGTTCCTAGTTACAAGTTGAAATTCTACTTTTACTTTAGTAACCCATCTGTTCTTCATATTCGTGGAGAGTTTTGCTGATATTCCTCTAGCATCCAAGTTAAGTCCTTAGAGCTTTTACATGTCTTTCTCTCTCATATATGCGATCCAACTAATCTTCAACTCAAGGTCTTTTTCGAGCTCATTTTTTGGTCTCAGTTCTAAATCTTGTATCTAGTCTAAGGTTTTCATTAATGTGCATCAATGCATGCAAATGCTCCCTTACTTTCAAGATTTCATCTACAAATGCCTATTTTTCGTACCCACTTGCAAGTCTTTTTCGCGTTTCATCATTTCAAGTGTCAAATTTTAGTTAAGGCTTATCAATCCTTGTACGATTTTATAATTAGGATTTAAGAGTCTAACACTACACTAAAAGTAGCTATGAGGGATGGATAAGGAATATGTAATTTTGATATGATCCCAAATTTGAAATCTTTGTTGCATTAGGTCCAAAATTCTTTTTCTTTTAATTATGTTTTAAGTCATGTGATATATTTCTTTAAGGAATTTAACACTAATAGAGATTTCAAAAAGGGCTCAAATCTGAACTATATTTGCTACAAATTTAAGATTCATGTATTCGATTATTATAAAATAAATCTGACTAGTTTTATTAAAATTACGAATTAAAAATATAAATAGTAATTTGAAGTTTTTGAGATGACAACTACGGTCAACTCAATTGGGATAATATCCGCGTCACCATGAAAAGTGAAAGGCTTTGCAATTTTGCGGTTTCGGATCGTGAAATTTTCTTCCTTGTACTTCTACGAAATATACATGTTTCCACACTCCTCCTGCAGATCGAGACGTGGAAAAGTTTTGTTTAAACCAAAAGTTCCTATTGGCTATGGCTGACTGGGCAATCGGATAAACCTCGCCGTCGAGGTTGAGAAAGAGCACCGTGATAGCCATTCAATGGTCTCCACGTGCCCCAATCCCATGTACACGTGTTGTCAGCAATTTGACGGCCTCCACGTCTGTGAAGGTGGGCGTATGCCACGCATCCCAGCGAGTTTCTGAATTTTTGTTGTAACCCAAACTTTAAGAAATCTATCTCATTCAAATCAAGATTATATTGACTTAACAAAATATAGAGGGCAGTATCCATTTTTGTGGAAGATTATATCCATCTTAACAATATCCTTATTTTCAAAAGTTTACTTTTCCCCTTGTGAGAGATTATGACATAATATGCCAAGACATTAGTGGCGTATAGTTAGAAGATGAGAAAAACTGACGCCGTTGATAGTCTGGTTGCTGGGGAAAATTTTGTCGCGCAGCAGCTAAGGTTTCTCTATAAATACGTGGCTTTAGATGAGCAAGGCAACTTGGTCATTCAACAAACAACATTACTCTACGTGTTGCTATATCCCAACAATACTCCGCCACCTTCTGTGCTTCTTGTTTCATTATTATCAAACCGAACTCTGTGTCCAGGCCCTATCATCAGCTACTACTACATTTAGATTCCCTGTTATCACTTGCACATTCTTATTAAGTTTTCTTTTATCATTCTCGTCGTTATATTATTTTATGTAGTATCTCTTAAAAGAAAAGGGCAAGAAGCAACACAAAAATGTGTGGGATACTTGCTGTTCTGGGTTGCTCTGATGATTCTCAAGCTAAGAGAGTTCGTGTGCTTGAGCTGTCTCGCAGGAAATTCTCTGTTATTCTTGGCTCATTATTTGGTTTCTTGTTGTTGCTGCAATCTCGGACTAACTTCACCACCCTTTTTCATTTTCTTCTATGCATTCCGAGGACCTTCTTTTCTTTTGCCTGTACCAGATGGCGTGTTATTTATTTATTGGTTAACTTTGAGCTATGTGATTATATTTATTTTCTTGGCAATCGATGTATATTTCAAATGAAAAAGAGAGCTGGGCTACTGAAATTATTTGTATCCATAGGATTCATTAGTTAATTCTGATAAGCGTATATAAACTTTATGGGATTTTAAGGAATGCTATTATGGACGATCTAGGATGAACATTTCCGCAAATACTACGAAATTGAGATTGTATTTTTTGTTGTCATCTTAACAGATTGAAGCACCGTGGTCCAGACTGGAGTGGGCTCTATCAGAATGGTGACTGCTACTTGGCTCATCAACGTCTGGCTATTATTGATCCTGCTTCTGGTGATCAGCCTCTCTTCAATGAGAACAAAAAAATTGTTGTTACGGTAGGCTTCTAACCTATATAGTGAAGGTCTCTGTTCACTAGGAATGGAGAAACGAAGAAGGATTTTCATTGTTAATTGAATGGACTTCTGAGGGGTTTGTTTCATTTGTATGTTACTTGTCTTTGCTTGCAAACCTTTTGATGGAATAGAAAAAGGGGAGTTCGAAAACCAATATTCTACCACGTAACGACGATTACAGTATTTTGGCAAGCATAACTGGATGTTAAATATAGGTGAATGGAGAAATATACAATCATGAAGAATTGAGGAAGCGCTTACCACAACACAAGTTCGGAACAGACAGTGACTGCGACGTTATTGCCCATCTGGTATGGCGCTTCTGAAGATACTGATATTTAATCTATTTATATGCATTTCTGAATTGATGCAACTCAAATCTTTCTTATAGTTAGTTCCAGCAAGCTAATATGTTGTTTGAAATCTTCGAACAGTATGAAGAATATGGAGAAAACTTTGTGGACATGTTGGATGGGATGTTCTCCTTTGTGCTGCTGGATTGTCGAGATAACAGTTTCATTGTTGCTCGTGATGCCATTGGAATCACTTCCCTCTACATTGGCTGGGGTCTTGATGGTAACGTCTCCTTAGATCGTGCTTCTTAACCAACTTTTACAGGTGGAGCAATTCTGATTTGATGTTGTGTTTAAGGTTCTGTATGGATTTCTTCTGAGCTGAAAGGCCTGAATGATGAGTGTGAACATTTTGAGTGCTTTCCACCTGGCCACCTGTACTCGAGCAAATCAGGAGGATTAAGGAGATGGTATAATCCTCCTTGGTTCTCAGAGGCTATTCCATTAACTCCATATGACCCGCTTGCTCTGAGACGTTCATTTGAAAATGTAATGCTTTTGAAACATTTGATGCTGCCAAATGATTTAACTAAGCAGATCTTCAAGAATTTATAGCTCATGTGCTAAGTACATAATCTATGCAGGCTGTCATCAAAAGACTTATGAGTGATGTTCCTTTCGGAGTTCTGCTATCTGGTGGCTTAGATTCATCTTTAGTTGCCTCTATTACAGCTCGCCACTTAGCAGGTACCAAGGCTGCTCGGCAGTGGGGAGCGCAGCTTCATTCATTTTGTGTTGGCTTAGAGGTGAGAGTAAAAGATTGCTATTGTCAGACACTCGTTAGGCGTTTTCAAGGATCTCCTCCCTTATTTCAAATCCTGTTCTCGAGCAGGGTTCTCCAGATTTGAAGGCTGCAAAAGAAGTCGCAGATTATTTGGGAACTGTTCACCATGAATTTCACTTTACAGTTCAGGTACTATACTAGTAGAACTGAAATTTCTTTCAGGACCATTATCAAATGTTAAGTGTATGCCTTTGGTGTAGGATGGTATTGATGCCATTGAAGATGTCATCTACCATATTGAAACATATGATGTTACAACTATCAGAGCTAGTACTCCTATGTTCCTCATGGCAAGAAAAATCAAGTCTTTAGGAGTGAAGATGGTAATTTCTGGTGAAGGCTCTGATGAGATTTTCGGTGGTTATTTGTATTTTCATAAAGCACCTAACAAAGAAGAGTTCCACCGAGAAACATGCCGCAAGGTAACTACACAATCACACTAGGCAAGCGTTTAAGGGGGCTCTGTTAAGTGGTACGTTATTTGACATAGCAGAAGATGTTTCGATTCAATTATATTTCCATTTTTGCAGATTAAGGCCCTCCACCAATACGACTGCTTGCGAGCTAACAAAGCAACATCAGCGTGGGGTTTGGAAGCTCGAGTACCCTTCTTAGATAAGGAGTTTATTAATGTTGCAATGGCCATTGACCCTGAATGGAAGATGGTAAAACCTATTAGTCACTTTTCTCCCGTCCTTGATGAGGGTGCTACCTAAGCAGATCTTTTTGATAAATTCCAATTGATTTCAGATTAGACCAGAAAAAGGACGCATTGAGAAATGGGTTCTTAGGAGGGCCTTTGATGATGAGGAGCATCCTTATCTGCCAAAGGTATAAACAAATTTTTTCTTTTAACATTTTGCGCTTCGGTTAACATAAACATACTCTGTTGGACTCCTGCAGCACATTCTTTATAGGCAGAAGGAGCAATTTAGTGATGGGGTTGGCTACAGCTGGATTGATGGTCTTAAAGATCATGCTGCTCAACATGTACTTGAATTAACCATCTCCTATAACAACCATTTGAGTTGAATATAGCAGGCAGCGTTTTTAACATCATAGAATGATTTCAGGTGACAGACAAAATGACGCAAAATGCAGCTCACATCTTCCCACATAACACCCCTACTACCAAAGAAGCCTATTACTACAGAATGATCTTCGAGAGGTTTTTCCCTCAGGTAATTCAGTCCTTATCCAAAAGGTAGGTTGTGAAGGAGAAGTAGAAATTGTTATATAAATGGGAGGTTTCTTGCAGAACTCAGCGAGGCTGACCGTTCCTGGAGGAGCAAGTGTAGCATGTAGCACGGCCAAAGCGGTGGAATGGGATGCTGCATGGTCCAACAATCTGGACCCTTCCGGCAGAGCTGCACTGGGTGTGCATCTTTCAGCTTATGACAAGCAGCAGGCAGCTTCCAACATCAATGGAATGATTGTTGGCGGCATTCCTCGCTTGGTGGAAGTCAATGCTCCAGGAGTTGTTATAAAAAGCTAATCAACTATTGCCCATTGTTATACAGAACTTAGTAAAACTATGATTAGGTGGTTTCCCAGCCTCAGGGAGTTGTCACTTACTAAGTCTTTTGACTATTGTTAAAGTATGTTTACAAAGTTACGTAGATTTTAAAGATTAGTACTATTACCGCCCAGGCCAAGAATGATGACCGTTTCTGTTTCTGTGGCTCCTCGCTTAGCTAGACCTTGAAACGAATAATACGAATCTTTTAGCACAGAGGACAGTACTCGCTTGAGCATATTTGTACGCCAAGTTTTGATTGTTATCTCAAGTTAACCATTGGAAGGGGGAAAGAAAAAAGTAAGCTAGTTGTAGAGAATCAAGTAATCTTATAAAGAATCACTACATGTAGAAGAAGGAAGATAGTATCTATAGATACAATCAGATATGACCCGAAGACTGTAGTTAAGTCAGTCTCTAACAAGCAATTAAATTATTATAGTCTGGCAAGTAAAAAAGAATAAAAAAGCATATTGAGGTGTTATCTAGGAGAACAAAGCAGTGTACAATAGCTGGTTCCAAGTATCAGGGAGTCCAGGAAGACACCAGTGGCTACAATCTGCAGAGCGTTGAGGGTTAGCCTTTTGCTGGGGGCTCAAATCACCGCTATAAATTGATGGGTGACCATCTTTTCTAAGCCCAGAAAGCATTGTGATGTCCAATAAGTACGCAGGGTTGTGCATGTCCCTGATAACATCGTCCACTACTCTCATTTCCTCAGGGTATGCTCCTGGGGACATTGATCCACTTAATATTGGAGTTGTCTCGCCGTAGCAATTTTTTGACGCAGATATTGTCGTCCCAGAACTCCATTCACTTGGACTGCCAATTTTTCAGTTCCAAGTTAGTAATATATGCGAAACCCAATCCTTTTAATAACTTTTCCAGAACTGTTACCAAAAGTTTAAACAAAAGACACAGAGCCACCGACAAGATCGCTGTTAAAAAATGCGTTACTGTTGAAGGCGTCGGCAGATTTTGGCAGCACGTTGTTCTTTAGGAAAACCATTCTCTAAAAATATCAGTGCTCCGGTCCAAACTAAATATCAAGTATTGGAGTAGACTACGTGGGAACATCCTTATCAAGAGGTTAAAGCGCAGAGAATTTTCAAATTTCTTACGCAGCATATATAACTTCAATTTGAAAAGAAAGTAAAATAAAGAAATTGAACCTACCGACAAGTGCAACAAGTTCGTTACCCATTTATGACTGAAACTGCTAACCAGTACAGAAACCAGGTTTTCCCCTCGTGCCTTTTCTTTATGCTTGATGAAATTAATGCATATTGATTATCTCACATTCTTCTATTGTTTCAAACTACCACGAACACAGCTTTTATAACTTGCAAGTTGCATTTGTTCCGTTGTTTTTTAGTTAAACTAATTTACGATGCCCAATTCCTTGTAAAAGAGTAGCCAGATATTCAGGCTCTATTAGTTGCGTATGGGAAGCCAGCGTGGCCAAGCTGCACCCTCAACTTCGGCTGACATTAAACCACATTTTTTGTGCTTGTAGCCCAGTAGCCAATAATGGAGGAGTCAGGAGTGTAGCTTTCCAAGTAAAGTGAAAAATATACGAGAGAGAGAGAGAGAGACGTACTCGTAATGTGTGGGCGAGATGGACAAGAAGAAAACTCTGGTTCTGGCAGTGTCAATGTTGGAGTCAACCCAATTGGCCCATGTTCTCAAGCCTTTTTCCAAAGCAACTAGACGATCCATGTCCTGGTAATATGTGCCTCCTGTTTCCATGTAATCCCACCTGCTCAAAGCCAGAACGCACCAAGATTTGTATCTTCTTTGCTTGTGTTTTCTTTTTTGATATATATATACGAGAATGCAAGAAAAAGCATCTTAAACAAAAACAAACATGACGCTCACCCCTGGAGAGACCCTTTGTGGCTCCACCAATGACCGGTGTTAAAAGACAGAACGTCTGCGTTACGCCAGGCGTTGGCGTTGCCGGATATCTCTTCCAGCCTTAGAACTCTCTTCCCTTGAATCAAATCTATGTCCACCAAGTAAGGTGCTCGAAAATATGAAATGCTTATGTCATAGTCCTGTAAACGTTATAGAATGCAATTTCATGATTGGGGCATCATATGAGTAATGTTGTTCACTTCACTTGACTATCACTGTGGACCGCGAATCAAGTAGTGCATTGCAGTTGGCATCAACTAGCCTACAAAGCATACTAACAGTGATTTCTGGGACCCTCAATCATCTTTAAGCTGAGCTTTTCCATCTTAAATATTGAACCAAGGTAACAATGATAGGCTTCTGGGTTGGATTCACAATTCCATCATTCCCAGATTGAGATAGGACGATAAAGATTTTTTTTTTAAATAGTAATTTTCAAATGTGAGAACAGAGATCGTAAAATTTCTAGTCTACAAGTAAAGAAAAGAACTTTTCCCATTTTAACCAAGCAATGGCACTCGCATACTGCAAACCTTTGATGTCAAAAGTAGATCAAAAGGGTAATATAGAAAATATACATTATTATTCTTGCTTAAAGGCGTAGGCCAGACCATGGCGACCTATGGCCTCGGTCCAAGATGAAAGCTTTATCACCACAAACTGGAAAATTTGCATTACGAATGCTATGCAAGAATGCAAGCCAAAGAAGCATATAATGCTTCAACTTTAAGTTACCAGAAATTTGAAGATGGAGAGAGGATCTCCTCTGCTCATTTTTGTGGATGTTTGAGGCGCTGCAGCTAAAATCATGCAAATCAAAGACTCCCACTGATTCCTTCCAAGCGAATCACCCACAAACATCACTGTTTTCCCCCTCAATTTCAGTAGAAAATCATCCCCATTGAACCTGACATGAAAGTACTACAATAACTTGATAGCATTTGCCACAGAACAGAACTGGCAGAAGCTAGATTTATCGAAGAAAGAAACAGAAATGGCTGTTGCCCATTGCTGATGAGAAGAATGTAACTGCAGTTTCATTACCTCGGGAGCTCACAGTTGAGAGGTTTCCATCTATACTTGAGGTAGTCCGAGTCAGGTCGACCATACATTCGGCAATTGAATCGAGGATCAATGATGGGGCAATTAGAGGATTGGTACATGGGGTACGAGTCATCACGAACCCAGGTGCCTGCAAAGAGTGCACAACTGCTTTGGTTACCTTGAAGAATCGGTCTTCTTTGGTGGTGGCTTTTGTGGTGGCTCCTCATGCTCACTATTAGAGCAGAGGAAGCTACCTGGTTTTGAAGCAGAACCAAGAACAGAATCGCAGAACATGATGAAAACAGTGTGCAAGAAGAATGGCAACGATTAAACATATCAATCGAGGAAAAGGAAATGAAAAGGCAAAAAACTTGAACTTTCAGACAAAAAAGAAGAGGCAAAGTGCGAAAGAGAAGAGGTGTAGCTTTTGTTTATTTATTCTGTACCTTTGCTGTCAGTGTCAAGGGTATGGCGGGATTGGGAGGGTATGTCCGTCTTACAAACATAAGAAAACAGAGGCTGGGTGGGGCTTAGGCATAATAAGGCATTGCCATGGCTCATGACTTACGGCCTTTTATTGTGTGCTTGTTCCTTAGATAAATTAAAATATTATAGAGATGACTGCTAAATTCAACTTTTAAATTTAATTTATTTCAAATTAATAATTTAAAATAAATTATTAATCATATTTAAGATAAATTATTATATCACGCCATATAATGCTCATTTTCTAGAAAAACTTAAAGAGGAGATTTTCCTTTTAAATTTTATAAGGACTTTTTAACATTTAAAAAATAAGTAAAATTATTTAAAGTACAAAAAGTTATGTCTTTTACTCATGACATAACTGAGTTAAGATTTTTATCAAATTTCGATAATTTATGCCATTGTTAGTTTGTGAAAAACTATATCAATAACCTACTTATGTATAAAAGAAAATTTCAATCGAATGTCGTACATCCGTTAATAAAAATATTATCGATATTATTCAACTTTTAGATTTAATTTAAACAAATTAGATTTGATTAAAATTAATAATTTAAAATAAATTAACGATCATATTTGAGTTAAATCATTGTATCAATAACATTTCATAAGTTCATATTTAATGTTCATTTTTGTGTTTCCTGTTATTTTTAAAGGAAAACTTACTGTTATTTTAGAAAAATAAACTTTATAGGACTTTTAAAATTACGTGTCATGTCTTTTACTTAGGGCATAAATACATGTAGTCTGAGTTAAGATTTTGGCCCTGTTTGGCAATCGGCTGATTGCATTAACTGTTAGTTGATTATATCAGTTGATTTGACCAGCGGATTGTATTAGTTATTTGCTAAAGATGTTTGGTAAAATTAGTTGATTAATATTAGCTGTTTATATGTAAAATGACTTATGAGGACATGACTTTAAAAAAATTATAAAGGTATGAATATCATATATCTTAATATTTTATTGAATATTCTTATGAAAATTTAGATTTTAGAGAAGTCATGTTCACCAATACTATTTCATCATCTATAAAAAATTTTACAACTCTTTCTATTGTTATTTTCATTTAAGGGCAACGCTTAATTTCTAACCTATGGAGTCAAGGAAAACATATGGTATTTGGAATTGAAGAAGTTAAAACAAGTCGGAATTATTACACTGCAACACAAGAAATTTGATAGTATTGGCAATTATGAGAGGCCATCGGAGTTAAATATTGGGATGCATTTTATAAGATCAATCCATTAATTATATAATCAGCTATCATTAAGATGTTTTGTTATAAAAGTCATTGAATGTTCTTATAAAAATTCTATAAGTGCATAAGGGTATAATTGCAAAGTTGAAAGCATGTTTAAGAGATACGTATATAATGCATGTTGACAAAACATCCCAATGACTCATTGAACATTCTCTTTCTATAAGTGCATAAGGGTACAATTGACTTTTAATTGTTAAAATGTTGGCTTATTGAAGAAAACGCTCCTACTCTTCAGCTTTTTCTCTTTTGGCTGATTATGTTAAATCAGCTATTGCAAAAGCTACTTACCAAATAACATTTTTGGCTGTTTGACAAGTCAAACAACTGAAATATGTCAATCAACTAAAAATTTAGCTGATTGGTAACTTACCAAACGAGGCTTTTATCAAATTTGGATAATTTATACTGTTATTCGAGTATAAAAACCTTTTCATATTATGGATATATTTAAAATTTCGATTTTGTCCGAGCACATTCTTTAATGAATTATGCAAAATAATAATATATTATAAAATTATTAAAAAATAACGCATATCATAATTGAGGAGAAAATAAAAATTACAAAAATTATTATATCAAAATATATATTAAATTACTTTGAATGGCCACTAGCTTTATATAGATATATATCCGTACGTCACCTTATACACTTTAATATTTGAATTTCGACAAATAAGGAATAATTTCTATTGCTTAAACTAAACTCTGTACATATATTTTGTATGTAATAATTATCTTTCTTTATTATTTTTAGATTTAATTAGTAAGGATATTTTTTTAAAGCAGATAATTCCAGACTGCGTGAAGGTGAAGGCGACTTGCAAGTTGCTTTGGAAATTCCAAGTGGATAACTCGTTTTACCAAAAAGCATCCTGCTGTACTGTGCTTTTTGTTAAATGAGACTCAAAAGTTTTGATTCCTACAGTATCAGTTGCCTTACCTATCCTGCAAAAAGAGCAAAGAAGCTGTCGTCAGAAAGTAATTTTGTTCTTTGCTTTTCTTGAGGCACAATCAGAACATCTTTCAACACGCGGTAATGGTAGAATACCTCTTGTGTTGAATCATAAAAATTATAGTGATTTTGTTCTTGTCCTTAATGTAGCTTGAAGTGAAGGTCAAGAACGGTATCGATATTCAGAGTGGCAGCTAAACTTTGTCCATTTGGTCCATCTCGTCACCATCAAGTGTATATAATTAGGAATAAGAAAAGGAAAGAAGGCCTTCATTAAAATGAAATAAGCCTGAAAAGTAGACATGACTAGAGAGTAGAAAAGTTTAATTCCATCTTAAATACCGGGCAGCAGCCATTGACTAGGAAATATCCTCAATTTTCGGAGACTAATCAACGGGTCCACTATCCTGTGCTTGTTCCTTATATCATGATGCAAAGCCACAATTTTTCCCATAAGCATTTCAATGTGGAGCTCCTTCCCTTCAGATTTTAATAATTGAAATATATTAATAAATAATATCCATTTATAAATAAGTTTTACAAATTTTTACTTTTTTAATTATTTAGTTTAATAAAATGTATTGAGTTATTTATTAATATTTATTTATAAATATTATACATGAGATTAAAATAAATTTATTTACTTCATTAATTTATACTAAATTATATTTAATAATAATAATAATAATAATAATAATAATAATAATAATAATAATAATAAAAACAACAATAACAACAACAACAACAACAACAACAACAACAATAATAATAGTAATAATAATAATAATAATAATAATAATAATAATAATAATAATAATAATATAACTATATTTGACTTTAGCAATCAAACATATTTTTAAGACTAGGAATAACTAGGCGTACTTAGTCTATTATCTTGTTTGGCTTCTTATGTCTAGAGCCTTGTAAACTTTTGTCCTCTGTGATATTTATTAATTATATTTTCTCTTCATAAAAAAATGTAAATATATTTTTATCTTTCTATGAAAATAAAAATAGAAACAAAAATTATAAATTGTAAAAAAAAGATTAAATAACCCCTACATAAGTGTATTATTAGGCATATAAATGATATAAATATTTTTCAAACAACTTATGATTTGTTTATGACAATTGAGTGAATTGCCTTACATAAGGCAACCCCAAATACTAGGCTATATGATTTGTTTATGACAATTGAGTGAATTGCCTTACATAAGGCAACCCCAAATACTAGGCTATATACTAGTGGGCATAATTTAGATTGTGTAAATTCTCACAAATTTTGGGTATAAATAAATGTTGATTGTTATATATAGTATATAGTTCACGTATCGAAATTTTAAGGACGTTTTAAAAGAATGCGATCTACTTGAATAGAAACCACATGACACCTAATCCTTCTCGTCTCAACTGAAAAGAAATTAGAAATTGCTTGGTGACTATAACCTTTCTAGTCACATTTAACCATTATAGATTGTCTAGTTTACGATTTGTAATTGGCAATCCTAACTTCTCCATTAACTCAACACTTACTACATTGGTAGAACTCCCTCTATTTATGATTATATCATGAGCCTAATCCTTAATAGAACACTTTCTATAGGACATATTGTCCTATTATTTAGTCATGTTCTCATGAGCCTAATCCTTGATAGAACACTTTCTATAGAAGAGATTGTCTTGCTATTTAATCACATCCTCTCTTATATACGTAATCTTCCCCTCTTTTGGGCCTTTCAGTGCACACATCATCCTTATTAATCCTTTTTTTAGCTTTATAACTTTATCATCTTTTTTATCCAATAGTTAGCTTCATGATGAAGGACCTACACAAGAAATACCAAAACAGTTAAAATACCTCTTTTAAAGTTATTTTTCTAACCTCTTTTAAAGTTATTTCTCTATCTTTTTGACCATACGAACTGCATCTTGTAACTACAAGTAATGGTATAGCTTTACAATTTTGGAAATCTCTAAATTTAGTCTACAAAGGAAATGATTCATTATGTCTTCCTTCATATTTGCCTTCACCATAGCAACATCCATCTCCTTGTGATACTCTTCCACACTCTTAGAGCCTTAAGTTAACATTTTTATCCAGTAACCACTATAGTGATAGTTTGGAATAAAATGCTTTCTCATCATTATTTTTATCTTCTCCCATATCCTAATAGGTGACTCTTGGTTCCTTTTCTTAGCAAGTATTTGTTGATCTCACCAATCAACGATATAATCACTAAACTCTATGACTGCCAATTTAACCTTTTTCTCTTCTAAAAAGTTGTAACATTCAAACACTAACTTTACATGTCTTTTACTCCAAATATGTATCATAGTCCATTCCTCCTATAGAGGGTTGTATCTTCATCTTAATGCTACCCATATTGTTTTTAACCCTTTTCTCATACTCTCTTCATAACCTAACTTGAATCTACCTCTTCCTTGTATTCCCATTCTACCTCTTCTTCCACCCTTTATGTTTAACTCCCCTAAGTAATTGACATCACTATTAGCCTCCTCATAAGTTTGAAATTCATAAATTTAGTAGGTATAAGTGAGTTATATTGTAGACTAGCTATGATAGTTTCGTATTTCTCCAACCTATCTTTAACTTCACTAAATTTTTGAATAAGTTGATCATATTCACCTTTTATTACATTCATGACGAACTTCTACTCTTTTCTCATCACTTATTTCCTTTTCTTTAGACAAGTTTTTGTTTTGTTTTTACATTATAATGGACAAGCAAGATAAAATTTAGTGATAAGGCACTCTCTTATGTTTTTCTTTTAAAATTTACTCTTCTCACTACCTAAACTCTTGATTAAAGGTTCTTTGCAATCTTGTTAATATATCAAGAAGGTTAGTTTTAACTTCCCCTTTTATCAGATTACTCCCGAAGAAGTAAATTAGTTAGAGATTAACAAAGAAAACATAACTAGAGGCTAAGAAAACAAAAAATTCAAATTAGAAAATTGAACCTAATAGAACCTAATTAGATCGAATGAATAAGAAGAAGATGAAATTTGATAGATAGTATGTATTCTAGGTATTAGAGTATGTTTGTTTAATGTTTTCTTATAAGATAATCATATATTTAGGACTTAGATTTGTGTTTGATTTGTTTTCTTGTCATTTTTTTAATGTGTTTTGATTGATCAATTGTTGTTTAGGGAAAGAATTTGATAATAATTGTATGTTCCAAGAGTTGTTTGATGTGTTTAATGAGGAGGGGAGATAGAAAAAGTCGAAGAATGAATTTTAGTATTAAATTTATCTAAACCTATATTGAAATTATGTTATTTATTGATAAAAAGGAAATGAATTTTTAGCCTTCGCATGCTTTAATGGTATTACAGATTTACCAATTGGAGTACCCTAAATTGTGCATAGTAGTATCTGGGGTGTCAGTTACTAATAGGGAGCGGTGTTGTGTCTGTCAAAAATCTAGTGAGTCGCCCTCTTCATATATTGGATATATAAAATTATTATAGGTAAGCAATGTAGAACTAGCTCCATAACTACTAGTTTATAATGATTAAAAATTTTAAGGTTGGGATGGTTAGGTGGAATGCTACACTCCTAGGATATTTTATGGATAAGAGAGTAACATTTCCAGACATGAAGTCCTGGGCGAATACACACTAGAATTAGCTTAGCTTAAGGGACATAATGACGAATAGTGAAGAAATTTTCTTCTTAAGGTTATTGTATAGCCCCTCGATTAGGAAAGTCCTAGAATTATAAACTTGGCACGTTCAAAATAAGTCAAATTTTCTTTAAAGTTAGAAACCTGGAATCAGAATTAAAGATATCAAGAAATCTACATCCTTATATTGTTATGCATACATTAAATTCTGCTTAAATACTCCACTTTAGGTTGAAGTCATATTTCTAGCTATGATGGAAGACCTATATATTCAGATGAAACCATAACAGAAACCAGTAGGATCAATTATGCGAGGATATGTGTTACTATAGATGCTTTTTAAATCTGCCTAAATAAATTCCTATTTTGGGACTAAATGAAAATCTAGATATGATTGAGGAAAGGTCATGTATACCTAGGAACCACCTACTAAGTCATCAAACAAGATATGAAAGCCTACAAGCAGATTCTTGTCATCAAATAATATATGGAAGCCCACCGGAAGATTCTTTAAGTTTGGCTTCTCACAAGATCTTCTTGAAGATGGTGAGAACAACTATTAGGTAGCTATTGAAAACAACGCCTATGGTAATAACAGGGATGTAATTGGAAAGACTACATGGGACCAAAATTGAACTCTTAAAGCAATTATTATTCCTAAAAAATGATAGAATTATCTCTGATATAGGAAATGACTCACCAATCATTGAAAAAAAGGAAAGTTAAGAAGGATTTTACCATTCTATAGGTGAACATGGAAAATAATGTGATTGAGTCTAACTCTTTCACTTTTATTCCTCAATTCAACTCTAATGATCAATAAAGAAATGGTATAGATTATCTCATTAAGTACGATAATCTCAACAAATCACCTATATGACTAGATGTTAGAAAGGAATTCAAAACAACCAGTAGAAGAAAACATAAAGATGAAAGCTTTTTCCATTAATCTGGAATAATAACAAAGATAGCCTAGAATGTTAGGGGAATGAATTACCTAAATAACAAAACTCACAATTAAAGGTCTCATTTTGGACAATAAAGCTTCAATGCTAGGCATTCTGGAATCTATAATAAAAAAGGATTGTTAAAATGTACTTAGTTTTTTTCCTAACTTTTGGAAGAAAAAGTTTAAATAATTAAAACCAAAAAAGTTTAAATAATTAAAACCATGGTGTTAGACCAAATGATACATTTTAAAGTCATACTCAAAGAGTTAAATCTAGTTGTTTGCTTGTCTTTCATCCATGCCTTCAATTATTCTTACCAAAGATACTTTCCAGAGATCCTTTTCTATAGGTAAAAATAAAGGAGATGTCTAAAAACATTATGGAACCTTGACTCTTATTTGGGGACTTCATTATTGCAATTCACTAAAATGAAGTTGAGGGGTATGGTTAATCTAGAGCATTTTGTGAGAAGCTAAAAAACTATGCAAATGAAATCTAAGTAACTAATCTGCATTTTGAAGGGAACACTTAGAGAAGTAAACATAAAGATCATACCTTTATAAGAAAGAAATTAGGTAGAAGCCTTAATCCTAGAATGGTTCCAAGCTTTGTTCCATTCTAAAGCCAATTATCCTAACACTAATCTCTCTGATCATTCTCTTATAGATGTACATATTTCCAGATCTAAGCGAAAAGGTAAATCACCTTTCAAATTCAATAACTTCTTAGTTGACCTTACAAGTTTTGAGGAAGATGTTGAGAGAGGTCTAAGCTTCAATGCTATTGGTTCTAAGTAATACATATTCACTAAGAAAAGCTTTTTATTAGCTAAATATAGGTAACATCACCTTATACATACTGCCAGCAAAGAATTGGAAAAAGCATCTATAAGTAAAAGAAAAGCAAGATTTATTTATTTTTTTCAGGTATCAAATATGGATAACTCCTTAAGGAAACAAAGATAAAAATCAACTAGATCAAAGATGAAGACTGAAACTCATCCTTCTTTCATAAAATTGTGGTTTTTAGATAATCTGTTAACATAATTATTCCTTTATCTTACAATGTTTCTTATATTTCTAATCAATATCATCTTATTGAAGAGGCAAAAAAGTACTTCACTGAATGCTTAAGAACTCTATCACCAGCTTGTTCCTTTATCAGTCTGATAAAATAAATAGTTCAAGACCAAATATCCCTACAAAAAGTTGAATTCCTTTTAAGTCAAGTCACATATTAAGAAGCCTTCAATTTCTTCAAAATTTTCATTTTCATTAGAACAGTAATATTTGAAATTCAATATATACCTTCACTATACTTAGCGATGTACTTTTTCCCTAATATACCCTATAAAAAACTTAAAAAAAAGGATAAAAACAACGTGACAAAGGAATATTGGCAATTTGTAATTCTTAAACAATAGTATATACAATTTTGAACTTGGTGTAATTTCTATCCTAATTTAAGTACAATAAATCCTTCCAAAAGAAAAATAAAAGGGATAAAAGGGGGTAAAAGAAAAATAAAATAACTTAAAGAACAATGAAAATAAGAGTTTAGAAAAGCTAAGCCCTTGCTAACTATTAAGACAAAAAATAAAAAATAAAAATAAAAATGAAAGAAACAAAAAAATACCTTATTAAGCATCATTGTCCTCCTTTGTGTCTGTTAGTCACTCAGTGTATTAGGAATGTCTATGGCTAGGTTATCTTTAGGTGCTACCTCTATAGGGTCTCCAACACTTGACTACTATAGAGTCAATGATTACATAGTACCTTTAGTCGATGGAAATGGTGCCTCGACTCTGAGGTGTATTGCTATCTTATGTAGCATTTCCTTTATCCATCTATCTTGTGGCTCCAGTCATGTTACATGCTTCGTTAGTTCCCATTACCCATCTTAAATAATACATTGTACTCATAAGACCAGCCTCATGTATTTCACTTATCTAGTAGTCTTCAGGTAGTCTCGATGTAGAGGTATCAGTGATCTACTAGGCATGCTCATACTCTCTGAGGAGTCATCCTAATGGTCAAGTTGTCCTCCCTGCTATTACAGGGAGACCGTCTTTAGCTACTACTCCTATATATTGGGGTGATCCCCATTTACTCTATCAGCTACCTACTCATCCTGAGCTCCAATCAATTTATAAATATCTCATTTTACTCCTTGTACCTAAGTCACCATATATATGTTCTTCATTATATCTAGACTTAAGGAGACTATATTGTCGAGTAGTCTCATTGGTAGTAATCTACTAAAGACTCCCATCCTCTTAGCTTAAAAAGTCATATAAAAGCTAATGTAAAATTTTCCCACCTTTTTATCATCACAATAATTCCTAAAATATTAGGCCAATAAGTGCCCTAAATGAATAAGAACCCACTCTCCCACACTACACAAATATGAAACATCTATATTCCCCATAACTCTAAAGTTATCATTCTATCCACTCAATGTATAATAAGTATGGCATGAACATACATGAGCGTAGGTATCTCAATGTAAATACTTTAGACTTATTGGGATCATAATCCTCTTTATTGTTAATACTACTTCAAAAAGTGTCCAACCTTTATCTCGTGTGGATAATCCACTCGTAGATCTAAATAATCTTAATTTTTTATAAAATGATGATCATAATCCCTTCATCATGGAAAACACAATATATCTCATCTGTATCATGTCCTTTAGCATACTTAACTGAAAGCTATTCAATTTGTTCTAACTACAATGACCTTTTCCCAAAAGAAAATGGAATAAAACTTTAGTGTGAGATTTCCTATCTGAATTAATTTGGACCACATTCTTGCACTTATGACATCTTGAACTTATTGCATAAAAACCACTCACTCTAATGCTTCCTAATATATCCATTTGCCTGTCCCAAATTTCTTATCCTTTAATCTTTTAAATTAGCCTTCATAATCTATTGCATTGAGTTGAAGGCTCTTGTGATGTGTAGGTAGATGTGGAGTTACCTTTCGAGCTAATAGAGATAAAGCTCTAGCTTAATCTCCTAAAGAGTCATTACCTCTTTGTCATTTTTATGTTTTTTTCCTTTTCTCTCTTATATTGCATTGCTTATGATTTTCTTATTATCATGCCTAAAAGAAATGAAGAGTGAGAAAGTAAAGAATAGAAACACTAAACACAAATCTTCCGTATAGTTAACTTATACAATCACTATTAATTATATGATTATGAAATAAAAATAAAACACAATTGATGATGAACTTAATTATGAATGAAATGCAAAAACAATGAAACATGCAATAAAAATAAAAAATGAGATTAAATGCATAATTGGTAATTGCATCCCTATAATTTAGAATGAAAATGAATATAAGTTAAAACAAAATAAATAGTAAAGAACAAAAATATGTGAATCATGAAATTGGATAAAATTAAATAAATAATAACTAAGTAAATGAAAGAAAAACAACAATCTATACACAAATGATTGATGCATGAAGCAATTCACATATAATAGTGACCATGAAAAAAACCAAAATTAAATATTGACAAATCCTAATTTAATATATGAGATTTCTAATAATCGATACAGGCAAGTATGAAATTCAACTTGAAATCACAAAACAAGAGGAAAATATGAGTAACATACCTAGGATTACGAAAAGGCAAAAGCACAAGCTATAATATCAATTTGGAAAAATCTACTTAGATGTGAAAATCCCCCAAATACTAAAGAGAAAGTAACAAAAATGTATAAAATTATGAAGATTGACCACAAATTGCAGGTTATTAAGTTGTAAAGGATTGCATAAGAGAGAAGAAAGTGAAGAAGAAGAATGAGGTCCAAAAAAAGAGGAGAAATTATGAGGTCACTATCAAATATGATATTTGGGCAAGTACATACCCAAGCCTGTGTAATTGTTTAGGAGAGTGTAAGGGTGAACACAAGTGTCTCCAATAACATTGTAAGTGACTTGGCATGTGTCAAATATAACACAACATAAGTTGGTGCACAAACATATCAACAGACCATATAAGTTTCTAAAAACATGTAATCGTCAACAAAAGCATGTCCATATTACATGTTCAAAAAAGGTATATGATATAGGCGTGTTCGACAATCATGTAAGTTTCCCATGTTAAAAATAAAAGAGAACAAGTTAGTGTACATGAGCGTAGACATAGGTATGTCTAATAACTATGTACACCTCTAGTCCAATCTTAATCTAATTTTGTAAAACACATTAATAATACATAATATAGGATAAATGGTTGTGCTCATAATCCTAAAACAAATCCCTAATTTAAATGTCAATTTAACAAAAACAATAGTTGCCTAAAATCACTATAAGTTAATCCAAAATAAAGAATCAACTTAATGAAAAATTATCCTAATTTTTAAGATGCCTTCTGAGTAGGGCTTGTTTAATATCCTTAGTTAAACATACTTGAACATAATCAAGGTGATTTGTAGAGATTAAGCTCATTCCAACTAATTTCAAGTTCACCTTCAAGATATAATTTCCAGTAATGACCATTCACTTTAAAATTACCCCTTTGCAAATGATTTACCTTTATTATGCCTTATGGAAATACCTTCTCAAAAGTAAAGGGATTAAACAATCTTGATTTGATTTTACCTAATAATAATCTAAAGTGAGAATTATATAAAAGCACTTGGCCTCCCTCCTTAAATTAATCGGATTGTTTGATCCCCCGATCATGATATCTTTTGATTTATTCCTTGTACAACTTGGAGTTCTCTTAAACCATCAATCCCCATTCTTCTAACTCATTAACTTGTAACTTCCACTTTTTACTTGCAAGTTGAAGATTAAAATTCATGATTTAATGGCCTATTGTGCTTTATGTTCTAACTCTATAAGTAGTGACATGCTTTTCCATAAACAAACCTATATGGTGTAGTGTTGATTGGTATTTTATATGCCATTCTATAGGCATATAGAACATCGTCTACTTTAATTGACTAATCGTTTCTATGATGCTCTACAATCTTTTCCATAATATGTTTTAAATCCCTATTAGCTACATCCAATTGGCCACTAGTTTGAGGGTGATATGGGGTTATAATTCTATATGGGATTTCATAACTTTGTAAGTACCTTTTCAAATTGCATATTTAAAAAATGTATGCTCCTATCAATAATAATTACTTTCTAAAAGATTAAAAAAACAATTTTAGGAATTTTATAACAACCTATCATTGTTTGTAGATAAAGCTTGAGCTTTAACCCATTTAAAGACATAATCAACAGCAACTAGGATGTGTCTATTCCTAAATGAAACTAGAAAAGGGCACATAAATTCATTACCTTGAATATCAAATACTTCATACACATGAATGAAAATTTAAGGCATCTTATCATGATAAGAAATATTACTTGAATCCTAGAAACTATCATATAAAGCTACACAACTTTCGGCATCCTGAAAAATTAAAGGCCAATAAAAACCTATCTGATTCAATTTTATGAGCCGTCATATTTACACTATTATGCCCTTTGCCTAGTCCAACATAAAATTTTCCTATGATTTTTCACCACTCATAGTGAGCTATATGTATTCTCACAAATTGGACTGAACATATACAAAATAAATATAGATCCTCCTAAAATAATCCTTTAAATCAATTAAAAATTTCTTTTATTGTTAATGAGAAAGACCCATTTGGTAAGATCTTAACCATTAAATATTTTGTAACATCTACAAACTAAGGGATTTTAAGATCATCTACCTCCTTCAAATTGTACAGTCACTCTTATAGGAATGAATCATCAATGTATTCTTCATTCAACTCGTCCAAATTCAAATCTTAAGGAGATGCAAGGTTTGCTGCTAGGTGTTTAACTCATTGCTTATCCCTAATCTGTAAATCAAATTCCTACAACAATAAAATCCATCTAATAGTCTAATTTTATCATCTAGTTTATTTAGCAACTATCTTAATGTGAGTGGATAGTATAAATAATTACTTTAGACAAGACTAGGTAGGGTCTAAATTTATCAAACGTAACCATTAGTACCAATTCTTTCTTCATGGTAGTGTAATTCTCTAGGGCATCTGTCAAAGTCTTGCTAGTGTAGTAAATTGGCTAAAAATGTTTATCCTTTCTTTGTCTAAGTACTACACCCCATATATTAGTTCAAAATGCAAATTCTAATCTGGTGCATCCATATTAGTTAACTTTTCTTTAAGAATGTTAAAAGCACCTAAACACTCTTAAGTGAAAGTTAAACGTCAGATCTTTCTCCAAAATTTTGGTTAAAGACCTAGAAATTTCAGAGAAGTTTTTAATAAATCTTTTATAAAAGCCCATATGCCTTCAAAATATTTTAATGGATTTAATAGAAGTAGGGGTGATAGTTTACCTATAGTTTTTATTTTGACTTTTCTACCTCAATACACCATATAAAATTTTATAGCTTAAAAATATGCCCTTTCATACCATAAAAATGGTTCTTTCTCCTAATTTGACACTATATTAGTTTCTTTACATCTCTTAAGAATTCTTTCCAAATTATAAAGGCATAAATTAAAAGAATAACAAAAAATCATCAATAAATACCTTTATGATGTTCTCAATTAGATCATAAAAAATGTTCATTATACACCTCTAAAACATAACAGACACATTACACAATCCAAGTGCCATCCTACTAGAAGCGAACATACTGTAGGGATATATAAATGTCATTTTTTCTTGATCTTATAGAGGAATAGTAATTTGAAATTAACTTAAAAGTCCATTTGAAAAGTAGCAATACATAAGTCTAGTTAGCCACTCCAGTATTTAGTCCATAAAAGATAAAAGAAAGTGGTCTTTTTGGGAAGCAACATTAAACTTCTTGTAATTAATACACACACTCTTCACCCAATGATAGTTTATATAGGAATTGATTTATTCTTGCCTTTGGGTATTACCATCATTCCTCCTTTCTTTAGTATAACTTGCACATGACTCACCCAAGAACTATCAGAAATAAGGTAAATAATACTAACATCTAAGAGTTTATTTACCTTTCCCTTTATAGCTTCATTAATATTGTGGTTCACCCTCCTTTGGGGCTATAAAACTGACTTAAAATCATCCTCTTTAAGAATATTATGAGTGTAAAAAGGGGGGCTAGTTCCTCTAGTGTTAAAAATCTTCCAAGCAATGACCCTTTTATACTTATTAAGCATATTTAACAACCTCTCCTTTTTATCCACCTTTAAAGTTAAAGTAATAATTATTGAAAGCTTTTAATTCTTCTTCATAAATACATATTCCAAGTGATTAGGAAACTTCTTCATCTCCAACTCTGGTGGTTCTTCAATGGAGAATTTCATCCTCTTCTCTATGCTTTTATCATTCTCTTTAAACTCCTTATTCCTTATTATGGATTCATTAGCATCCAAGTAGGATACTTACTCTTCCTTTATGGGGCTTTCGTTATCTTCCTCCTCACCTTGAACAAGGCAAAGCTTAAGTAATTCTTTAGAAACTAAATCCTACACAACATATAAAATTGCAAAATCAATGGTATTAATAAAACAACAAGTATCATCCTATTCAAGGAAGTGTCTCATGGAATTAGATATTTTAAAGGAAAGATATTCTTCCTTAACCCTAAGCACTAGTTTTTCATCACTAAAATCAATAATAACTTTAACAATGGCTAGGAAAAGTTGACCTAGAATTAAAGGTACCTTTATATCCTTATTCATATATGAGATCAAAAATCAACTGGAAAATAAATTTATTAAATTTGACAAGCACAACCTAAAGAATACCATTAGAATACTTAACCAATTGCTCATTCTAGTAGGTTTTAGTTCCCCCAATCCTAGTTTTTTTGAATAATTTGTAGGGAATTAAGTTTTACCATCCATCAGTTAATAAAATACGTTGTTGGTAGAAATAGGTTATCAATTTAAACTAGCCCGCAAATTAGGCAAAGATTTTTATACTAACAAACTAACAATTGAACTAGTGATAGTAAAACTCCTTGGATCCTTAAGCTTCTCATGTCGCTTGTTTTATAGAATAGTCAAACACTCCTCACTTAATTTGACCATAGCCAACTCCTTCAAATTCCTCATGTTAGACAACAATTCTTTAAAGAACTTATTATATTTTGGCATTTGCTAAAGAGCCTTAACAAAAGGAAAGTTAATATATAGTTGTTTAAAAAGTTTAAGAACTTTACCAAATTACTTATCCATATGATCTTTCTTCAACTTAGTAAGATATGGGATGGCGAGATGGAATTTTTGACTTATGAAGGATGCTCTTCGTCTTTAACTTTCTCCTAACTCCTTTGTCATGTTTCTCCTCACTTTAGGTCATATTTCCAGCTTATAATCCCTTTGTACCTCTAAAGGTAACTTCCATCATATTTTCTTTAGGATTTGTTTTGGTGCTACTCGAAAACTCCTATATTGTCTTCTTGAAACTAGTTTTGCAAGTTGGCAAATCTAGTTCTCCAAGTTATGGATATTGACCTCTTGATTCCTTAATAAAATTTTGAATTCTTGCCTTTAATTCAAAATAACTTTGTTTATGAGATCTTTCAAGCTTAGGTTCTTTTCCTTAGGTGGGTTTTGATAAAATCATGGTGAAGGTGTTTCTTTGTTGTCCTTGATTCCTATAAGAGAAATTAAGGTAATTATTTCATCCTAGATAATATGTATTGGTGTAAGGATTATTTTAGGGTCCAGGGGCATTCCTTATATAATCCACATGCTCAGACCTTGCCATAACCTTCATTACCTTACATTTTTTTAATTATATTCCCTAGTCTACACATCTCATACTACATCCCCTAAAAAGTTGAGAACTTATTGTCAATCCATCGATCTTTTCTCTCAAAGCTTCAACTTAGCCTACCAAAGCTGTAATTGTATCTACATTATAAACTTCAGCTAGCTTGCTAGGTTTTACTCGACAAGAGCAGTACTACTTGTTTTTCATGGTCATATCCTTAATGAGATCCTAAGTTGATTCTAGTGTTTAATTGTTCAAAGTACCTCAAATATTGTATTAATTATCTACCTAGTTATTTGATTTAGCCTATTGGAGAAAGTCTAAATTTGTAACTAAGGTGATAAACCATGAAGTTGGAACTTTATGAACATCTCATTAAACCTCTCTCAACTATCATATAAGGTCTCTGAATTAATATGAGCATAGGAATTGATGTCATCCCTCAGTTTGGTGGTTTTGGTTGGTGGAAATTACTTTTTTTATATTAGATGATTATATATATGGTGATAAATCCCCTAAGTATAGAATTCAACCATTTCTTATCCCAATTCCTCAATGAAAATGGAAATAATCTTATTATAATTGCATCATTAGTGACATAATTAACCTTCAAGTTGTTAAAAAGCTCCGAAAAATTGCCTTTATGCATAATAAGATCCTTATTTTGTAGTCCATCAAATTAGACTAACTGTTTTATCATTTGCATAATGTTTAATTTAATCTCAAAGTTGTTATTAGTAATGGTAAGTCTCATAATGCTGGACTCGGTCCTTACCATGTCTGGCTTAGCATAGTTAAACATTATCCTTAGCTAGTCTACTATAATTTTTGGTTTTTTAGTCTTAATCTTATATTCCAATTCCTCTTTCTACTGATCTAGCTCTACCTATCTGAGCCAAGTCCCTCAAAGTTTTCTAATAATGTCTTAATTTATGGATCTTGTCTAACTAAATGAAATGGATTTATTAAGGTTATAAACTAACCCAATGAACTAATTAAAGGACAAAACACAAAAGTCATCAAAATAACTCAAAAAATTGTAATAACAATAAATGTAAGGAACTAAAAGGAGAAATAATGATTAGATTAATAAGAATCAAGTTTGCCTAATATTATAGTTGCCAACAATAATGTTAAAAAGTTGATACTTAGAATCCTACCCTATAGATTCACAAAGGTAAGTGCACCTACAGAACTATAGTATAGTGACAATGAATATTGAGTGTCGATCCCACAAGGACTACAAGTACTAGTAGTTACATGTTTCCTATTATCTAACCTATAAAATAAGGAGATAGTTTAATTAAAAAATAAAACTAAAATAAAGTTCAACACAACTAGTAATTGACAACATAAATCATTTAAAGATTAACCAAATCAAATAAGTAACACCTAGGTAATGAATCCCCTTAAATTTTCTTAAGCTATTATCCTTTTATCATATAATTTAATTAAAGTTCATTAGCCCATGAAAATTCTTATGTTAATATCTTTCTCAAAATTATTAACCCCTAATCTTAGGTTGATTAACTTAACTCTTTCCATTTAAAACCCTTAAGATTTCTTTGATCAATTTATGAATTTCCATAAGTGTTTTACACGTGGAAAATTCAAACAGAAGAAAGCGGCAACATCCCAGTGAATAAGTCATAATTTCTTTGCCAATTTTTATTAATTAAAATAACAGGGAAAACAAGTTTGCCCTTTTTTTATATCAAAATTGAAGTATCAAAGATTAGAGAGTTCTCCTGTCCTAATGAGCTCTCAAATTCATGAGTAAGTATTGCAAGAAAGGAAGAAACATAAGAAAGAACTCTTCTCAATAATAAATCCAAATCCTTTCCAATAAAGACCCATAACACGAAGCTATATATAGTAAGGATAGTAGGGACCATATATATATGTATGTATGTATGTATGTATGTATATGCGCTAAGGTATGGCGGCAGGATGAAGGCTAAAGAAGATGACATTACAACAAAGTTTGGATTTGGCTACAGCTTATTTAGTACAAATTTCAAAATCATCAGTAAAAGTCAACTTTGGTGATGATTTCCAGAAACGTTGCCAAAGGCTTACTGTTTTACGAATTTTCACAATATCATCACTAAATGCAAGCCCTAGGCAACATTTTATGAGCATGGATTTTTGTCACTAAAGTGTGAGCCTTTGACGATGAATTAGCATGACTTTTTGTAATTACTTTTGACATCGTTACAAAAAATTGGACTAAATCATCGCTAAAAGCTTAATTTATAATTATGAATTCACTAACTTTTATTTGATTATTTTGTAACTGAACATTATGTTGAGAAATTTTAAATTTAATATTACTGACAAAGTAAAAATAAATTTAGCTAAAAACTTTCAAATCACTTCAATAATTTATTAAACTATAAGCTTAAAATTAATTAATATTACATTTATTTAAAATTTTTATTTTTCTTTTTAAATTATACGATTTGACAATTTTATATGGTATCCCAAAATTTTCAAATAGTTTTAATATGAAGTTTGTAATGTAATGATACATGATTCTCACAGAAATAACAATCAATCTATTGATATATGGTTAGTAAAATAATATAATGATATATGGTAAGTAATATAAGATTTTAACTAGAAGTTCAACAATTCTTGTAGACAAAACAATAAATAAAATTTCATGTGTATTCCATGAAAGGAAAAAGAAATAATTACTTTTCTGGATTCCAAGTGATATGAGACTCAATAGATAAGGTAAAGTAGTTTCCCATGTCTAAATTACTAGGAAGGCTCTTTACATGTTCAAAGGAATTAATTGAAATAGTTAAAGATCATCCCTCGATAGTTAGCTTATTGATACGCTCTTCTAAAAACTTCTTAACTTTAACTAAACTAGTAGAAGATATAGTGAATGATTTCTTAGAGGCAGTATGGATCTCTAAATTAAATGAATCACAAGTAAGGAAAAAATAGTATAGAACAATCAAAACTAAATTAAATGATATAAGGAACCTAAATTCAAACATATACATACTCGATTGAATGACTCCATCATCGTCACAATGAACAGACATAGTTTTTACAATGGACGACTGTTCCAAAACAATCGTCACAATGAGCGTAAGATATCGCAACCACTTTCATTTCCGTCTATGTTCACTTGAAGATTTGAGGAAGCTTTACACAACACATATTATATATAATCTTACATTCATCTAGTAGCTTCCTAACAGAAAATGAGATACAGATAATAAAGAAAAAGAGTTAATCAGATGATACTAAAAATCTTAAAGAAGAAGCTCGACCATTAAAGGCAAGGGATGATTAAACTTTAAAGAGGAGATTTGTTGTGTATCGATTTGTTCTTCATCAGGGAGAATTTTACCACATTCCTCCTATTAGAGTTCATTTTTACAATCGAAAACTAATTGAAATGTCGACATTTTGTAATGAATTTACGTTGATAGTTTTATTATGAAAAGTTAATAGAAAGAAAAAAAGCCATAAATATAACCAATATAATAGCAGAGTGTATAATTTAATAAGGAAACAAAAAATTATATAAAGATATATGCAATTAACAAAATATTCATAGAAGAAGCAAAGAACCTCAGAACTTAGTTTTTTTTAACATAATCCACTATACAAGCACATTTTATGTTTGTTAGTGACCGATAAAGATAAATACCCAGAACAGATGGCAGAAATTAATAAGTGATATGTTATCTTTAAGAATAAAAGAATTTTTATTGATTGTTCCAACATTTTAACAATTTTAATTTTATGATCTATTAACCCAGACAACTTCATATAATTAAGTGTGCTTTTCTCTAAAGTCATTATTCTAAAAAAATAGTTGGTTTCCCTAAGCCCCTCCTTAGATATGGAGAGAGCTACTGTGATGGAATTCAAAATAGAATGAAGTGCATAAATAGTAAGGACAACCATAGGCAATCAATAAGATGCATAAATTACACAGAAAATGGATGTAAGAAATCCAAACAGATAAACAAATCAATTTTAGAGCAGTTAAGCACAAATTTACAAAGAGGGAAGACTTACCTGAAGATTTTAATGAAGAATAAGGATCGAATTTGTCTCTTCAAAGCAAGAACCTATGATCTCTAACTACTAGTTGGAAATATGGATTAGGCAAGAAGACATTTAGTACAAAAGAAACAAGTAATTTCATACCTCGAGGTTAGCTTTTACTTGCGATGGGAGTGATCTGTGACTCCTCCAAGAGAAACTAATGACTACCTATCGCAAAACAATGACCAAAGGTAAAAAGAACAAGAAAAGGTGATAAGCAAGATAAAGGAACTTTCGATGGTTCAACCCTAATTAGGAAGCATTTGGAGACTCTTTTGGTAAGGGAGGCTTTCAATTTATGTCCTCTATTTGGATAATTAGGTTTTCAATTTCTTAAAATGATGTGGTTTTAACTTCACCTTTGGTAATAAATTACAAAAATCATCGTGAAAACTATTTCTATATACTAAAGTTTGTATATTATAAAAATTATATATAATATATAAATTCTATATTACAATTAGATTTTATATATAATAAATAAAGAATTGTGATTGAATAGACTAATATGATAAGTAAGATATGAGCAAATTTATCTATTATCCATACAATTATAAATCATTATACTAATTATAATTATTATCTACACATTCATATTACATTATATTAATTTCCATGTATAATTATATTTATTACAATATAATTAAAAAATAATTGCTATATAGTAAAACATGGAAATCAATATTCAATATTAATATCATATTTTTAAAATCAATTTTAAAATTATTGACAATGATTATTGGTCTAAAAATAAATTTAGCTAACAATAATGTTATTTAAAAAATTCATAAAACTAAAATGCTTTTATTTATATCTTTTAAAATATATGATTTGACAATTTAATGTGGTATCATAAAACTATTAGCGAAGATTTGCAAAAAATGTTGCCTATAGTTTTCAGTTACGAAAATTTAAGGACTTTTAGCGACATTTTTTGGACTTTTAACAGTGACTTTTTTGGTAACCAAATGTCATTTCTATTGTAGTGTGAAAATAATAAATATGTTATATGACCTTGACTTTAAGATTGTTATTCTTTGGATTGCAATGCATATGAAATTTTATCTTAGAATGGAAATTGGGGAATGTCTCACTGGTGAACAAAAAATCCAAGTCATTATGTGATGTCCTCAAATATAAATTATTTGAGAGCTCAAAATATATGCCATTGATACCTTCAAATTAAGAGTTTTTTTTCTATACATAATGTATAAATATCCTCAGGATAAGAAGATATGCCTTCTTCTTCAACACACTTGAAATTTAGTTACCTATATTAAGCATATCAAAGAAATTAAAGTATACAAGTTTTTGTAAAGGCAGGAAAAAAGCCTTTTATGTCTTTTCAAGGTTTACATGAAAAGACATAAGTCCTTATTATATTAGAATGTTCAAAATTAACTTTGATATTTTCAAATTTTTATATGTTTAATTTCAAATTGATGGAACTCCTAATCTTATTAGAATTATATTATAATTTTAATAAAATAAATTACTATTAGTTTATCCAATCAACCACATAAATGAGTCCTTCAATTCTGTCTTCGTAAGGTGTGATTTATGGTTGTACACATGCCAGCTACAGATGTTAAATTTTATCCTTGAGAAAAAAATGGAATTTAAGAGTTGGCTATCCCAAAATTCTGTTCGTCGAGCCGATGGAATGGGGGTTCATGGGGTAATTTTTCTTTCTCACTTATCAAGGCTATGCCTTTCACTTTCATCTCTATACTCTTAGAATACAAAGCGCTCAAATATAAGGGTTGCATTGTTTTGTGTTGTTGGTGCTGTTTGATCTAGTTTAATGATCGCCGGTTTCTAATATGACAAAGTTTTAGTAATAAACCTCAATATTCTGCAAGTGCATGGGTTGTTTATACAACACCTAAGGTGTCGATCCCTTAAGGAGGGTTAATCTAATCCTAAAATCTATGGCCTAACAATTGGCAATAACTGGAAATGAACAAAACTAAAACAATAATTTATTTTAATAACACAATCAATTTCAAGAATCAAATCTATAAATATAAGTAGATAGCAGATGTAAAATCCAATCAAGAATTAACCTAAAGGACTAGCCATTGAGAGAAAGTGGAAATTTACCTGACTTAACTGAAAACCTAACCGATTATGAATTATAGGATTACCAGTTCTAGATAATCCTAGGGTTGGTTACTCTCTCTAAAGTTATAACCAGTAACCTTAATTTGTAAACCCTAGTTAGATTGTGGGAATTGCAATCTTTCGATTGACTATCTATCCAAAATCCCAAATTAGATCTGAAGTTGTCCTAATCCAAAACCTAAACAAGATCTCTCTTAACACAAATTTACCAATTTGACTTAATTCTTGTTCTGTTAAGTTACCTAACTCTTGTTAGTCCAATTTAATGATTTTCACTTAGTTCAACCTCTCAGTTTATCACCAAATTATGCCCAAATAATCCAATAAAAACACGATCAATCTAATTTTATTAAATAAAAGATAAATAACCCAAAGGTGAGTTTAGCACATCTTAATATTAAAAAATTTCTATCATCAACTACCGATTCAAGTTTATACAATCACAAAATTGAAATCAAATCGAAAATATACTCGAAATGGATGACGGAGGAAGCAATGATAAAAAACCTCTTGATCCAGGAAGAACTTCGTTTAGGTTTCTTCTCCACATCTCTCTTCCTTCTTCTCTTTCTCAATCACTCGATGAACACTCTAGGGTTTCTCAATTGATGGCTATGAAAAAGCTCTCTACCTCTATTCTTCTTGTTCTTTAGATACCTTGGCAGCCTTAGGTTTTTTCTGGGGTCAAAAAGGTATGAAAAATCCTTAGAAATTTGACGTTTTTACTTATTTGCACGTTTGCCCGACAGAGGACACAATTGTGGCCTTGCTGCCACAATCTTGGGCTAGATTTAGGGCCACAATCGTAGGCTGTGTCATAGTCTTCTATCTTGATTGTGGCCTATAGGCCATGATCGTAGGTTGGCTCCAGTGCTTCTATCACGATCATGGCCTATTGTGCCATGATCACGGGCCATTGTTTTAGCCCAAATGTCTTCAAAACTTCTATATTCTTCGATGTTAACCCAAAAACACTAATAAACATCAAGGTAACTCAAAAACATAATATTTAAGCTCAAAGACTTATACTAACCCCCAAAAAACACTTGAACATAATTAATTAACAAGTCAACACAATTCTAGCTTAAGCACATGTTAAACAAATAAATTAACACTTATAAAACATGATCTAAATCACGGTTATCAATATCCCCACACTTAAACATTTGCCACTTCTTAAGAAAACAAAACAACAAATACACAACACATAATGCAGTATTAAGATAATGAATTCAATTTCATGAAATAAATTTAACTTAAAATGCAATCATTCGAGTCATTTCAATTCGTTAACATGTAAAATCTACGTCTAGGGGCTTTAAACTAAATGTATAGATTAATCCAAATCCAAGTGATAATTACTTACCCTTTTCAATTGCACTCACACATTAATAATTCTTTGGTCATTTAGACTTTATAACTACTCCTAAGTATGTTTTCATGAAAAGTCAAGCTATTACAATTTCGATAGGTTTTTATTAGCAAACACTTATTTACTTATTTAAACAAGGACCTAATCTTTTACTCGGAGGCAAACATTGGTGATGAATGTCAATTTGGTTAGTTGACTAAGTCATTTTTTTACTTAACTACTTAGTTGCAATGCCATTATAACTTTTGGACATAGAGCCACATATTTGTAATGCGTGTCAATCTAGTTACTCAGCTATATCACATTCTTAACTAGCTAATGGCTCTATTCATAACCTGAAGGCTAGCGGAATAATTTTTTTTAGGAACTTTTTTTTATATTGACTATCTTGTTGTTTTAGCTACTTGTTTCTATAAAAGATACTAGCAAAGTTACTTAAGTTGAAAGGCCTCAAATTATGAATGAATGTGACAATTTAGAGGGTGAAAAATTTAGACTTAGTCCTAATTAAGTTGCATATTTATCCAAAGACCCCAATTCACTAATTTTGCGAGCTAATGATTCTACACAACTTACTAGACTATGTTAAAAATTAAATAAATTCTAATCCATCAATGCCATTGACCAAATTCACAAATGTAACCTAACAACTACCATACAATATACAAAATCACATTCAAACTAAAACACATAACCCTCCCCACACTTGAATGACACATTGTCCTTAATGTGAGAAGTGAACAATAAAAACTTATAAGTAAAGAAGAAGCATAAATTGAAGTAAATAGAAAACAAAAATAAAAATGAGAAATAAATTTTAAAAAATAAAGAGTGTTAGACAAAGTCTCATAGAGATGGATGTAGTGATGGTGTTGGAGGTGGTAAATGGACGCCCTTAGAGAATTGGTTATCCCAACTTAACACAAATCAATAAAGCTTTACTGAAAGTTCAAAACAACTGTAACTAAACCTAACAATGTCAATCAAACTACTAAACGTGGTAATTTACAGTCCTTAGCTTGACCTTGCACCCATGAAGGTATCTTAATTATTCGAAAATAAGTAGCTTGACCTTGCACCCATGAAGGTGTCTTAATTATTCGAAGATAAGGAAATCACTTCTTTGTCCTTATGAATCACTCCTCTAAGATATAAATTGCAACGATGCCCATTGACCTTAAAAGTCTCTTTGCTAGCATTTTCCAGTTTGAGGGCTCCATGATTGAAAACTTGAATGAACGTAAATGGTCTGCTCCATCTAGATTTAACTTCCCTGGAAATAGCCTTAACCTTGAATTATATAGCAGGACGATGTCTCCTACTTCATATTCCTTTTGTTTATGATGAGAATCGTGCCATTTCTTTACCTTTTCCTTCTATGGTTTGGCATTGTCATATGCATTATAATGAAACTCTTCAAGTTCATCTAGATTGTAAAATTCCTTTTTTACCTGCTTGTTTCTAATCAAAATTTAATGCTTTAATTGCCCAATAGGCTCAATGTTCTAAGGTGATGTTACGATACGTGTTTTAAAGCTATTTTACAGGCCCATAAGGCATTGTCTAGATTTGTTCCCCAATCCTTCCTAGAGTTGTTCACCTTCTTTTCCAAAATTCGTTTCAGCTCTCAAGTGACAACTTCCACTTGGCTACTAGTTTGTGGATGATAGGGTGTAGCAACTCGGTTGTGCACTCTATATCTTTTTAGTAGAGCATCAAAAGATTTGTTGCAGAAATGTGTACCCCCATCACTTATTATCGTACGTGGCACTCCAAAAGGGTTGAATAACTATTTCATGAAATTTTACACTACTTTACCATCATTGGTTGGAAATACTACTGCTTCAACCCAATGAGAAACATAATCCACTCCCACTAGAATTTAAATATTTCCCATTGAAGATGGAAAAGGACCCATAAAATCAATGCCCCATACATCAAAGATTTCCACTTCTAAAATGTTGGATAAAGGCATCTCATCTCTTTTGGAGATGTTACCTATTCACTAGAATCGATTATAATGCACTACAAAGGTCTGAGCATCCTTAAACAATTATAGCCAGTAAAACCCACTCTCAAGTATCCAAGTTATTGCCTTGTTGGCTCCATAATTCCCAGCATATTGACCTTCATGACATTGCTTTAAGATGTCTAACATTTCTTCCTCTAGAATGCACCATCGCATTAACCAATCAATGCTTACTCTATATAAAATTGGCTAATCACATATACATTGGTTATAATCGTGCAAGAATTTCTTCCTTTATTGGTAAGCTAGATTTGATGGAAGTTTACCACTGGTAACATAATTGGCTAGGTTAAGGGTGTGGTAACAAACCTTTTCTCTGTTTTTAAGGGTAAAGGGAAAAGCCTGATTCTAACTGCATCTTTCGACATCTGATGGTACCGAAAGGTACCAGAAATTTCAAAGAAGTTCACTATGTGTGCATTGTGGTCTTCATTTGTTAGTCCTTAAAATTGCACATTCTGTTGAAACATGTTTAGGATGATTGGTTTTATCTCAAATGAAGTTGCTTAAATGGGTGGCGTAGCTACTCTTTGGTTCATCGCATTAAACCCTGGTCTCATGAAGTCCATAAGGTCTATTGTTGACACCATTTGTTCGTTACGTGGTCTATATTTTGCTGAAATTCTTCAGCCATTGTTAATTTCTTGATTTCTTCTTCATCCTACTAAATTCCTAATGGTTAGTTCTAGTTGTGTGATGTCTAAGTATGCACTTTTAGCTGCGTGATTCGTACCTCTCGTGACCGTTGGGTTCATACAAGATCACAATTTCATAAATTGAAAAAAGAGAATGAAAAACCCAAAATTAAAAACTAACTAAACTAACTATAGAACTAAACTAATTGCCTACCCATCAATGGCGCCAAAAACTTGATTGCAGGTTTTCGATATGAAAAGGTTTTATAGTAAGCCTCGATATTTCACAAGTGCAGGGATCATTTGTGTAGTACCTAAGGTGTTGATCCCACAAGGATGGTTAATCTAATCCTAAAATCTAAGGCCTAAACAATTTGTAGTAACTTAAAATGAACAAACCTAAAATAGGAGTTATTTTTAATCACACAATCAAGTTTAAGGAACAAATTTGGAAATATAAACAAATAACAGATGCAACAACCAATAAAGAGTCAACCTAATGGACTACCAATTGAAAGAAAGGGGAAATTTATCTAACTTTAATTAAAACCTAACCGATTATCTATTATTGGATTACTAGTTCTAGAAGGTCCTAAGGTTGATTACTTTCTATTGAGTTATAACCAATAACACTAATTAGATTGTGGGAATTGCAATCTCTCGATTAATAATCTATCCAAAACCTAAATTAGATATGAAGTTATCCTAAACTATCGAAAACCTCGGCAAGATCTCTCTTAAAACAAATTTACCAATTTGATTTAATTGTCGTTCTATTAAATTACCTAACTTTGGTTAGCGCAATTTAATGATTTGCAATCGCTTCACCCTCTCATTTTATCACAGAATTACGCAAGAGCAGAATTAAATCATAAATCATCCAAAAAATATAAATCAATCAAATTTCAATAAATCAAAGATAAATAACCTAAAGGTGAGTTTAGACAATCTAAACATTTGAACAATTCTATCATTAATGGCTAATTCAATTATATACAATCAAAAAATTGAAATTAAACTACAAATAGACTCGAAATGGATGAAAGAGGCAGTAATGATAGAAAACCTCTTGATCTGGGAAGTACTTTGTGTAGCCTTCTTCTCTATGTCTCTATTTCTTCTTCTCTTTCTCAATCTCTTGATGAACTCTCTAGGGTTTCTCAATTGATGGCTGATGCAAAAGCTCTTTACCTCTATTCTTCTAGTTCTTTTAATACCTTAGTAGCCCTAGGGTTTTTTCGAGGTCAAAAAGGTCCAAAAAATCCCTCGAAACTTGACATTTTTACTTATTTGTGTGTTTACCTGACACAAGCCATGTGGGCTAGATCTGGGTTTTATATTGCCACGATTGTGGGCGGTGTTGTAGTCTTCTATTGGCTCCAGTGCTTCTGTCACAATCATGGGCCATTGTTTTGGCCCAAATGTCTCTCAAACCTGTCCGTTCTTCGATGTTATCCCTGAAACACTAATAAACACATCAAGGTACCTCAAAAACATAATATTTAAGCTCAAAGATTACTAACCTATAAAAAACACTTAAACACAATTAATTAACAAATCAACGCAATTCTAACTTAAATACATGTTAAACAATTAAATTATCACTTAAATACAAATCAAATTAAGACCTAAAACATGATTTAAATCACATTTATAATTTAACTTCTAATTTAGGAGCTTATAGAGTTGATGTAGATGGGAAAGAATGAAAGCAGAGAGAAAAAAGTGAAAGATTAAGATCAAGAAAGGGAAAATCTAGCTATCAAGTAATAATATTTGCCAATAACACTAGTGTATTTATCAATAAAACTGTCTACTTAAAATTTACATATCATTGAACAAGAACAATTAAGAAAGTAACATACTTGGCATATGCTTAACAATCTTCCTCATCTAAAGAATCAAGCGCAAAAATGATCCACCGGTTGAAAATTTAGATTTACATAAATTAATTAATGCATCAATTATGCAAGTTATAATGTCACAGTATAACTAAATGATTAGGAAGTTGTGGTTTGATGTTTAGGAGAAGAAGGCCATATTTTCATCACCAGTGTAACAACATTAATCAATGATTAAGAACTACAAATCGCTAATTTTACTACATCCATAAAAAGTTTATCTCTAGAAATAAAGAGAGATGCGATAAAATGAATAGTAAAAGCCAATAAAGTTTCAATGTGATGGTTCTTTCTTTAAACAACTGAGTAAGACTTATTTTTAAAGAATGGAAGGAGATTGGTAATTAGAGAAAATTTAACTAATATATGTTCAAAAAAATATATCAAATAAAATCTCATGTTGCTGTTTATCTAATTTAACAAATAAATTGTCTTTTTATTAATTTGGAAATTTGAAATAAGAGATAGAGCAAACACGTTCAATAGGGGGTGAATTATGGTGACTTAAAAATTTTGGCAAGTGACTATCAATTCGTATAAATGATAGGAACCTATTAAAAATTAAAACGAAAGGAGTTTGTTAAAAAATAAAATGAGAGGAACCTACTAAAAAAAAAATGAAAGGGGTCTCTCACAAATCAAAAACAACAGTAACTAAAATGTAGAAATTTAATAATTAAGGAAAGGAAAAGAATGACACAGCCAATTTATACCGATTCGGCTTATAACAAAGCCTACGTGTAGACCCCAATTATCCAACTTGAGTATTTCACTAACAAATCTCTAAGTAGTAATTTGAGTAGCCTCTCCAAGCTCATAAGTACGTATTTTTCAAGGTTCTTCAACCTTCCACACTAGTAGTATTTAATAAGCCTTTACAAACTCTCAACAAATGAAAGTAGGATTTACTCAATATGAGCTTCAATGAAGATTGATCTCTCTCTTAATAGAGTATTTTCACTTTCTAAAACTCAGAGGGTATAGATGTATCTTTTCTAGAACAAGTATTAATGTTGTTGATGTGTTTATGAAATTTGATATATGTAATCGAATGTAATAGTTCTCCTTTAAATAGAAATTCCTTTCAACTAGTAATTGCTTTTGAATCGACTTTGATTATGTTAAAATGTCTTTCTCACTATAATTGATAGATTCTTCAGGTATCTAGTTGTTGTTTGAACAACACTTTGACTGTGCTTGTAAAGCCACTATCGAATTAGTTAAATAGAAGGATCCTTTGTCCGTACAAAAATGATAGGAGCTATCCATTCCAGAATTTTCCAGACTGTTTCTTACTATCAGAGTGAGTTTGTTAGATTGATCCTTAAAAAATAGGAAAACGTTTTATTTTTATTTAAAGAGATAACTAAGTTATATAAACTTGTTTATATCATTATCATTCAAGATAAATCCAATAATTTTGAATTTTGAAATGTAACTAATTATTTATTGATTGTTATTATCAAAATCAATAATTTAAAAACCTTATCCTAACAATCTCCCCCTTTTTATGATGACAAGCATAATAGATATATTTTCAAAAATTCAAATAACTAAAAAGAATTTGAAAAAAGATGCCTATAATCTTTGTATGTCCTTACTTATAGTCATGACTGAAAGGAGTCTTTCTTGCTACCTTTAAGTAAGGAGCCTGTTGTTGGTTGAAAGATAACTTAAATGCAAACATATGAATATCAAGTATCTATCACAAACAGAGTATATCACGAATTTGAAAACACAAGACCATTTCGCTAGTTAGTAAAATATATCATTTCAACAAATTTTAAAATTTCAAAATTATCAAAACAAAAATAATATCAAAACAATTAAAGCAAAAATATATCTCCTTCAACTTTTCCCCTTTGTAATTACCAAAAGGAGGGGGAAACAATCAAGGAAAACAACTATAAGAAAAAGAAGAGTCAGAATAGTCCAAATCTACAAGTGTAAAATCATGAACATGCATAAACCAAAAAAAAAAGTCATAACATCCAAAAAAATCATTAGTGGAAAACGTTAAGAAAAGTATGTTTGATCGAAAATATTTATGAGTTCTTAGTAGTTGTTGCACATCGTCAAGTTGGTTATGCGTTTTGTTGATCTAGCCACTCATCTCCTTCAATTGTTATTGGATAACCAGACTGTTGGAGCCTGTTGTTCTAGAGTAGGGCCCAAGACATCTGCTACCCTTTTAGTTTTCTTCTCCAACCACACATTGTCTTTCATATTATAACCAAAGTTGAATAGAATTAATGAATGATACTTACCAGGCTTGTACCATTCCAAATTATCAAAAGACGTAAATATCTTGGTCAGTAGCATCCCATAAGGTAAGCATCTTTTACTATTCTTATGGCTCCCTTTATCCAACATAAACCATATGATAATTGAGGGGAGATTCATCCAATTATCTTTCAAAAAATTATATCAACATATGTGTCTAGTAGATTGCATCATTCAACTAAATTGCTAATTGTGAAAATTGTGGACGTAGAAATCGAAGTAAGGCATCTTTGAAGAAGATCCAGCTGTGTACACCAAAGTCTCCTATCTTGGGTGTTTTCAGCATTAAGACAAATGGATTGAACAACTTCTACCAAATCCAGACCAACCACACCGCACTTAATGATATGGAAAGCCAATTAGTCCAATTGGAGTTAATTTTAGCAAATCCCGTAATATTTCTTTGGTCAATAAAATCTCACATTCTCATACCCATGACACAATGGCCAACTTGCCAACAATAATATCTTTTCTTATATGCATATAAAATGATCGTATTAGTTCGTCATATAGAGTCTCATGTAGGTTTAAGAAATTGTGCCAACCAACAGAGGAAAAATAGCAATACCTATGTCATCAAACAATATAGCAGCCATAATTCGCTCAGCAACCAGCTTTCTTTCCTTATAGCACATTTTGTATCTCTCTTCAGTTTTCATTAATTGAAACATTTTTGGTGGTGCTGAAGATTCTCTTTTCTTTTATGTAGAGATTTTCTGTTTCTTTGATCTCTTAACCTTGGGAATTTCTTTAAAAAGAGATTTTTCCCTAGTGATAGGGTCTTCTCCAGTTTCTTCAAACATAGGCTCCTTTCCTTTTTTTATTTATTCTCTCTTCCTTTTTAATGAAACTTCTTTTTTCCTTGGTTCTTCTTCAAGGCTCATTTTTTTTTCAACCACAAACATTTTCTCAACTTGGATTATTGATAGACTGGCTCTAGTTGGTGCTCTTCTGACCAGGTGAACTAGTTCCTTATTAAAACCACCATCGTCTTCAGATGCAACATCCTTCAGATGCATTTAGACCTGTAGGATTAGATCGAGGACTCAAGGATGGTTGAGGTGTAGATATTTTAGGAGTGGGTGTAGGAAAATCCTTTGATGGTGGTGACGGTGAAGGTAAAGGTGTAAATAATGGAGCAAAAGATTTTTAGACAGGAGAAGGAGAGAGGAATCTTACCTTTCTTGTTAGCTCCCCTTTACTAGAGTCTCTTGTTACAAGAGTATGCTTTTATTCACTAGAAGATTGTTATTTTTCTTCTTCTTCCTTTTCTTCTTCTTCTTCTTATTCTTCTTCTTCTTCTTCTTCTTCTTCTTCTTCTTCTTCTTCTTCTTCTTCTAACAAGCTAAGGTTTAAGTCTTTAAGACTTTCTTCAACATTCTTAGATTCATATTGGCCTTTGGTCTTTAATTCAAAGCGTTTTGTGGATGAATTTGATGTTGATTCTTTTAGAGGTGATGATGAAAGAATATTCTTCTTCTTCCTGTCATATGTATATGAGGGGGTCTGTGGATTCTAGTAAAAAATGGGGCTTTTTTTATAGAAGAGGCAACAATGGATTCAGAATAGGCTTGTGTTTTGGAGTAGTTGACCATGAGTGTTAAGAAATAAGAGCTTCAAAGGCTTGTTCATGGCATAGGGTTTTGCCATAGCTAGTAGTGGGTGTTAAAGATTTCTTTTGGCCCTTAGACTTTGTTCATGCCATTTTCAAAAACAAAGGAAGCTGGTAATTACTGAAGAGATTTAACAAAAAAGAAGTTCGATTGCAATGAGATAGAATGAGTTTTAAAGGAAAACAAAGATTGGAAATAGTAAGTAACCATTTCAAAGTATGCTGAATGATTTATAAAAGTGGGTTTCGTGTGAAGATGAAAGAATGGACACGTTCTTAGGGGTATGATTATTTTCGTATCTTCTGATAGTTTGATAGTGTTACTCGTGTGATTTTAAAAAATAAGGCGACATTATTTTAGTGATTGTTATCTCTGAATAAAGTTACAGTTCCCCTTTAAATTGATAGGAGTCTTCTAAGTAATCACATTCGAAGTAGCCTTCTAAATAAAAACATTTGAAGAAGCCTTCTAATATCTACAAAAAGTAGCATAAAATCTTTGAATAGATTTAGATGTCTGATAATTTGCACATACCAAGCTCTTTTTTTATCAAGCAAAATCTATCTTCTAAAAGATGCTTATTAAAGATATTAGCTACTTGATATTCAATATTAATATGCAATAATTCAATAGTTCATTTTAAAGTGTGATCTCTAAGAAAATGATATTTAATTTCTATATGTTTAGTTCTAGAATGATGTATTAGATTTTTAGAAAAATGAATTGCACTTATTCCATCACACAATATTTGAATATGAGTTAAGTTTAGAGAGAAATTTAGGAGTTGATGCTTCATCTGCAAAATCTAAGCGTAACAACTGGTGGCTGTTATATATTCTGCTTCAGTTGTGAAAAGTGTTGTGCAAATTTTTTCTTGCAAAACCAGGAGGCTAAACATCCACTAAGGAATTGACAGTAGCCATTTCTGTTTTTTTTTGTTAACTTTATCACTTGAATAATCTACATCATAGTAGCCAACCATGTTAAATAAATATGTTTTGGATACCATAGTCCAAATTCTGTGGTTTTAAGAAGATAGCAAAAGATCCTCTTATTTGTTTAAAGGTGACTTTCTTTAGGTCAAATTGAAAACATGCACAAAGACACACAATAAGCTGATTATTTGTCCTTGAACTTATGAGATATAGAAGTGAACCAATCCTTCCTTTATATTTTGTTTCATTAATAGCTTTTCCATCTTCCTCCATGTCAAGCTTGGTTCCAGTATACATTGAAGTTCCCATAGGTTTGTCCTTTTCAAACTGATATTGCTTGATAAGTTCCTTTTCGTACTTATCTTAATTAGTCAAAATTCCATTTTTTATTGGCTTGATTTTCAATCTAGGGAAGAAGGATAGTTTACCCATTATGGTTAATTCAAACTCTCCCTGTATTAAAGCTAAGAATTCTTTACAAAAGATAGATTAGTAGCCCAAATATTATGTCATTGACATATATTTGAGCTATAAGTAAATCATTTTCCCTTTTCTTGATAAATGAAGTTTTATCTACCTTTCCTCTTTCAAATTTAGTCTCAAACAAGAATTTACTTAACCTATCATATTATGCTCAAGGGGCTTGCTTTAGACCATACAAATCTTTTGTTAATTTCATCACATAATTTGGAAGGTCTATGTACTCAAAACCTAGAGGTTGCTTAAGAAAAACTTCTTTGTTAATATATCCATTTAAAATAACACTTTTTACATACATTTGGAATAATTTCAAATTTTTATAGCAAGCAAAAGCAAGTAAAATTATGATAGACTCCAGTCTAACAACAAGAGCATAAGTATCGTCAAAATCAACACCTTCCTATCAGTTACAACCTTGAGCTACAAGTCTAGCTTTATTTCTTACCACCTAACCATTTTCCTCAATTTTATTTTGAAATACCCAATGATTTTGAATGACTAACTTGTTTTATGGATGAGGTACCAGATTCCAAACTTGGTTCCTTTCAAACTAGTTTAGTTCGTTTTCAAAACTGAAATCTAGTTTTCATCAACAAGTGCCTCTTTAATAGTTTTTGGTTCTGGTCGTGAAATAAAAACAACCTAATTATTTTTAATATATGCTCTTGTTCTTAGGCATTCTGAAGGGTCTTCAAGAATATACTAAAGTGTATCAAAAACTCTCCATTCTCTTAGTGTTCCTCTGCTATAAGTATCTAGTGTCTTTTGAAGTATAGGAGCCTATTGAGTTATACTTAGAGAAGGAGCCATCTTTGTCCTTATTTTAGAAGGACCTTATTGATCTTATGAATCTAAAGGTGCTAAATGGTACAATTTGATTTTGTGGAGTATCTTTAGGGACCAAAGGATGCTCTTTGTCATCTAAATCAATAGCTGTTGTTAAGGGTAGTGATTCATCAAATATTGTATGTATTGATTATTCTGTCCTCTTGGTTCTTTTGTTATAGACTTTAAATTCTTTGCTAATAGTTCTGTATCCCATAAATATGGCTTCAGCAGACCTTACATCAAATTTGCTAAGATTGTCATTATTATTCAACACAAAAAACTTATATCCAAAGGCTCAAAAATAGGCAACGTTTGGTTTTCTTCCTTTCCAAAACTCATCCTGGGTCTTTTTGAAAATAGGTGTTATAAGACACCTGTTCAAAATGTAACAGGCTATAGACATAACTTCTGCCTAGTAGCCATGAGGTAGACCACTTTCACATAGTATGGTCCTTGCTATATGAAAAATAGTCATGTTCTTTCTTTCAATAGCTCCATTATGCTGAGGAGTCCTTGGACATGGGAAATTATGAGTAATAACATTATCATCACAAAAATATTCAAATTTTTTGTTATCAAATTCTCCTCCATGATCACGCCGAATTAAAGGAATGCAACACCCTTTTTTCAATCTGAATTTTTCTGCAAAACTTCTCATAAACTTCAAAAGCATCATCCTTATTTGCTAGAACAAAAACCCATATAAATCTAGAATATCATCTATGATTAAAAAAAAATCATGGTGTTTACTATCAAAAATTTGAGTTCTAGTAGGACCAAATAATTCTATATGTATAAGTTTAAGGGGTTGGTTAGTAAATACAACATTCTTGGGTGGAAAGTTACTTCTTACTAGTTTTACTTTTAAGCATGGATCACAAACTTGATTATTCCTAAAGTTTAAATTTGGTAGGCCTTTTACTAATTTATTCTTAGAAATATTTGATAAAATGCTCATGCTAGCATGTCTAAATCTTCTATGAAAAATTAAGGAATCCTTATCTAAAGAAACAAAACACTATTGTTTTTTAGAAGACATGTTTTCCAATTGAGCAAAATATATATTTTGATTTTTAGGAGTAACAAACACAACGTTATCGTTATTATTATCAATTATTTCACAATGAGATGCATAAAATATGACTCTGTATCCTTTATTACATAATTAACTTACTCTAAGTAGGTTATTTTTCAGACCATCAACATGGAGAACATTATCAATAAAAGTATAGTCAAAAGCACCAATTTTACCAATTCCAGTGAACTTTACTTTGTTTTTGTCTGCAAAGACCACATTACCTCCATCTTTTATTTTAATATAGCTGAAGTGTGACATTTCACCTATCACATGTCTTGAATAGTTACTATCAACTATCCATTGATTTTCTCTTGTCACTATTCCAAAGCATATATGTAGAATGTATCATCTCAATTTAGGTACCCAAACTTTTTTGGGTCCTTTCACGTTAGTAGTATGACCTTTTGGTCTCCAAACATATATCTTAGATAATTTTTTCATTTTAAGAATGTTACAAGAATGAATAATATGTCCATATTTGCCACAGTAGAAGCATAATATAGATGGATTAGAGTTACTATCATTTTTGGCATGTAATAAGTTTTTGCTATTTTGATTAAGGCTACTGCTAGTTTTAAGAGAGAAGCTCTTGTACAACTTAATATTATTAATTTCATCATATACTATTCTTGCCTTATCAAAGACACCTTTACCATTACTAAGTAATGCATCAATATTATTCTTTCCACTAAAAAATTAGCAAGATCCTTTTCTAAATATATGATTTTCCTAATATATTTTTCTTTCTCAAGTTCTAGTTCAACAATCTTTTCTTCTAATTGTTTTACTTTTTTAGGATCATTCTCAGGCAATGCATTTTCTAACTAATCCACTTTTTCAATATCAGAGTTAGAACAATGTATCACATCTTCTCCTAAATTAGCCATAAGATAAACATTGCTTACTTCTTCAAACTCTTCTTCATCAAATTTTCAAAATCTTCATCAAACTTAGCTGTAGTCATAACTTTTGTCCTTTTGAAGAAGAAGAGGACATTTTGGTTTGGTTTGTCTAGGCTTCTTTTAGTGATAACATATAATTTGAGTATTATGTGCATTGTTATTACTACCAATAACTTTTGATAGGAACTTATTGTTAGCAGTTTTCTTATTTCCTTCCCTTTTCTTTATCAGCTTCATTTCATAAACACGTGCATATTTTCTAATCATAAAATTGTATTCATCATCTCCATCTACTTGCAATTCAGTGTCTCTTTCATCATCGTTGGATCGAGCTGTTTCATCATCAGCTTTGAGAGCCATTCCTCTTCTGTAGGAGGATCCTTCATCTTGTCTAATTTTTATTTCATGGATCATCATATTTCCTCTTAGCTAATCAAGTGAGATAGTTTCTAGATCCTTTGTGGTTTTTAAGGATGTCACTTTGAGTCTCCATTCCTTTGGCAGTGACCTTAGGATCTTTGTTACGAGTTCATCATTGGGATATATCTTTCCAAAGTTCTTCAAGGCTGTGATGATGTTATTAAATCTTCCAAAGAATTTTTCTATGGATCCTCCCTATTTCATGCTAATAGTTTTGTATTAATGCACTAAAAGAATTATCCTATATTTCTTTACCTCAATTGTTCCTCTAAAGATATCCTGAAGTTTTTCCCATATTTCCTTTACTGTAGAATGGTAAGATATTTTTCATATCCTTTGAGAGAGAGTGCACAAATCAGATGATGTCCTGCTTTAGCATTTAACTGTGCATTTCTTTTATCAGCATCAGTCCATAATTCTATGTCATCAGTAGTAGGAGATGTAACTCCTATTTTGATAGCCTGCCAAACTTCAATATCCACATATTGGAGATAAATTGTCATTCTTTCCTTCCAATAGATTCCAGTAGTTTCCATTAAAATAAGAAGACTTTGTGACAGATTGTCCTACAAGACTTCTTATTTTGTTTTCCATGATTATCACATGCTGCAAAACACAATAAATGTGAAACTTCACTCCGATACTAAACAATAAAGCAAACACTTACAAGTGGGAGGTGAATTGTGTGTGACTTGAAAAATTTTACAAGTTACTATCAATTCATATAAATGGTAGGAGCCTGTTAAAAACTAAAATTAAAGAAGCTTGTTAGAAAATAAAATGAAAGAAGCCTGCTAAGAATTAAAACAAGAGGAGTCTGCTAAAAAATTGAACCAAAGGGGCCTCTTCCAAACTAAAAACAACAGTAACTAAAATGAAAAATTTTAATAGTTAAGTAAAAAGAAAGAACAGCACGACCAATTTATACTTGTTCATCCTATATCGAAACCTATGTCCAGTCCCCAAGTATCCAACTTAAGTATTTCACTAATAAATCTCTAAGTAGTAATTTGACTAGGCTCTCCAAGCTCATAAATACATATTTTTCAAGGTTTTTCAACCTTCACATTTATAGTATTTAACAAACCTTTACAAGCCCTCAACAAATGAAAGTAGGAATTGCTCAATACGAGCTTCAATGAATATTGATCTCTCTCTCAATAGAGTATTTTCACTTTCTAAAGCTTAGAGGGTATAGACATAACTTTTCTAGAACAAGTAGTAATGTTGCTGATGTGTTTATGAAATTTGATATATGTAATCAAATGTTGCCGTTCTCCCTTTGAAGCCGATCTAAGCGAGTAAGTTCTCGGTGAAGGAAAGTTGAGAGCATCGACACCCCAGTGTCTTCGCCATTGCCGTCGTACCTACCAAATCTAGAAGATTCCATGAATTGTTGAGAAAGGGGGAGTCTTTTTTAACCTAATTACTTAACGACCTCCGTAGTTATTGTCTATACACTAGCGTTTTATCTCCTGTGTTGCATTTTGGAGGGTTTCCTCATATAGTGTCCTTAGTCAGCGTTATTGTTTAAACGTTAGCATTTTATTAATGTCCCTCATGTAAACTTTTTCATTCATCCTATGATATTTATTTAATTTTTCAAAAAAAAGGAAGGAGAAAAGAAAAGAGAAAATAGTGGCCCAATGATGTGACGGTGGCACCCATCAGTATTAGTTAAGTTCCAAGATAACAGTGGCTCAGGCTGCAAAAAATATAGGAAGAGTCACCATGGTAAAGAAAAAACAAACAAAACAAAATTATTATAATTTTCAGGTTTTTATTAATATAAGATGAAAATACGAGATTTTTAAACATTATTGTTACTTTTTAAAACTGAAAAATATTAAGACTTAGTTAGGGTATGTTTTCATAATAGATTGAAAGTTTATTTGAACTCTCAATTGTTAAGACCCTAAATCAAACGAACTTTTTTAATAATCGGGCTTAAGTCTAACAGTGTTTGCTTATTTTCTCAATTATTAAGTAATTGCATGATGTAAAATATGAGAATTCATTCAATAAAATCAATCATCAAAGGTAAGATAATATTAACAAAATAAGAAAATTTATGCACAAATTAGAATTCCTATTTATGTAGGTCAAAACCAAGATTTTGAATTTCATTTCATACAAGTTAGAGAACAATACAAAATAGAGGTACTTATGTAATACCAGTCGCTACCAACGTATTTTGTCTGGTACTAGTCAGTACTAATCGGTATTAATAATAACGGTCATATACCGGTCAATACATGAAAGTTTGAAAAATATAGGGACTAAGTTGCAAAATTTTCAAAATTTTTAAACCTTTTTTTTGGGTTACATTACTTATTAGAAGAATCAGTTTTTTATAAATTATTTTACATAGTTTATTTTGGCAATTAGTTACTACGAGTGGGTTATTTTCTTGTTTTTAAAAGGTATCCCTGACGTTTTCATTTGATTAATAAGATATGCAAAGATGGTAGAATGGATAATGTAATTCAATTGTTTAATAAAATGTGCGCGAGAGGTTTTGTCCCTAATAATGTCATATTAACCTCATTGATTAATGGATAATCTAGAATGATAGTTATGTACTTAGTGTCGTAACATGCAATGTTTCAACCAATAGACTATGCAATCAAGGTCAAGTGGAAATTGCTAAAATGTTTTTAATTAGGGTGTAATTCTAAATGATAATAACTTGCAACATTTTATTAGAAAATCATCGTAGGTATGAAAGCTTAAAAGCTTAAATGATAATAACACAACCTCAATTAAGGATGAACACCATATAAAGTTTGGGCTTCTAGGCATGTAAAGTTTCTTTTAATTTTCATCACAACTTCTAGACTTTAGTGTTTCTTTTTAAATAATAGACATTTGAGCCTATTTCTTTAAATAAATAATAATATAATATCTAAAATGCTTTGCTCAATAAGACTAAATTTAATCTTTGTTTCTTTTAACCTAATTCATTAGATCCTTTCTAAAAGTCTATCTTTTATTCTTAAAATTCTATCATCCTTTCAAATAAAAAGCCTTTACACTATCTCTTCCATTCCATTAAAAAATATTTTGTACATCATCATTTTCCTCAATTTTCATTTTTTGCAACAAATTAGACTTATCATTTTCTTTTAGATTAAATTTGAAGATTTATTTTCACTCAAAGCCCTACAACATAGTTTAACCATCTTCAAGCACTTTGTTTGAAGTCTTAGTACAAATTACATACGCACATGCCTTCATCCATAATATGTGTGGTTTAATCTTAAGAGCAGGGTATAGTTATAGATCGCACAAATAATTATGGGTTGATCCCACGATGATTAGTTATTAACTACTGATTTCTCATAAACTTAATTATCTAAACTATCATAATTGAAAGGAAGGAAATAAATGAACAATTACAAAGTACCAAATTGTAATAAAGATCAAGTATTAAAAAATTTATAAACATACTAGATCCAAGTAAGATATTCCGTAGGACTTTACTATGTCTTGATTTCACTCTAGTTTAATTAAGGACTTTAGTTTCTTGGAATGAAAAGAACTTTTAAGTTACAATTATGCTTTTTCTCAAGTAACACAATCAATATTCTTTGAATCTAACTGATTGAAATCTCTTTCTAATCAAGATAACCCAAGAATGCATAACCTAATTTGAGAACTCTCGTTATAGATTTTACTTTGAGAAAGGAAGATTACGTAATTCTCTCTTGAATAACCCATTCACCCTTGTTATCCATATTGTATCTATATAAATTATCTCTTATTCTCAATGTAAGAATATGATTATTAAATCTTCAACTTTCATTCCTCCAATTCTAACTAATATAAAAATATGGACAATTTCTTAAGAAATCTACAAATTTAATTAAACCAAATTATCAATTTAAAACATCACATCCTAGAGTCTACCCTCTTAGATTTATTTCCCAATTAGTTCATGATAAATAAGAATGAACAACAAAAAATAAGAAAGAAAAAAGACAAATTAAACATCTTCATGAATTTTGAATTCTTCAATTCTTGATGAATCCTAATGAATTTCTTGATCCTCTTCCAAGATTGTCTTTCCTCTTGATCTTTAGCTATTTTTATGAAATACTAATCGACTTATTTAGCTATAAAACTTATATGTAAAAAACTCCCTTCTATTTCAATTGCCTCTTCTTCTAATAACCCTACTCTTTAAGCCTAACATGACCTTAACATGGGACCACATACACTTTATGTTGTCTTATCTTCCATTCTAAAACTTTTTACTTAAATCATCAACACCAATATAAGGTTGAACATGGACATAATTTTTACTTTGTTTGTGAACATGGTTTGAACACGGGGTCTGTTGGTTACACATGGAAAAACATAATGTCCATTTTTAGAATGTAGCCCAAACATGGAAGTGTGTAGGTACCGTATTCCCTGCATAAAATAATTTTTTAAGAAAGAGAATAGGATATGATGGAACATGGTCAGTAATATGGTATTATGTTATTGTCCTGCTCTTGAGTACGTTTTTCAATGTCTTCTAAAGCTGCTTCAAATCGATTTATTTCTTCTCCAAATACGTTTCTTTTCCTTAGAGAGTGAAACAAGATTTGGAATAAAATATATCTCATTTTTGGTTCCAAATCATATAAGAATATCAAAAATACAAGCACAATGCTATTAAAATTTATGCTAAAAGTATAGTCTATTTAGCATATATCAATCCACATGTTTTAATGTTTGTTTTCAATCCTTAGACATCACTCCAAATATTTCTTTTCTTAAAACTATAGGTAAAGCTACAAACTCTTTCTCATTCAACCACGTGTTTTATTTTTGTTGCTTTAGCACGCTTTTCTTTTAAATTCGCACCAAAATTCATTTTTCTTTTAAAATTTTCTAAATTTTTAAAGAGCTAAGTAATCATTTAGGTAGTCAATAATATGCCTAACACCATTCATATTTTACAATTAGACCCCAAACTCATTTGCTTATAACCTTTTTTGTTCCTTTAAGTTTTTCTTTATCTTCTCTTAATAAGGTAGGGTAACAATTCCATTGAATAATTTGTTTTAATATTCAGTCCTATCTCTATTTAATGCATCCAAAAACTATTGATGACATGTATTATTCCTAAATTATTCTAAGTTATAATTCCATTACAAGAAGATATTGATGGTATGGTAAAACTAGCACACATTATATTTTTATAAGGAAAGTAATTGATCTTATAAATTAAATTATTAAAATACTTAAATGGATGTGTGAGTGCTTATTACAAATTAAGCTTACTAAATTGGCTCAATAATGAGGATCTCAAATTGAAATTTACTTATTAGTTTATATGTCCTCAATATAGTGGTTATATAATTGATCCATAGACTTAAGTTTATCAAAGTATTTCATATAGAATTATTATGTTTTAATACTAATTATGACTTGTTTTATTAAGGATAGCTCAATTAGTAGTCCTTTTATATAGCATGAATTATGTGGAGATAGTTGAATAAGTAAATAAACAATTTATGACTCTAAAATAATTAGGAAGAATGTTCTAAAATTATTTATTGTAAATTATTTTTCACCATAATAAATTGAAATTTGAAAAAATATTATTGAACATTAATATAAATCAATTCTTAATTTATAAGAACAAATAAGGTTGAATTTCAATAAACTAGACACTAATTCCATACTATCTATCAAATTAGAACATGAGATGATGAAAGATCAAATTATATGTTATAACTATAAGTAAATAAGTTAAATTAAACCACTTTGATATTCACAATATTTAGGTGCTTGTGATATATTGTTAGACATTCATCTTGATCTATAATTGTAATTATTTAATTGAAGAATTAAATATAATTTAATTATAATTATCAATTCTAGGTATAATTTATTGTCATAGTCAACATATTAGAAACATAATAAGTTACATATATAAAGCAATTAAAAAGGGAAATTGATCTAAATTAAATTGGTTTTAATTACAAACTTGAAAAAATTTAGAGATAAAAAATGAGATATTTAAAATTTTTAAGATTAAATTCTACTTTTGTAATTATAACTTAATTTTATTTAGAATTAGTAAAATCCTAGGCTTTCTCTATAAAAAGAAAGATATCGAAGAAGCTAGTAGTTCTTGTTAATCCCTCTCTCAACATTTAGAAATCTCTTTCTTTAGTTTGTGAATATTTTTAGAAGTATGGAAATTCTCTTTATTTAACTTAATTTATAAGATTTTATAGATGTTTTATAGTGGTGAATCTTGATTACATCATTATTTATAAGGTGAAAATGAACACTTGCTTTATTTACAATGTATTATTGATAATTTAGGAGAAAAGTATATGTATATAAAAATGGAGGTGTTAATTTGTCGTCAAAAAAATAAATGTTTTGCATCACTTAGAAAAGACTAAGTGCAAAGGTTCGTGCAAAAAATACAAGCAACTATTAAACAGGCAATCCCTACAAAGGTGTGAGATATGTAACACAAGGTACTTTAAAAAGTTAAAACAATCCACTGTGTAGGAGCTAATGTTTCAACTTCTCAACTTTGAACTCACATTTGAAATTCATAACGATGAGTTTGATAAATTCATTAGTGAGGTACTAAACGTGTTGGATTATAGGAACAATGATTGACTTATTTTGAGTTAGTCAATATTGTAATAACTGCAAGTGCACGGTGTAGCTACAACTATACCGACAATTACAGGTAGATCCCAAAAGACAATGAATATTAGTAAATACCCTTCCTCTATTATCTAGCCTAAGGATTGATTTTGGATTTCTAATTAAAAGAAACTAAAACTAAGCAAGTAAAAGAAAATAATTAACAAAATTGAATAGAGAATTTAGGAAACATTATGAAATTATCGAAATCTAATAATTAGTAATTTGGTTTTGAATCCCCCTAAACCCTTAATAGATTGACCTTTAATAATGCAATTATTTTAACGATTTATTGGACCTTGGAGACTCCTATGGTATGCTAGTAGCTGACCCTGAGTCTACAAACAACTAATCTTAAAGTTTCTAACTAAATTACTTATGTTAAATCTTATAGGATTACATTATTTTTTTTATGAATTTCTCTATTAGGTTTGATCATAATCTAGAAGATTTATGTTATCCTATCTATAAGGTTACAATTAACTCTTTCTAATTACCATGGATCTATTCAAACCTAGGATTTCTCAATCTCTACGTATGAAATCAGATTATGGTGTAATACTTTAAAACACTAGAATATAAATAAAACAAGTTAATTGGATTACAAAAGTTCAATGAATCAATTGTGTTAATAGGAAAATCAACACATGTTAAGGTATCAAAATAGAGCTCATCTAAACTAAATACTAACTGAACATTTAGTTGCACATAATTTAACATGAAGTCAAACATACATTGAAAGGAAAACAACTAGAAAACAACAAGTTCATAATTCTAAATCTCCCTAATTATCTTCTAGCAAATGTTTTTGCGATGTAGAGGTTGTATTACAGTGGATTTAGCAATGATTTCTTTTTTTTTTTCATTTTTTTGGACCAAAATCATCCCTTTTGGATTAACTCCATGTCTGGAATCACCTCCCAAAATCTCCTTTATTCAATTGCCTCTAAACTGTTACTTTTATACGAAATTCTAGGTTTTTAGTTAATACACGATCCTGTATCATACTGTGCATAATTGAAATTTGCTGGATATCATGAAAGTGCATGGTCAATATGCACGACTGTACATTCCTTCAGATTTATTAATTCTTCGTTTTACATTGTGTTTTTGTCTGAATTCTTCTCCTTTGAGTCCATAAAGGCAATTATCACTTGGAGCACATTAAGTACCAAATATATAATAAAAGTATAACATATCAAACAAAATATATCTAATATGGGTGTAAAAATATATTCAAATATCCATCTATCAAACATCCCCACACTTAAGCTTTTACATGTCCTCAAGAAAACCATAATCAAAATTATAAATTTTACACATCAATCTCAAGCTGTTCATTTATACTATATGTCATCATATCCTATTAAATCAAATTAACATACAATTAGAGTGAAGTTGTTTTAAAATTAACTTCCTAAGGAATATTAATAGTAATCACAACAATAGTCCGATTGAAAGCGAAAGCATATCTCTTTACACTCTTACCAAGATTTCACTCAATGCCTACAAAGGTTTATGGTGAAAAACATCAAAGCTCTTAAGCAATGCATAGTAAATCTCTTACCATATGTTTGTAATAAAATCACATCTCCACCACCTACGTACAAACTAAAAACAAAAATCAAAAGGTATTTATAAGGCTGTAATGGGAATTATGTACAGTATGATTAGGATAATAAAAGGGTTAAATTGAAGGAAATTTACTACACAATATATTTCAAAACTTGTTTACAACTATACACAGGTCTTTTTGGTGCAACTCTATTAGTACCACTTACTTTTACTACTTTTCTTTTGTGCTTGTTTTTCACACATAGCTCAATTTGAGCATCCAGTACCATAATTCAATAGATGCTAGACCTTTCAAAACTTTCAAGTCTCAATAAATAAATAAAGTAAATAACCTCTAGGGTTTAAAATAATAAATAGTTCTTTAAAGAAAAATAGGAATAAGGTTAAAATGTGGGTAAAATCAATAAAAAACACTAAGGCTCAACTGGGTTATTCCTAAAGGTAAGTTCAACAGTATGGTAATTTCAAAGAAACAGATAAAAAAAGTTAGTGAATCTAAATGCCTTTGTCATATTAATGTTTCTAATTTAAAAAATATGGTCTCAACATGCACAACAAAAGCAAGTTCTAGAATTATCCTACTATACATGATATCACACATGTAAGAATAAAAAGAGCTTTAAAATTTTGGAAATTTTGCCTTTTAGGCTTAAATGCTCACAAAACAAATTAAGTTTACACTTTCATTCAACATGAAAATTTCGATGATTGTAAAAAATATGAATTAGAAAGCTAATTTCACTCTAGCCATCATCCTTTTACACACCAATTCAAGTTAATATTCAACAACAACATAGTATTCATGGATAGATTTCAACCAATTCAAGATATCAATTAATACAATTTATAATCATGATTATAATAAATTTGAAGAAATCAGTTTAAAATTTAATCAACCCATCCCTAGACTTAAAGTTGTTCATTGTCCTCAATGTACATAACACAATCAAATATGCAAGTGAGAGGGTTGTTTGGTACTGTCCTAATTATGGTGATTTCTTTGATTTTGATCCATCCAATATGAAACTAACATCCTTGCAAAATGTTAAAAAAAAGGGTTAAAAAGAAACAAAAGAAATAATTTAAAAAAACAATAAATTCCTATATTAAGAGAAAACCAACAATAATATTAAAATTGAAATAAAATTAAAACTAACCAATGGATTGTCTCCTATGCAGCGTTTCTTTAATGTTAATCACTCAATGTAAACTGTATGTTTAATATCATCCTAGATTAATAATCAGCGGCTTGCTTCCACTCTTTTCTCTACAAAATAGTTTCATAGCCTATAAACAAACCACTTATTGCAAGATAATATCAAAGACCTAATTTATCGAATTAATAAACTTAATTTCAAGCAATAATGCCTTTTTTAATGACACGCTATTAATGAAAGAGGGAATAACTGTTGGATTGGAAAATAAAGCATGCACGATTTGGATAAAATAGTTTATTTCAAAACTTTTTAGAAATCAAAATTGTAGCGGAAGCAACATAACCAAACCAACATGCATAGCCATACATGATACGATATAAGGAGAATAAACATAAGAATAAGGTGGTAGAAATTATATTACTGACTCCTTCGCGACAGCTATAACTCCTCATTGTGCTATCCTATCCTCGGCAATGTATCCTCTCCTAAGAGATATATCCTCGTCTCATTATTGTATCCTCTTCTCGATATTGTGTCCTCGACCAATTCTATCTACCACTTGTTCTTCTTGGACAACTTGGTTAACAAGATCCTTTAGTGGGAAAGGAGAAGAAAACTTGAAGAGATTTTTTCCTTAGAAGAAATAAGCCAATTTTTGAGACACTTCTCATGCAATTTTTGTCTATACCATGCAAGATAGGAGAGAGGGAGTCAAAAATGCAAGAGCGCCTTCTTACACCTTCTCAATTTTGGTTTTCATCAAAAGAAAGAAGAGATTTGCATCAAATGGATCACTTTATTCTTTAATCATTCATAAAGAAGCCAATAAATGAGACTCTTATCATTTGTCTTTAAGATGGCTATATGAAAAGACAATTAACCTAAATAAGACATATCAATTTCAGTTTTTTGATGAAAGAAGGAAGATGGTCCATCATAATGCACCTCTTTCTTATTTAATCCAATGAATGCTAATAGGTTACATGTTATCATTGAAAGGCTACCATTAAACTATTTAATGATAAGGTCATTACTCTATTTAATGATCATAAAACATGTTAAAACCATCTTTAATATAGCAAATCAATACTAAATGTGCAGCTGCACATTTAACCCATTAAAAACGAAATTCTACCTCCATTTATCTTAAATAACTTTGTTTTAATTTAAGTAATCTAATTAATCAAATTAAACCAAAGCATCCATTTCTAAATATTCAATTGGGATTTTAATTAATAATTAATTAGTATAAGCTCAACATTCAATCATAGGCTTTAAAAACTCTATTTGTATTTCTTACTTTACTTGATAAACCTCCTAGAAGCCAAGTGAGGAATCTTATTGGACTTAGATAATTCTAGCTACAATAAGCCCAGAATTAATTTAATCTCATTAGAATTAATTCTAGCTTGTTAACTAAATGTCATTCCATTTTACTCTATATGGTGATTAATACATAAGATCTCATCTTGGTGTTAAGATTTGATGGGTAGCTAGTCCATCAAACTATTGGCGCCAGTTTAATCACCAATTTCCACAAAACATCTAAAAGTGATGATATCATTATAAACTATTTATTTGAGTGAATGTTCCCTGGTACATGTTTCAATTAATAATTCCAACATACAGACACTGGATTAATACTCTGTAAAAATCCATTCAGATCATATCAAGAATTATAATGAAACACATATGAGATCACCACTCATCAAGATTGTGGTCCATAATAAACAAATGCTCGAGTTGTATGTTTTAAGATTAAAGTAACGACTCACTTTATTCTTAAAAGATACTTAATTCTAGATTCATTTAATAGTGCCATTATCAATAGTCAACTACTATCATGATACGAAACTCATCATTCCCTCGAAGTAAACTCCTTTACCTACATGGGGATAAATCGCAACACTACAGTCTAAACCATAATCAAGCGACCAACTTGATTATTCAACTGTGAATCCATTATTTTAGATTCTTATAATATAAATGTTTCCTATACATCTCTATGTATATGTATATTACTTACAAAAGAATCTCGGTACCTTATGACTAGATATATAATACTCATAAAAACCAAACTGTTTTTTTATTAATAATAAATATTTTCATTACAAAACTATAACTAGAAGAAAATTAAGTTATAAGTAGACTTGCTTTCTAGGGAAATATATTTACATAACTCCAACAATAGCAAAACTCCCTGTGTCATTGATTGGGTCGAACAGTTTATCTTTGAGGAAGTGGTAATGCTCTATACTTAAGGTCACTACCAATACCTCATCAATAGTTTCATTACTTAGTTCCTCTGTCAGCTCTTCCTCAACCTCCTCTATCCTCTCGTCTTCTTCTTCTTCTTGGACATAGACTTGTAGCTCATCTTTTTCAATTATCTTCTTTCAATCCTCTACTTTCTCTTTTTGGATGGAGGCTTTTTTATCTTCTTCTTCAAGAGGCTTTTCTTCACTACTAAGGGTGATTGCCTCTCGGCCGATAATTTCAGTTTCAGTATAACTGGGCAAAGTCCCTTACATCTTATCAAATAATATATCCACTAGATAATCGATTTAATTTACCATATTCTATATACAAGCCTCTGTTTCCTTATGCCTCACATTTAAATCTTGAATAAACTCGATCATCATATTTTTTAGGATAGTAGTTACCTCCTTGCCTTCTTGAAATATATTTTTATTTGTGAAATCGACCATTGTCTCTTCTTCACTCTAGGATGGTTGGAAGCTCTAATTATTCTCATTATATGCAAGTAAAGGAAGTCTCTTATCGAATTCATGTTGACTAACTACTCTCTCAACAAGACATTCCATTAGTTAATCTATAATACTTTCTTTTTCTTCTGAAAGCTCTTTTTGAAATATCCCTCCATTCCCAACTTTTTCTTTTCTTAACTCTCAAATACACGCTAGTCAGATTTCATTTCAGCAAGGGTTTCCATTAATTTATCTTCCATAGTTGGCTCATTAACTGGAGGTGCTTGGTGCCGTAAATATCTAACCAGAGTGTAATTATTCTATCCACAATTATAACAATTTCTCTACTCTAAATTGTAGATATTCTCATATAGTGCACCTTGAGGTCGATTGTACGTGCTCGATTGTTCATGATTGCACTGATAACTCCTACCAATGTCGCTACATGGTCTGAATATCGGTTAGCTTCTGAAAACATACGAGAACACCTCACTCTCCCATGTGATGATGTCATAGTTTGTGAAGGCATATCCTGACTCCTATAAAAGTACTAGCCACTCCATCCTTCTATTGTGAGTTGTGGCTATGATAATGAACCATGATTCCTACAATAAAGGCAAAAAGGCCACTTTTGACCCTAAGTTTTGCGTTAATTGACAAGTTTGACCCAAGCATTCTAGAGTGAATAATTCTAACCCTAAAATTTGAAAAAGGTTAAAAGTGTAACCCCATCCTAATGGAATATTTAAACCCCTCTATTAAGTGTCAAATCAGCACTAACCTAGTATTTTTGAAAATTTTATTATTTTATACCCTTGTGCCACATCACTGCTAACGTGGAAAAGTGGGACCCTTTTTTTTTAAATATTAAAATTAATTTATTTGTAAAACACAATAAATGTGAAACCTCGCTCTGATACCAAATGATAAAGAAAACATATGCAAGAGGGTGGAGAATTATGCGTGACTTATAAATTTTACAAGTTACTATTAATTCGTGTAAACAATAAGATCTTGCTAAATTTCAACAAAAGAGTTTGTGAATAAAAAGAGCCTATTAAAGTTTTAAAAAAAATGAAAGGAGTTTGTTAAAAACGAAAGAAGTTTGTTAATGTTAAAAAGGAAAGGAGCTTGTCAATGTTTAAGAAAAGAAAGGAGCTTGTTAACATTTAAAAACGAAAGAAACCACTTGCAATATTAAAATACAAGGAGCCTATTCCAAAAGTAAAGGAACCTCTTGTAAATTAAACACACACACAGTAATGTAGAAAATTCAAAAGTTAAGAGAGAGAAAGAGAGACATAATCGATTTATGCTGGTTCACTATAAAAACTCCCAAGTAGCAAAATTTTTGACAAGCCTCTTCGAGCTAACAAGTACATATTTTTTAAGGTTCTTCAACTTTCCTCACTCTTAGTGTTTAATAAACCTCTATAAGCTTTCAATAAAAATGTATAAAGAGTTTATTCAATGTAAGCTTCAAGAAATAATGGTCTCTCTCAGTAAAGTGCTTTCACTTTCTAAGACACAATGAATTTGACAAAGATATGACATTTAAGAATATTGATGAAGTTGAAGTATTTCAAAAGTCTAACGTATTTGCAAATGTAGTGGCTTTTCTTTAAGTAGACATTTTCTTCAACTATCTATTGCTTCATTTATATTCTGAGTTGACTTTGAATCTAACAAATCTTCAATATCATCTTTGTTATAATCTTCCAATATTCAGATGGTAAGAGAAAAATTTTGATAAAAAATATTAGAGCTAATTTCTCAAATTATGTGATTGGAAAGATTCTTCTGGATATCGTGGAATCATTTTTAATAAGGTAAGTTTGTTGAGAAGGTTCTTGCAAGAATCGTTACTTATAAAAGGAAATAACTGCAATAATGAATTTTGAAAGATTATATGGTTGTCATCAAAATCATTAATAACAAACCTTGAGCTAAAAAAATTGATAAATTCCATTGGAAAATTCATCGCCTCATGAAAAATGCTTATGTACTTCCAATGGATTGTATCATACACTTTGCAAAATTCTATTTTCATCATGCAACTACCAAGTATTTTGCCTGGAGGGTAATCTTTCAACAATTCTTGAAGTAAGAATATATTATCCTCAAACCATCTATATGGAATGAAAGCACCTTGTGATCTGTTGATGATCCCCACCTACACTATTTTCAGCCTATTCAGAAGGAGCTTTGTTAAGGTTCTGTAGATCGTATTGCAGTAGGAGATAGGTCTAAAGTCTATCATACTCAATGATGTTTCTTATTAGGGACTAGACATAAGTATGTGTTATTTAATTCATATAGCATTTGTCTAAATAAAAAAATATTCATTTACTATCTTCATGAAAAGTGGCCCTATGATTGTCCATATGTATTGAAAAACCCTAGTAGTAAACCCACAAGTGCATGTTGAAGACAACATCTTTGATCTCATATATAAAAAAAGGCTGAACCTATGCTTCTTTGAGTTCCTTTTAAGTTGAGCCAGCTATAACTTTTTTCATGTTTTTCATAGGTTCTTCAGATAAGTCAAGTCCCATTAATTTTACATAAAAATTCTTGGCCAATTCCATAAAAGCATTTGGGTCTGATTGTATCTATCCTTTAATTCCATGATGTGATTACAATTCCCCCTTGCTGATAAGGTGGATTGGAAATATTTGGAGTTGGAGTCCCCATCTTTGAGACAATTAAGTTTGGTATTTTGCTTCAGTACCGTGTTTTGGAACTATAGCTCATATTGATTGTAACATCCCATTACCTATGAGAAGGATAGAATAGTAAATAAGAGTGTTTAGTGAGAGGTAAGAGATGCATTTTTATGTTCATACATAATATGACAAGCTTATAAAAGTGAATAGTGAACTTTTCTGCACATGAAATTAAGTGTAAATACATTCATGAATAATTCCAGGTAAAATTGGATTGAATTGTGAAATTTTGAGAATTATGAATGTTTCTACATTGAAAATATTATTGGTTAGTAGAATTGTGAGATTTATGAATTTTTGTGAACTTAGGATTTAATTTGTAATTATAGAGTATTATAGAAAATAGGAAAAAGAAGAAAAGAAATCAAATGAAGAATTGGAAATAGTTGGATTGTAAAGATGAGAGTTAAAGGGAGTTAGTTAAAAAGAAACTAAGTCAGAACTTAGACCTTAGGAAAGTAACAAGTGTAAAGTTGCTTTCATTATGTGTCAGAAGTAAGTTTGAGCAATCCGAGAAGTTAAAAAGGGGTTGGTACTTTTCCTAAGTTCTTTCCTTGTTATCATTGTCTCTAAATTTCTTCCCATACACAGAGTTTTCCATCAAACTCCTTTTGAGAGTTAATTCTGATTCTTCATATCCCCCACCATTCCCTATACTGCTAAAGTGTTTCTTCTACCTTAAGAAAGACCATAATTGATTAGTGTTCATAGAGGAGTACATAATTTTGTGTGGAGTTAGAGCTTGAAGATAGTTGAAGCTTTTGGAGTCTTCAACGAGTAAGTAGTCAATAAAATTGTTAGAGTTGTGGATTATTTAAACAAATTTGACGAATTTATGTTCAGTGCATGATCATAGCATTCACGAATATGTATATTCTTGAACACTGTGTTAAGGGAATGAAAAATTTGGGGATATAGTGTTATTTGGGTTTTGATGGATTATTAGTGATCAAGTGTTGTGAAAAAGGTTCTTGGAGTTGAAATAGCAATGAAATGAAGCATAGGATTAGTGTGGAGAGTTAGGTACGGAAAGGTGATATGCTCTGTTTCTTCACTTAACATGTATGAATACTTAGGTGTTTATACGAGAGTTGATGAAGACTTAGAGATGTTTAGGAGCATAGACGTTTCGTCTGTAAAGACGTATCATCTGTTTTTTATCATCTGTGGTTGACCTTTTCTTTGTCTGTGTTGACCACCTATCGTCTGTATTTCTTCATATGTGGTTGACCTTTTCTTCATCTGTGTTGACCACCTATCATCTGTGTTTTATCGTCTGTGTTGACCACTTATCGTCTGTGGTTAACCTTTTCTTCATCTGTGTTGACCACCTATCGTCTGTGTTTTATCATCTGTGGTTGACCTTTCCTTCATCTATGTTGACCACCTATCGTCTGTGTTTTATCGTTTGTGGTTTACTTTTCTATCGTCTGTGTTGACCACCTATCGTCCGTGTTTTATCGTCTGTGGTTGACCTTTCCTTCGTCTGTGTTGACCACCTATTGTCTGTGGATGACTTTTCTATCATTTGTGTTGACCACATATTGTCTGTATTTCTTATCAACTGTGGTTGACTTTTTTATGGTCTGTGTTGACCACCTATCGTCTATGTTTTGCTTTGTCTGTGTTTCATTTCGTCTACCTTTAGCCATTGTCTATGTTTTAAATATTCATCTGCTTCTGATTTGTCTACTTTCGCTTCGTCTACTTTCTGTTTATATGACCAAATTATATCAATTGCACTCTCTGATGTAACATGAATAGTAGACTCAAAAGTTAAAGTTTGGAGAAAAATCTGAAATGGCTCATTAGGTTATGAGATTGGATTCAAATGGTTTGTTGAGGTATAAACCCTACGAACAATGCTAGTTAAGGGAGTTTGGATATTTGATTGTTTTTTAGATAACCTTGATGTAAAGATACCCGGGATTGTCATAAACATGCATTGTGCATAATTCATTCCATATATGTGCACTAATGAACACGCATAATTATGCAAATTGTGATATATGTGTATGTTATTTATTATAGAGGAACAGTTGGAACGTCAACTTCCAGACGTTGCAGGCACTTCTAGGCGTTAGCTTCGGGAGCAACTTGTGAGTAACCTAGATGGTTTCTCTCAATTATTGTTTGCTTAAGTTATGCTATGAATGATAAATGAATGTGTTTGAT
>JAOSBN010000008.1:28898131-28912568 GCA_027563595.1 Erythroxylum suave | reverse complement strand
ATCCAAATACCGACGGGAAGGCAAGGTTCGTCGGTAAAGCATGTGTTGGGTGGCCTTTACCGACGGAACGAATGCTTCCGTCGGTGATATGTATACAACTCACCGACAAACTGACATGTTCCGTCGGTGAACTTGTTGGTTATGGTTGTATTTTTCGACGGTAGTATCTCTTCCGTCGGTATTACAATTTTCATCTTTCAGATTTTCTAATTTGCCGACGGAAAGATTGTTTCCGTTGGTAAATATACCGATCGTAGCCTTTCCGTCGGTGTTTACCCGTAGGTAATAAATTGGGCAAACATTTCGGGCATTTTTTACCGATGATTTTCTCCTGGCATCGCTATATTCCGTCGTAAATATTGATTCCAAATTTCTATACCGACGGTTGCCTCGTTCTGTCACCAATGTGGCTATTTTACCGACGGAAATGACAAGTCTGTTGGTGAATAGCGGCGGTATTTTTTCCGTCGAAAAAATTTCGCCGCTATTCTCGCATTTTCTTGTAATGTCTGTGTTTTATCGTCTGTGGTTGACCTTCTCTCTGTCTGTGTTGACCACCTATCGTCTGTGTTTTATCGCCTGTGTTGACCACCTATCATTTGTGTTTTATCATTGATGGTTGACTTTTCTATCGATTGTGTTGACCACCTATTATCTGTGTTTTATTGTTTGTGACTGACCTTCGCTTCATCTATGTTAACCACCTATCGTCTGTGGTTGACATTTCTATCGTCTGTGTTGACCACCTATCGTCTGTATTTCTTATCGACTATGGTTGACTTTTCTATCATCTATGTTGACCATCTATTGTCTATGTTTCGCTTCGTCTATGTTTCATTTTGTCTACCTTTAACCATCGTCTGTTTTTTGAATATTCATTTGCTTCTTCTTTGTCTACTTTTGCTTCGTCTACTTTCTGCTTATATGACCAAATTATATCAATTGCACTCTCTGATTTAACGTGAATAGTAGACTCGAAAGTCAGAGTTTGGAGAAAAATCTGAAATGGCTCATTAGGTTATGAGATTGGATTCAAATGATTTGTTTAGGAATAAACCCTACGAATAATGCTAGTTAAGGGAGTTTTGATATTTGATTGTTTTTAAGATAACCTTGATGTAAGGATACCTGGGATTGTCATGAACATGCATTGTGTATAATTCATTCCATATATGTGCATTAATGAACACGCATAATTATGCAGATTGTGATATATGTGTATGTTATTTGTTATAGAGGAACAGTTGGAACGTCAACTTCCAGACGTTGCTCGCACTTCCAAGCGTTAGCTTCGGGAGCAACTTGTGCATAACCTAGATGGTTTCTCTCAATTATTGTTTGCTTAAGTTATGCTGTGAATGATAAATGAATGTGTTTGATTGTGGATTCTGGACAGAAGGTTCGATGAAAATGAATGGGTACTGAGATATTGAAGTGCTACTTGTATGTGAATGTGAAGACCTATGTGTTATATAATGTGATTGATTGTGTTACATGCATTCCATTCATGAATGCATAATCAGATAATGGGAGTTGTGACTAGAGTAGCCAACGATCAGAGCTTAAAGCTCAACAAGTGAAAATGAGCCTTGAGCTTACAAGTGTTTCAGAGCCTTAGGCTCAACATGTAATGAGCCCTATATCCTCATCGGATAAGGGACAGTTATTAATGAGTCTAGTATCTAAAATGGATACGGGACAATTCAGGCACTCGGTCACAACCACGTAATAATTGGAAAAAGGTCTCACGATCATTTCAGATGCCTTTGGTTATGTATGTTTGATTGATTGAAATACATAATTTGCCTATGCTTAAGTGGAAATGTGAAATGTGATTAGATATGCAACAATGTGATTATATGTTATGTGAAATGATGTGTTGCATGAATTAAGTGAACCATCGATGATGGTTACCTCATTGAGTTCATAAAACTCACCAAAATTGCAGTGTTGTCTTTTTAGGACCGAGAGACGACTCTAGCTACTGAGAGGCTCTACCAGCTATGTAGATTATGATTAGCAAGAGAAGTCATGGCTCAAAGGTCGATCAGTTGGGATTTTTGGACAGAGTAGTTAGATTGTACAAAATTTCCTCATTCATGTAGTACTTTTGTACTAGGTTTTAATGATGTACATGTAGTAGGTGTTAAAAGATATAATGTAGACTTTTGATTTTGCGTAATGAAATGAGGAAAAAGTTGGTTTTAAAATGTTGTGGTTTTCTTAGGTTGCTTTATAAATGAGTAATGATATGATGCCATGTGAAGTTATTGTAGTGATCGTTTGTAGCTCACCCTTATCGTAGGATATGTACCGGAATGACCTCCGGGCGTCCTGGTGTGTACCCTGCTGTAAGGAGGCGCTACATTGATACTCCTTCAATAGATTCATTTCAAATACCCTCAATTATGTATCATTGAAGAGATGTAGCAAGTCGTATGCATCTTCATTAGTTGCTCCTTAAAGGCTGTTAGATTATGCATTTGACCTCTGATGAGTCTCTTGATTGCCTCTTGAACTAGTTGTAGTTTTTTCATCAACTAAAAAGCTTTATATCCATATATTAGCTGCTATCACACCTCACTGATGATTTCCAAGAATCCCTTCATTTTCTTAACGTTATTAAAAAATCTAGAAGGGGCACCTATATTTCAAGGTACTATAATTTTGTAAATAAGAATGATTGTTCAGATATTGGCATTTCAGGTTTTAAGGAATGAAGACTTGTTCTATGAAGTTAGTTGCTGAAATATCTGCTATGAAGACTAGGAGTAAATCAAGGAATTAGTTAAACATTTACTTTATTGTTTTTCACTATAACTACTTTGATTTTAGGCAAAGAAATCAATTTATGTTGTTCATTGCTTGCCTATAAATATTTTAGTTTCAACAAAATAAAATTTTCAGCCTTTCTTAACATCTTTAAACACTTTTAACCTTTATTTTATCCTTTTATGTATTAGTTTTATGCAGTAATCTTTTATTTCTATTCTAACAAATGGTATCAGAGCCACAGTTAGTTTTAAAAGATCAGAAGTTTTTTTTTAAAACCACTCTTTAAAAAAAACCATTTTGAACCACTCCAAAACTATTAGCTAGTAGCAGTGTTTCACTTATTTCTCCACAAGTCATTACTGGTGAGAATTTTTAAATTTGGTCAATGAAGATGCAAACTTATCTTGAAGTACACCATCTTTAGGATGTTGTAGCAGAAGATAAGCCTTTGAATCCATTACGTAAAGATCCTACCATGTCGCAAATTAAAGCTCACACAGAAGAGAAGACTAAAAGGTTCAAAGCAAAGACTTTTATCCAAAATTTAGTAGGAGATTTGGTGTTTCATTGGATCATGACATGTAAAACTACTAAAGAGGCATGGGACAAGTTATAAGTTGAGTATCAAAGAAGCGAAAAAACTAAACAAATGCAGGTGCTGAATCTAAAAAGAGATTTCGAAACTTTGAGAATGTAAGAAAATGAAAGCATTACAAGATACTATGACAACATTTCCTTGATTGTTAATAATATTCGATTACTTGGAGAGGATTTTTTAGATAGTAGAATTGTTGAAAAGGTTCTTGTGACCCTCCTTAAAAGATTTGAAACCAAAATTTGTTTTATGGAAGGGTCCAAAGATCTCATCATAATTTCATTAGCAGAATTAATAAGTGCTCTTCAAGTACAGGGGCAAAGAAGGGCCCTAAATGTTGGCCCTAGGTCTCCGTTCCTATTTGATGGCGATAAGGCGCCAAAAATTAGGGTACTTTTAAAATAAAAATAATCATAAATAAAATTAATATCAAAATAAAAAGAATTTAATTCCTTGGTGGGAGCATAACAAATACATAAACAATTTAATTAAAATAGTCTAGAATCACTTGGGCATGAAAATAATAATAAGAAAATAATAAAAAATAAATAAATAAGTTACTAAATGATTATATAATTAAATAAAATTCATAGGAGGAGTAAGAACAATTACCCAACAATTTAAATAAATTAGCATAGAATAAAATGAACATAAAAAATAAATTGAATTGGGCATTAAAACAAATAATCTACAACTGAATAACGAAAATAAAACAAAAAAACAGAAAGAGAAGAGTCACAGGCATGACTCTTAATTCTCACGCTTGTGAGAAATATAAGCAAAAGTCGCAAATGTGAGAAAAATTTCTCACGACCGTGATTGATACTGACAAAGGGGAGTCACGATCGTGCTTATGCATGATCACGAGATTCCTATAAAAATACAAAAATCGCGATCGTGTGGCAGAAGTTTGAGGTTCGTCGTGATCGTGCTTTCCTGAAAATTTGGGATTGTCGCTATCGTGCTTGTGCATGATCGCGACATCCCTCTCACGCACACCCAATTAAAAACTTCATAACTTTCAATCTGGAAGTCCAAAAATTTTGAACTTTATATCATTGGAAAGCTAAGAGAAACATCTACAACTTTCATGAAGGCAATTTTGTCAAATTTTGCTTAGATCAATACCATTTATTCCTTGAAGTTTCAGAACACACTTTTTTTTCCTTTATTCTCTTATTTTCTCTCTAGTGTCAATACTTCTATAAATTTTGAAAGACCTAAAAACCAACAATACAAACCATACATACAAAACTCCCTTTTTAAACAATTTACTTAAAGGAAACCCATCAAAAGATCATCAAACAACCAAAAACTCATTCCTAGCCATAATGACAACTTAACGGAAAAGAAAATTTTGCACATATATATCAAAGAATCTCTGCAATTTTCGCTGTCAATTTTCAATAAAACAGAGTTGATACACATCTTCACATTTCTTATCAGAAGCCACCTCAGTAGCTTAATACAACAATTATAGTCTTAAATGCTCATACATGATATGCTCCTAAATACCAAAAGATTTTAAACTATTTGGTTACAAAAGTTTGAAATTCTTAGAGTTGCCAAACTTTGCAAGGGCTCAATAGTGGTTTGCTTTCTCTTCACCTGAGGTATGGCAATTGATGGGATGAGCTAGGAAGCTCAGTGGCTAATATGTTTATAGTCAGCGATAACAAACCACAATCACATCAAGCACATATGTACATTCAAGTTTTGAGAGCTCTACATAATATGAATACTTAATCCCACAATCAGATAATAAATTAATGCAAGTCATAATCAAATAATAAAACTCAACTATGCTTTATACTCAACAATTCAAGATGCAATGCACAAACATAACGGCTCGAGAGAATCCCATAAAATGAAATGGGGAAACTTAATTTTACACCATGAATGAAATGAGTCCATTTTTCAGAGCTCATATGCCACAAGCGGGCAGCCGGGAGAAGGCTTAAAGTCAACGTGAACGTGACGAATGAAATAGTATCTCTCTTGCCCACATAAGTAGATTTTCTGATGCATACATATTTCATAACATATTCATGTTTTCATGCTTCTTAATTTTTTCTGTTTCTTTTATCAGTACAACAGCAGAAATTCTTACAAAGCAACATAATATAAATTCACAAAACATTTTTCCCACATTCACAATGAGTAAAAGTAAGCATTTAATTACACATATAACAAATAACTTTGGTTTACCACCACAAAACTATAAACATAATACCCACCTATTTAGTTGATATTTCCAAGATCAAGTTTGTCTCTCCTCTTGTTCTTGACTTCAATAATTTTACTTCCCTAGGAACAAATATATTTTCATTTAATCATCATAAAAGAATAAAGCTTCAATAAGCTTAAATATTCATGAATGTGCTTAAACTTATTCTATTCCTAATTTTTCTAACTAGAAGAACTAGGATCTAGTTAAGGTTTCCAAAAATCTAAGGAGAAGAATTTTGGTTCTCTACTTTTCTCTTCATTTTTAGTACATAACCTATCTTCTTTACTTCCTTCTACTAAAACAAGAGAAAAAGATAGGAAATACATAAATTATTTTCAGCCGAACCCTTTTCTTTCTTCTTCTTTCTCCTTGCTCTTTCCTTCTTCTTTCTCCTTGCTTCAATTTTCACCTTCTCTCCTTCTAGTTTCTTCTGTGACTTTCTCTCTTTTTCTTTCTTAACACTCACGACTCTCTTCTAGTTTCTTGTCTTATTAATTTAAAACATATTTTTAACTTTCCTATCTCACCCTTCCTTATGTAATCTAATTCCTCTTAACTCCTTATATTAATTCTAACTCTTCCTTTTGATCTATGCTACCACATGAAAATAATAATAGACCGAATTAAGCTCAATAAATTTTCTAATTCATGAATTCTACTTTTATTCATGCTTGGTATTTTAGTAAAAAAATAAATTCTAAAAAAATTCAGGGTCCAACACTAAGACACGAAAAAATCATTGATGGTGCTTTTCATGTGCAAAAATCAACTATCTTACAAAGGAAAAAAACAGTTCAATAAGAAGAAAACCAAGAAGGACGAGAGCAGTGCTAAAGAAGAAGTTAAGTAAAAAAAACTATCCAGCTTGCACTTATTGAAAAAAGACAACTCACTTATAGAAGTATTGTTGGTGGAGACCTGATGCTATATGTGGCAATTGTAAACAACTTGGGCATAATACTAAGGTTTGTAAGCAAAAGAGCAAATCCATTCAATCGTAGCATGTATAAGTGGCAAATGTTGTACCACAAGAGGAACATTTTTTTGTTGCGTTCCATATCTCAAGTCATGATTCTCACAATACATGACTTATTAATAGTGGATGCACCAATCATATATGTCAAAATGTTTCCATGTTCAAAGATCTTGATAAATCTTATGGCTCAAAGGTGAAGGTTAGCAATGGAGAATATGTTAAAGGTCAAAGGGAAAGGAACAACAACTCTAAAAACTAATTCAAGTATCAAACTTATTCTAGATGTTTTATTTGTACCTGATATCAACCAGAATCTCTTGAATGTGAGTCAAATGCTTGAAAAAAATATTCTTTGCAGTTCAAAAATAACTACTGCGACATCTTTGATCCCTTTGGAGTAAAGTTGAGTTGTGTAAAGATGAAAAACAAGAGTTTTACTCTTGATCAGGAGCAAGTTGTTGAACATGCCTATGTTGGAATCACTTAAAGTGCTTCAGATCTATGGCATAAAAGGTTTGATCATTTTAATCAAAGGAGTTTAACACATTTGAAAAAGCATGTTTTGGTCCAAATATGTCGGATGTTTCTGACAAAGTTATTGAAATATGCGAGACTTGTCAACAAGGCAAACAAACAGAGTTTCCATTTTTAAAAAATCAATCTTGTAGAGCCACGGATATGCTTTAACTTATCCATACTGATGTCTGCAGTCCTATGAAAACTGAATCACTAAATGGGCAGTAAATATTTCATTCTCTTTATTGAAGATTGTATGAGAATGTGCTGGGTGTATTTCGTTAAGTAGAAAAGTGAAGTTTTATCTGTTTTCAATCTGTTTAAAGCCATGGTGGAAAATCAAAATGACAAAAAAAATCAAAATCTTGAGATTTGATAATGGCACCGAATATACCTCTAATCAATTTGCTAAGTTTTTAAGCATTGCAAGTATAGAACATCAGCTTATAGTGCCATATATGCCACAATAAAATGGAGTCTCTGATAGAAAAATAGGACTATCATGGAGATGGCTCGTTGTCTCTTACTTGAAAAGAAGATGCCAAGCATATTTTGGGCCAAAGTTGTTAGTACTTCTGTATACTTGTTGAATAGATTGCCTACTAAAGCAGTAAAGAATTCAACACCATATGAAGCAAGGTACAGTATCACACCTTTGGTGGATCATATCAATGTGTTTAAAAGTATATGCTATTATCAAGTTCTAGAACAAAAATGAAGCAAACTTGATTTTAGAGCAAAAAAGGGTATTTTTATTGGTTATGGATTATCAACGAAAGGTTATCGAATTTTTTTCCTTTATAACAAAAATATTATTTTGAGCAGGAATGTTAAGTTTGATGAAGCAGCAACTTGGGATTGGCAAAATAAACAAAAAATACACATCTAAATATCTCTGCTGATAATGATATTCATGAAGAGAACTTTGAGGATATATCAATAAGAGGCACAAGATCCTTAAATGACATATATCTCAGTTGTAACTTGGCAATCTCTAGTCCTAACATTTACTTTTAAGTAAAAGATTCTAAAATATGGAGGAGTGTTATACAAGAAGAACCCGAGATGATCAACAAAAATGAAACATGGCAGCTAGTAGAAAGACCAAAAAAATCAAAAAGTGATAGGATTCAAATGGATATTCAAAACAAAAATCAATTCTAATGGCTCAATATGCAAATACAAAGCTAGATTAGTGTGAAAGGCTATGCTCAACAATATGGTATCGATTATCAGGAGACCTTTGCTCCTATTGTGAGTTATGATACTATTAGACTCCTTATTATTTTTGTTGCTCAAAATTGTTGGAAAATTCATCAATTAGATGTCAAATATGCTTTTTTGAATGGATTCCTTGATGAAAAAATTTATGTGGAGCAACCAGATGGGTATTCAGCTCTAGGAAAAGAAAATTATGTGTATCTCTTGAAGAAGGCCTTGTACGGAGAGTTGATATGCACTTGAATGAACTTGGTTTTGTTAAAAGTTGACGCTAAGCAACTTTATATGTTAAAACAGATGGAGATCTACTACTAGTAATCTCTAATTATGTAGATGAAATCCTTGTAACTAGACATTAACCTAAACTAATTTAAAGGTTTAAGGAGGAGATGAAGAAAGTTTTTGGGATGAATGATCTTGGATTCATAAGTTACTTTTTGGGAATGGAAGTGGTGTAATCATGTTCAAGTATCTTCATATGTCAGAAAAAGTATGTTATAGATGTGCTTAAAAAATTCAAAATGTAGGATTATAAGCCTATTTCTACTCCAATGACAATAAGTGAGAAGCTAATTAGGGATGATGGCTCCTCTTTTTTATCTAACAGCCACCAGACCTAATATAATCTTTGTTGTTAGAATACTTTCTAGGTTCATGCATTCACCAAGTGAAAGCATTTCTAGCTACTAAAAGAATATTGAGTACATCAAAGGCACTGTTTCTTTTGGAATCTATTTTTCTAAGTCTACAAATGCAAGGTTAAAGTTTATAGGATACTCTAATAGTGATTGGGGAGGTTGTGTTGATGACGCAAAAAGTATATATGGATATTTATTTACTCTAGGCTCTAGTTTTCTTTTAGTTGGAGCTCAAAGAAATAAGAAAGCACAACCTAATCCACAGTAGAAGTAGAATATATTATTGTTGCTGCTACAGTGAACCATGTTGTTTGACTCCAAAGAAAGATTGGGTCAAGAACAGGTTAAGGAAACTAAGATTTTGTGTGACAATAGTTTTGCAGTTTCAATCCCAAAAAATCTAATATTTCATGATAGAACAAAGCATATCATGATCAATTTCCAATTTATTAGAGAAGTTCAACAATCAAATGAAGTTCTACTTGTTCATTGTTCATCTGAAAATCTGTTGGCAGATATCTTTACTAAACCACTGCCAAAAGAAAGATTTGAAGTTTTGAAGAAAAGAATAGGTGTTAATCACCTAAATGCCAAGGAGGAGTGTTCGGATATTGGCATTCTAGGTTTTAAGGAATGAAGACTTATTCTTTGAAGTTAGTTATTGAAATCTCTGCCACAAAGACTAGCAGTAAATCAAGGAATCAGTTAAAGTTTTATTTTATTGTTTTTCATTGTAACTACTCTAATTTTAGGCAGAAAAATTAGTTTACGTTGTTCATTTGTTGCTTATAAATATTTCAGTTTCAATAAAATAAAATTATCATTCTTTCTTAACATATTTAAACACTTTCAACCTTTATTTTATCCTTTTATCTGTTAGTTTTCTATAGTAATCTTTTATTTCTATTCCAACAATGATCCGAGCAAAGGTTCTCACCAAAGTGAACATTAGTTTGAGGGAATTGTTGAAACCATTCCAAGTTTGAGAGAGTTCGGTTAAGTTTTTTCTGAATATGCATAGGTTGTTGTTGATTATTTGACCAGGAAAAAAACCTTGTTGTGGACAACATCCATTAACTTAACATAATTGAGTAAATTAGATAGCTCCTTAGTGTTGCCCATTGAGAATTGCTTTCCTCCTTCCCCTCCTTATGACTTAATATGGAGTTGAAGTAACCAAAAACAACCCCCGATCCCTCGATTAAAGTTTGTAATCTCCTAATTTATCTCCATGAATTGCTTATTTGGATGACAAAGTTAGCTACAGAAATCATGTAAGGTCGATAGTTGGGGACTAACCTCCGAAATGGCAATGAAGGTAAAGATTTTTGTCACTTTGTTCCAGCATTTGAACTGCAATCTTGTCTACATTATAAAGGCAAATTATTCTTCAATTATAGTGGGATAGATGGTTTGAATAGAGTTGTCATTGTGCTCCTAAAAACTTCAGGTCTTGTAGTAAAAGAGGGTCCTTTATTTTGTTCTCCAATAATCTAATAATTGTTGGTTTCTCTCAGACTAACTCTTTTACCATTAACCTTTTAAGGGGATTACTTATTCTCCTGATGTTCTACACTATGACACATATCTTAGGGACAAATCCCCTTTTTTTTTGTATTTCCCTTTTTGCCTAGTTATTCTCCTCTTTTATTTTACATTTTGGTTGTTCTCCTGACTAGCCTCTATTTGTTTAGCATCTTCAATAGCCAGCATAATTTTTTCACTTTCACAAGCCTCCTTTGTTACATTAACAGCCCTTTCTTGTTCTCTAGAAAATGTTTCAAGGTCTACAATCCCATTTTGAAATTAGGTATAAGGGCAAGTAGAGCGGGAATTGATTGGTCTTATCCAATGATATAAGTTCCTTGCCAGGGCTCTCATCTAGTTCCTATTGTTATTGAGTGGCTTGCACAATAGGCTGAGTAATAAGTGATTCTACCATCTCACTCAGTCTAGATTTTTTTCTAAAGGTATAAATTCCTTGCCAATACTCTTATCTAGTTCCTGCTACTGTGGAGTGGCTTGTACAATACGCTGAGTAGTAATTGTTTCTAGTGTCCCCTTACCTTTTTACCATTGCAATGATGTATCTCGCTTCTTAAAGCTTTCATGAGTGGTAACGGAAATTTCAAATTTCATCATAGATACTTTGAACTTTCCCTCACACATCTCATACTTGCTGATGATCTCTTCTATTTAGTGGAGTTGATACATGTTCACTCAACATCATGCATCACACCTTGAACTTATTCTCCAAGTGGTCAGGTCTTAAGATCAATAAAGAGAAATGCAACATTTACATGTCGTCTAACATGAGCAATAATGTGAGTGGAATGATAGGGATGACCGTTAAACCCCCTTTGATATGATATCTTAGAGTGCCTATCAATACCTTAAAACTCAAGTATGTAGATTGTATTCCACTCCTTAAGAAGATTAAATTCAATGTGAACTTTTGGTATGCGGTGAGAATCACTTTTATTATTTCAATTTTGAATGGTTTGCATGTACATTAGACTTCACACGTTGTATTACCAAGGAGAATCACCAAGGAGATTGATAGGAGGACTAAAGCCTTCCTTTGGTCGAAACATATGGCCAAAGAAACAAAGGTAAAATGGTGTGAGAGTACATGTCCAAAGACATAAGGAGGACTAGGTATGACAAGGATTTCTTTTTTTTTTTGGTAAACAAATAATGCATTTAGATCAAGTTTCAAAATACATCAAGTAAATAAGTGTCAAAGTCGACTAATCACTGTATACCCACTAAAGGACATGAAAAGGTAACCAAAGGTTCCTTGTAAAATAAACCATGTTTAGTTAAATAATCAGCAAAATAGTTTGTTTCTCGAAAGACATGGCCAATCCTTAAAACTGTAAAATTATCACACAATTCCTAGCAGCAACGAACAACACCACTCGCAGAAGGAGGGGGAGTAATTGACAATAAATGCCAAGCTTTATTAAAATCAGTTTCAATCTGCATATAAGGAACTTGGTGACAAATAGCTATCTCCATACTCGTGGAAATAGCTTGTATCTCAGCTTCCAGTACTAAACACTATCCTAAGCACTGCGAGTAACCCAATATCCACCTGCCTTGAGAGTCACACAACAAACCCCTAGAGCTTGCATGTCCACTTGTAGGATTTCTCACACCATCACAGTTGAGTTTAATCCACCTTGGTAATTGCGGAATCCATCTAACCATTCTGCATTCCATTCTATCAAAGATCGACCTCGTTTGCATCTGCACATCACGAGCAAATGAAAACTGTTTCAGATATCGCCATATACACGGGCGCACATCAGATGGAATATCAACCCCTTCGATAAAAACATGATTATTCCTCGACCTCCATAACAACCAAGATACCACCCCAAAGACTATAGTCCAATCCTGATACTAATCCCTCCATTGTGCACACACCTCAAATTGGAGAGCAACCATTGCATTAAATCTAAAGCAAAGAAACCCTACTACTCACTAGCTGGCATAAAACGATCCCAGACCTACTTAGCCCAACTACAATCTTGTAACACATGCAAAGTATTCTCCACCTCCAGGCCACACCTCGGACATGTATCACTTGAGGCACAACTCTTCAGAAAGCAAAAGCTATTCGTGGCGAGCTTATCATGACTAGCCAACCATAGAAAGCTCTTTACCTGTTCTGGGCCACGTCAAGCCCACACACATCGCCATAATCTATCAAACGTCTCACCCTCATCCTCCTCCAACAAAGTATAAGCAGAGGAAACAGAGAAAACCCTACTGGGGTTGTTAAGCCATACTAGGGTATCCTCTCGCCCCATATCAGGATCAACTTCCAACACACGAGCAATAACACTTTTCGGAAGCACACTCCTTAGCAAACCCTTGTTCCAGCTCCTATCAATATTAAGAAAGTCACGGACCTTTGCCCTATGATTCACCTTAACCAGTTCGGTTAAGACCCAATCACGTAACGGACCAACATCATGCACCTATGCATCATGCCAGAATTATATCACACAGCCATTTCCTAAATCCCAACCATAACCTCAAACAAAGGTAGGCCATAACTTGTAGAAAGCACTCCATGCGATAGAACAAGAAGGCTAGAATTTTGGAAATTCATATAGGTTGCCCCCCAACCATACCGTCCAGAAACAATCTGCACCCATAAAGAGTCCTTTTTAGTCATAAAACGCCATAATAGTTTAAGCATAAGAGCTTTATTCCTAGTGACAGCTGATTTGAAGCCGAGGCCCCCCTTGATCCTTAGCCTTACATACTGTCTTTCATCCCAGTAAGTAAATTCCTCTCCTATCATCCGTAGCACCCCACAAGCAACAACGGATGAACTTGTCAATTTCATTGAGGATAGAAATAGGCAAGAGACTCGTCTACATGACATATATCGGTATAGCAGACAAAACCGATTTAGCTAGTGTAGTTTGACCCGCCAAGGACATCTTCTTTACTTTCCACCCCGCCAACCGAGCCTTCATTTTTTCCAAAATTGGCATGTAAAATTGCTTTTTACCCTGCCTTGCAAAACCTGAACACCCAAATATCGACCCATAATATTAGATTTTCTTCATTCCAAGCACTGGCAGATCACCTACTTTAAATGGATAGAGGTGTTTTTCGAGAAAATAACAGAAGATTTATCCGCATTTACTCTCTTTCCCGAACTCTCACAAAAAACTCGCAAGCACTAATTGATCATCTAAGCTTGCCGAACCATTGCTTCCACAAACAAAAATAAGTCATCAACGAAAAATAAGTGAGACACCAGAGTGCCTCTTCTCCCCATCCGCATTAGGAGCCACTTGTTTGCTAGAACCGCATCAGATATCATATAAGTAAGTCGCTCCATACATAGAACAAAAAGATAAGGTGATAAAGAATCACCTTGTCATAACCCCTCTCATCAGTCAGAAAGAAGCCGTGGCCAAGCTATTAAACAACACCTGCATGGCCACTAAACTACTACAAGTATTTATGTGGTCCACCACCCTTCTATCAATGCCCCCTAAAACAAGCGATTCAGAAATAAAACACCAACTCAGTCTATCATAAGCCTTTTCCAAATCAAGCTTGATAGCCATCCAACCCCTTTCGCCCAGTCCTACGCTGCATAGCATGAATTATTTCCTAGACAATAATCACATTATCAACTATTTGTCTACCTGGAACAAAACTTGTTTGATAGCTTGATATCAAACCCCTTAAATGCGGCTTCATCTGATTAACAATGAGTTTAGTAATTATCTTGTATAAGACATTACCTAAACTAATAGGGTGAAACTGGTGCAAACCCGAAGGGTTGGGAACTATAGGAATAAGCGCAAGGAATGTATCATTCAATCCAACTGGTAAGTATCCGTCCCTGAAAAAATCCTGGACCACTCGAATAACTATGATCGCGGCTTATCTATCAATCCTAAGATTGATTCTTGGAAACCGGTCAAAATCAATTTATACCAAGAATTGCA
>JAOSBN010000008.1:28887096-28898031 GCA_027563595.1 Erythroxylum suave | reverse complement strand
AAACAAAAAAGTATACACAATTCAACCCCCCTTCTTGTGTGTTGATTATCATTGTACTAATTTGTGATTTACTTCAAATGGCTGTAACAAATCAAGCTCGACAGCAACACAGGCAAAACGACCTCTTTCAATATCTATAGTAGTATTATCAACCCTAATTGCCCTTCCAACTGTATTGGCAAACAACAGTAGGATTTTTTTGTGGAAAAACTAAACCGAAAGGTCTGGAAACGTCACCCAAGCTATGACTGTGGGTGTAGGTGTATTCGCTAGATTGAACGTCTGTGACCAAGGCTGCACCACGAGGTAATGACCAAGCACAACGAAAGGTCCACCAAGCAACGCCTTATTAACATCATCTTCATTGCCTAGCTTTGTTAGAAAAAAATCATCCTCAAGTTCAATGATTTTGGGAATAACAGATAATTGCCACATAGCTCGCGGTCTATTGAGCATCAATCCATACATCACTTTCCGCCCCAAAACCTTAACCACCACTGAGTAACTCCAGGGTTTATTTAGTCGATCCATCAGAGTAGAGGATACTGATATATTAATGCTACCAGTACCTTTCGAGATAGCGATATCACGGTTGATATCATGGTCCCCTAGTTCAACATCCAGGTCATGTTGAAGTCGAAAAAAATTCTTATAAAAGACGGGTTGTCGCATCTCAAGGCGTGGTTCACGATGTCTGTCAGTGTCCGCCCAGAAAGTCGCTTCCACAGCCGTCGTAGTCGGATTGGTTTCCTTCCTTGTGACTGTCTCATCATCACCGTCGTCAACCGTTTGATTGTTGAAGGTTGAACCCCCAGACGTCGTAGGTTGAGAGCGCTCACCTGCTTCCATAATGTTTAGTTGTTTATGACAACAATTTCTACTATGCATAAAGTGTTAATAACCAAAAAATCTGGTTACTTTTTACGGATATGGAAACATGTGGACAAAATGGTTGCATGTTGTTCACCTCCATGAAAAAGATTTCTAGCAGCTAGAACTATCCTAGCAATTCTATTGGATTTTCAATGAACTATTGAAGATGAGGACATTGGTATATCCTTTCATTAAACATCGAGTGAGGGATGAAAGAAATCTTGTATAGGGTATGACAATTGGCTTGAGGTCAGCCCTTTTATAAACATTCTAGCTTTTGAGCATCTTCGGCTTAGACTGCCATTTAGCTTTAGAGTTACGTTTTTGATCCAAAATGGGGATTGAAATTGAACCTTTCTAGGTTACTCTGCACTAGCTGCACACCATCCATAATTGGGAGAGAAAAAAATAGCCAACGAGATCCTATGGACTCCTCATTCTTGTGGTCTGTTTCACAAATGCTTCCTGCCATCAATTATTCAGAATTGAATCAACCCCAGTACTATGGTACAACCTAGTGTGCAATCAATCCCTTAATCTTAAGGGTTCAGTTATCACTTGGCTAGCGATTAAGAATCGACTGAGGACTAAATGTCGGTGGTTTTCACCTTTTGAAGGACTGTCTCCTTTGCCATATAGGGGATGAGGATAGGAACCATTTTTTTTTTTTTGTTAATGACTACTCCAAAGCTGTCTGGAACATGATCTTATAGATGTTGGAAGCTACTAACTTTACCTATAAGTGGGAGCATACGTTGAAATGGGTAATTAACAATTGTTGCGATATTGCTATCATCCCTAAAGTAGCATTCACCACTATCGTATATATACTTTGGAAGGAAAGAAACAATAGACTGCACAAACAAATTGAAGAAGACACCCATCAATTGACGACTAAAATCATCAACTGGATCCGGGCTATTCTTATTTTTAACCAGGTTGACCTCAAACTAAGTCCCCACTTGAAAGGTAAATGGTACTTATAAATTGATGTAGAACAAGTCCTGTCTTGATTGTCTATAAGCAATTCATACTAATATCCTAGGACAAACTAACGTTGTATGAGAGAGATTAGACATCTCAAATTTCTCTGTATTTATTTCAATGGTGTAATCTTGTCATAGCTTTTGCTATAACTTAATATATCTTAATTCATTTTACAAAAAAGAAAGAAAATAAGATAGATGGTAATGGACATATACCTCCTTATAGTTTAAAACATTTTTAAAAAACTTCTTAATCTTTAAAATTATATAAAATTATATTTCTAGTTTTGAATTCTTAGATTTCGATTAAAAAATATCTATAAAACACATATAATATATAAACATCAAATGTAGATAAATCAATTATTACTAATATAATAATCCAACTTAACTTTTAAACTAAATTAATTCAACTCATCTTTTAAACTCAACTCAAATGAATTAAATTCGATTTAAATTAATAATTTAAGATAATTATGATATATTAATTTCTCATCAATTTAATTACTTTAAATTCGAGTTTAAGAACTAGGTTGAATGTTATATAGATAGTATTTGATTAGTCACATCTAATGTTTATAAGTTTCATCATTATTTTTTATGAATTCTAATTAAAAAAAACTAAAAATTCGAAAGAATTTTTAAAAAAATATTAAAGATTTAAAAGTTTTTATAAAATTTCTTGAACTAGTTGATAAGTTTATTCCTTTTACAGTAAGATAGTAGTACTAGAGATTACCACTTAGAAATGCTTGCGATTACCAGTTTTGCCTATAAGCAATTTACCAAGATAACATCTTTATATTTGAGATCAAGATATATATGGCTTAAAATAATTACACAAGACCTACTAGGAAGATAATCCTTGATTACCCAGAAACGAAGTACATAACCTGCACTACTTAGAAATGCAATCAACTGATTAAAAGAAAAAGCTCAAACTTGCCGTTTCTGATTGCATTTGATAAAGAAAATAATATAGCCCTAAACTTCGTAAGTCGTAACCTAGCCAGACTCACCGAGTCTAAACCTCTGTAGCCCGACCTTGTAACCCAGGGTTTTTATATCCTGCTGGACTTGTGCTTGGAAATTACTGTAAGTGAAAGGCTTGTACTTTGAGCTTTCAATAACACCCTCTTCTGCTGGGAATACGAAATAACAGATTGAAAGTCGCTCTTCCCATTTGCTCAATTTCACCCTGTGCATCACGCTCTTGTATTCGTCATTGCTTATTGCCTAACATGGTTTGCAAACGTATTAAGCTCAAAGAGTATATATACATAAAGAGAGAGAAAGAGAGTAGAGAGAGAGACCTGCATCATGTCTCCAAGGTTGAGAATCAATGTATCAGTGATTGGTTTTACTTTGAGCCATTTGTCATCTTTGAGAAGTTCAAGTCCACCAACTTGGTCTTGGTTCAATATGGAAATCACTGAGCTGTCAGTATGTACATCCATACCCCATGCTTCTTCACTAGCCAGTGAGCATTGAGGATACCTGTAAACTCGAATGAACCCCGTGGATTCTGATAGATAAGACTGTGTCCGTTCTGGATTCAGATTGAGGTTTTCAGACATCACTTCAAATATTTTCGAGGTAACTCGAACTAGGTGCCTTCCATATTCTTCAAGCAAAACTCTGATACGCATCATAAAGTAGGACAGCTATCAACCTTTACGAGTCATTTGAAAAAACGATAGCTTATTATACACAGAGTCAGGAGATACGAAGTTGCATTCCTGATACTATTGAAGTTGTTCTCAATACCTTCTGCCAATAATGCCACATCTCTTACTTACACTGACTTTTCATTCTAAATTAAGTGAGAAGAAATTCTGGATCTCATCCTCAAATGCATAAATTTCGGAATGCTATTCAATTAATCAAACAAGAAGCGTGTAACTTTATTAGGAAAACATCCCATCAAAAGAAGGAAATCGCAGTGACATCAGACGGAAAACAGCATGTGAAGAAGGGACGCAATTGACAAGGAACAAAATTGCTCTATTTTCTGGTACCTTCTTGTCGACCAGTCAATCACGAATAATTGAAAACCCCATGTTCATAAACACTCTTCAGAACAGTTCATAATATAAAAGAACAAGCAAAACTTATAACCCGTTCCTGAGCAATTATTTGCATTTGGTAAGGGATTGTCAAATTTTGACTTTTACTGGAAGGCAAGGCACGCTGCAACATAAGGAACTTATGATTACAATTTTTTAGCGAGGAGTAAAAAACGTCGCTAAAAGTTAACTTTTAGTAGCATTTTAAAAATTCGTAGCTGTAATTCAAATATTTTGGGACATTTTTTGAAATCATTGCTAAATGTATATATTTTGCGACAATTAACAAAAGTTAGCGCAGCAAAACATTGTGTGATGGGTCGCCATTTTTGGTAACTACTTACCTTTTGATAACAACGATGGTAAGGAGTTTGCCATTAAAATCATCTTATAAAGAAGGAAACACTTAACCGAGAAAAGTATAGAAAAAAAATTACAAAAAGACATCAAACAAAATCTATATACATACATATAATTTAAAACTTAAGTTTAATTAATACTTTTAACTTGAAAATTTTAAAAACAATATTCATGTCGCAAGTCAAAAGACATAAATTAGAAAGAAGATTTAAATGCATAAATTTGAAAATAAAATGACACCAAAATGTAGATAGTTTAAAGGTAGATAATTTAAATGTTTTAACTATTTCAGGAGATACTTAAAATTTTACTATGTAGACTAACGAGGATCAAAAAGTAATTCAACAGTAAGCATCCGGCACATCCTTCAAGACTTCAAATTCTTAAGACTCTTTTCCCTCCCTTAATGGCTGTATATGTATAATATACATAACACCCTTTTAAAGAGCAACTTGAACCAATGAAATTTTGTTAGGTTATATTTCGCATTTATAATATACATCATAGCATGTAAATTGTTTAATTGATGCTATGTTACAACATTTCACAAGTGGATTGGAATTTCATCTTTAAGTATCCTGAAGTGTAAAGTAGTGATGAGGATTGAAGGAACATATGCTGACACATATTGCTCTTTGAGCCCTCCAGTCGGAGGTGTTGTCTGTTGGACCCCTCATTGCATATGAGGTGTTGGGAATTTTCCTCGTACTAAAAAAAAATACTGAGAATCTAAGTACAATGAAATTTAGTGTCAATAGGGACTCCAAACTCAGATAAAAGAACTCATAATGGAACTTCAAATCTAAAGTACAAAATGTGCAAGCTTCGATGGAGATCGACTAGAGTCGCAATTTTTTGTTTTTAAAACAAGTCATTGTTTTTTCTCTAGAATAAAAGAATGATTTTGGGTAATTATTTAGAATGATTAACATTGGATGGTAAGTCCTTACCATGCATGCCCAATTGCGTTTTTTTTTTTTTGGGGGGTTAGAAATTGCCTGTTTCAGGTGGTGATTGGGAGAGCTGTGGTAGGGAGTGGCGAAAAACCGAAAGGGTGGAAAATGGATGTGATTTTATTCACCCAAAAAATTTTGTTAAGTATACGTAAAACTGATATTTAAGGGAACAGGATTAGCTTAAGGTACTGCAAATGTTTCCGTCATCACTATTGTAGTAAAAATTGCCGAAGAAAAAAGTTTGTGATGCTGACGAGTGAGAACGTTCGGGACCGTCCAATCAAGTACGTCTCTTCTCTGTCAATTTTAGCCACTCAAGAGCTTGGTAAAATCTCAAAGGCCCACAACAGCAATCATCATAAAAAGAGGAGCAGCCGAAAAAGGGAGAATAGAAAAAGTGAACAGTTTTACCTGAAAGAATCAAGCTTTGTATGATCGCCTGCTTCGAGCTCAGATAGTTGACCAAGAGGAACATTAAGACCTTCCACCCAGTTCATGTTTTGGGGGCCTCTAGATAGGGCCGTACCGGATGGGGTTAAAGCAGGTGTGCCCCAGAAGTAGGACAGCGGACTGGAGAACAGCGATTGCTTGCGTTCAAAAGAGAGAGAAAAGAGATCTCTGGCATGGTCTTGAAGCTGGGTCAGAAGCGTTAATGGAACTCCATGGTTGACCAAACGAAACAGTCCCCAATCTTTGCAAGCTTCTCCAATCTTTTCTGGGTTTGGCCTCTCAAGATCTATAATAGGTACGACATCATCATCTTCTTCGATTTCTTTCGGGGTTTCTTCAAGAACAACATTACGGTCGGCTGTGTTATGGTCGCGAAAGATGGGAGGTAAAGAGTCGACTTTCATTTTACCAAGTTTTCAGGACCTTCTTGTAGTAATCAACAAAGGCAGCCAGCTTTATTTATATATGATATTGAGAGAACTTATAATGTAGATTGATGGACCTTTTTTTTAATTATTTTAGCTAAGGATTGTCCCACCATATCAGAAAAGTCTAGTACAAATTAAATTTTATTCAGTCTCACCAATTCAACATATTAGAAAATTCAATAATTACTTGCATGACTTCGATGAGATAACCATAGAGTGAAATAGATACCCCAAGTATTATTCGACCTGGGGTCACTTGTTGGAAATGATAGAAGATTTGGTATCGATTAACGTGTAACTTCAAGGCAAAATACCATGTATCTAAAACAAACTTTATGGTGCATTCTAGGAGCCGGGCCTTCTGGTCTTATGTAGACAAGTTCTCACGTGGGAACATTGGACTGTCGGGATGACCCATTTGCCTCAGGTCAGATCTGTCTTATGAATGAAGGGTCGTTATTCTTGAGGCAGACGACTGGGGGTTTCAGTACAAAGCTGCAACTATGTCTACTTGATGTTGTTTATTCTGTTCTTTTCTTATACGAGCTTTACATTGCATATGGAGGAGACATGGATCTTGGAATATACGATATACCCACAAAGTTTAAAAAGATGACACTACCTTAGAACTTCGAGTAGTCTTAATGCGTTGGGCCAATCCTTTTATTACTGACGTTCAGCTCGTTTATAAATCTATGCGATAGTGGCGATGGAACCTTTTGGGGAAATTCATTGAGGATTGAATGAAGAAATGGCACTAACTTAGTCTCTTTTCCTTAATTATAGTGCTTAATGCCTATGCAGGTTCCTTTAATCACCAAGGAACAATTAGTTACAGATGGAAGAAGTGACAATGGAATATGGGGCTTTATTCTTATTCGTCGTTTTTTCCCCCTTGTAATCACTATAATTTAACCCTAATTTCGTAGTCAATATCTTCTAGATAGGCATTAAATAAGTTATCGAATTTCCACAACTCCTCAACTATACACTTTAAGTAAATCACTTGTCAAATTGATGAATGAGGACTCCACCCTAACAATTATTTGAACCTGTAATGTACACCAAACCCAACTCCTAATGCTTAAAAAATATAGTATTTAAATCTCCAATGCATAACAAACCCAGCTCCTTGTAATTAAAAATATTTAAAAAGTACTTATAGAGATTCAAACTCAAGACTCCAATATATGAAAGCTCTCAAGTCCCCATAAACTAGTTGGACACTCTTGGGTGACTTCTGAGCCTTTGAGAAACTAAATAAAGATTTGAATTAATGAAGTGATATAATAATATAGATATAGGTATAGGTATAGGTATTGGTATAGGTATAGGTATAGGTTTAGATATAGATATAAATATCTATATCTCATAAAGGAGACTAAGAGTCAATTTCAAGTGGTTTTGGAATCCTTGCACGCTTTAGATTCCCTTGGATGAGTCTTAGACATGTGGCGAATATAGGACAAGACATTCATTGTTGGGGCATTTGTCGTGACAAAGCATAACACTAATGATCCGATGGTTATGTAATATAAAAACCGAGGAATCATTTATGAGTTTTGAGAGATTAGAATGTGGAATATTTTTTACTTGGTAAAACGATATGCAAATTGGTTGTTACCTTTGACATGTAGTTTACGGACTGTCGTGCTTATTTTCATACGCATTGGAAACCTTTCACTATGTGTTTCGGGTCCTCACCTGTTAACACCCTGAAAAGTAGATGTCTGTACAATTGAATCAACTCTGATCCCCCGCAGGTAGAATTTAGATCTTGATCCTGTAATATGGGCAAGATTGCAAGGAGCTTCTAACGGTTGTGATGAAAGGCTTGAAATGGTTTGTCTTCCTCCTAATCTTTTAAGCCCGTCAACAACTTGGCAATTGGTGTTGGCCTACATCGTTTATAAATAAAATGTTGATATTTTTAGTATAATTCTTGCAATATAAATTTAATTTTAAAAACTAATGAGGAATCAATTATCTACAATAATTTTACCATTATATAAGAATTTAAACTCTAATGCATTCTATTTCCTTTATTATCAATATAATCGGTTACAATTTTAGTGTATCTTCTATTATGTGACACATTTTATGATATGGTAGATAAAGAATTAAAAACTATAAATATTAAATTTAGAAATGGAAATTAGGAATGGTCCAGTTTGGCCTAATTTAAACTTCTCATCTCCTTATGTCATGTAGTGAAAATTCACCCCAACAAAGAGACTATGTTTATCGGTGGACCTCACAGTCATCTTAAAGATTCCCCATAAGTCTAGAGAAGATTGAAGACTCTAGATAGCATGATTAGTTCCTTGACTGGTGGAGTGATTAGTGGGATATTTGTGTAAATGATTCTAGAGATTCTTTGCATGCCGTTAGATTGTATTGATCCTAACCATCCATTGAAGAATGGGGGATTACAAATAGGCTAGGGTCTCACTTGTATAATCACACCCCATTCTTTGTAGAGTTCTTTGAGTAATAAGAAAATTCTCCCTATTCTTAGCTATCTTGCGTTCCTTTCATCTTTCACATTTCAAAGTCGCTTCCACTAAGTGTTCGATCTAAATACTCTTAAGAAGTACTTGTGAGAAGGCTGAACTAACATTCTAGCCAAGAAAGGCATTCCCAAGTCCAGGAGTTTGCTAGTGTTGCACGGTTCGCAAGATTGTAAAGTCCGAGCTGGTGACACTTATCATGTTTCATTACCCTCACTCATGACCCTCTGCCTCTTATCTCTCTTCCTCAATTTCACTATCATCACCACCTCTCATCTCCCTATTTCTAGAATCTTCTTGTTTTGCATCTCTTCTCCATCTTTTACTTCTCAAGGTTGCTAGCTCCTCTATTCTTCTAACCCACTCCCTCTCATCTCCTTACTCTAAAATCTCGCATTTTATTTCATTTCGATTTAACCCTATTTCATATTTATTTTCACATATGGATAGTGGATTTTTCCATATTTGTGATTCTTTTGGTGTATTATTTTGACCTTTTGGTGTTGTTTTGGGTAAGGATGGTAAAATAGTTAGAGCCCGACCTAGTCTAACCAAAAATTGACAAGCTCAAAACAAGTAGGCCGAATTTTTTGTTGAGTTCAAACTTTTAAGTACAAAAACTTTAAGGCTTTTGGTCGAGTTCAAGCTTGAGCTTCACTATTCAGCAATCTTTAAACCCAAATCCTAACTATATTAGAAACAATTTTTAAAGAAAATTATATCATTTCTTTAATAATGAATTGGATTTAGGATAAGGAGCCCAAAGTTTAGTTGGGTAAAGTTAATCCCAAATGTCCAATCCTTCAAAAGTTTTATTGAGGTAAAGACCTAAATATTTTCTTTACACAATCACTTTTCTCCCCTTACTTCTTCTCATATTAAAAGTGAAAAGACAAGGAGAATGAAGGTGGTTTTATAAATAAAACATTTATGTATTTGCGTCAATAAAAAAACTTCCAAAGGAGTAGAATTTTGATCTTAACTTTGCCTATTTGGATTTGGAACATTTAATATATTTCTAAAAGGATTAGACTTTTGAGCTTGACCCAACCTAAATGAGATTTGAACCATTTAATATTTCTCTAAAAAGGTTAGCCTTCATACATAATTCAACCAAACTAGACTTAACTCAGCTTGATTGGACTTTATTTTACACTACAACAAAATATAGAATTTTTAGACATAAAAGATGAACTTTTTAGATGCTTTTTTGCGTCTTAAAAATAATTTAAGACGCTTTATAAAGCGTAAAAAAAGCAGGTGTCACAAAAATTATTTTCGACAATTTTTTTAGACACATAGATGCGTCGAAAAAATATAAATTTTTTGCGCATCTAAGCGTCGAAAAATAAAAAAATTTTACGCATCTAAGCGTCGAAAATCTATTTACACATAAATGCGTCGAAAACATAACTTTACGATGGTTTTTTTAGACACATAAATACTATTTTAGACACTTTATGTAAGTTTTTAGACGCTTTTTTCTGTCAATATATTTTACTTTTAGACAGTTTTTTACGTCGAAAAAAAATGTCTTACTTTTTGTATTTTTTAATATCAGTCACAATTTACATTCAGATCAAATCTAGTTGGAGAAGCTACAAATGTACTAATTAAAACTATAAATGTACCAGTTAAATCATACAACTCAAGAATTGCATTATGTTCTTTGCACAAATGTACACAGCTGTTGGCTACAAAACAGATCAGAAGAAACAAGTTGTTCAGACATCTTGGGACTGACCCTACCGCATTACTAGTTGCTCTTCCAAAAAGTTTCATTACAAATTTTATTAATTTTTGTTCTCCTGTTAACGTCAAGATACAGTCAAATATATCCTAATAAAAATCAAATTCTTATATCCACCGAAGAAGTATCAACTAGAATGTCTGACTCAGGAGACGGTTCTGTTCTTCTTCACTTGCACTGCAATTAAACAATAAAAGTTATCAAAAGATAATAATAAAATCGAAGCGATGTTAACTACTTTTTAAATATGAAATCATAAAAAAGTGTTTTAAAAATAAAAACAACAAAAAATGAGTGCTTTTACCTTTTAACATTAAACCAACAAAAAGAAATAAAATAGAAAGGAATAATATGCTTTCTACTCTATATATGAATAAAGAAACTTAAGTGTTGGAAAAGCAACAAATATACCCCATTAGCATACCAATGTCAACCAAAGGTTACAGGTTTCATGAATTTTGGAGCAAGAACCGCCTATAAATATGCTCAATCTTGAGAGGTTTAGGAGGAAGCAAAAGAGCAAGCAATGGCATCACTTCTTTTATGGAGCAGAATA
>JAOSBN010000008.1:28869242-28883442 GCA_027563595.1 Erythroxylum suave | reverse complement strand
GGGATGAATTACTCCCCTTTGAAGCCCATTGAACTCTAGCCGTTGCTACATTTTTCAAGAGGAAAGAGGTGCCTAGCAAAGCATTACTCCAGGAGGAATCTCAATCGGGAACCCACTAGAAACATCCATGGTAGTAGCTGTCGGTGGAGAAGTCGACGGTGAAGTGGAGAGGAGAGGGTAATGATAGTGTCCGAAGGTATTTTTGAGAGTGAGAAAGTGTAGAGAGAGTCGGAGTGTTTTTTTTCAATAGTGGTGCCGGCTCTCTTTAACTTAAAATGGTAGGTTTTTATAGATTGAGTTGCACAGTGGGTATCTTTCCAAAAATGGTTCGAGTATTCGAAGGTTCACGGTGGCGATAGATAAGATCATCGTGGTGAATTTTTTTCGAAAGTTTTTTCTGCTTTGTTGGCCCCTTTCGCCGCAGCGACAGAATAAATCTTCACCGTGGCTAACTTTTCCCAAAAGTTTTTGCTTGGAACCTTCATTCTTCGCCGCGGTGAACTTCCTTTTGCAAATGTTGACTTGAATTCAACTCTTTCCATTCCTTGAGTCTACATCTTCTTGAGTCTCCTACAATGAACAAATGGTAGTTTGAATTATCAATTGTTCTCAGAAAATTAATTAGTACAATTAACACTCGTTTTTGACAAATTTTACTCTCAAACTACATAAAATAAAGGTAGACACTCAAGAGTCAGATTAAGCATAAAATCTAGAAATAAGAGCCAAAAAGTGTAGTAAAGGTCATGAAAATGTCGCCAATTTATATAACAAACTTAGGCTTAATCACACGTGGCATTGTTTACACCTGTAAATCAAGAAAGCAAGTCCTTACTGTGACTCTTACGCTCGTAGAATTTTTCACTGATAAGCCTCACTGGAGCTGTATCATAGGTATCCAACCTATATACTGTCCTAAGAACTTAGTTATGCATTAAATCATCCATAAGATCTCAAACTCATTCCATATATAGTAAATACTTAGACTATTAAAGAAGAACATAAAAACTCATCAATGATTATAAGAATATTCTAAACAACACAAAATTAAGACCTCGTTTACATTCACACAAAACTTACTTGGATGCATAGACAAATCCAGACTACAACGAAGGATGAGTGACGCTCTTCAACATAATGTAGCGGCTGTGAAAAAGAATATTTCGTATTTAATATAATACACTTGTTCAATAGTTTTGTTATATTTTTAATATATTAAAGCAAGCAAGTAAAAAAATGATATTGTTTATTTTGAAATAGAAATATATGGACTTTTAGGGGGAGTAGTGTTAAAAATATTACTAGACTAAACCAATCCCAACTTGCTTGGTTTAAACTATTCGTAAAACCATATAGAAAATTGTGTAATATTTTTATTATAATTTTCATTTTGATAATCGGCACAACTATCGTTAAGAGAATTTGACTTAAAATAACAATATAAAATGAAGGATAAATTATTCAAAGATGAAAAAGTGTTTGAATTCTCTTTAATATTTATATATCAAATTTTTAAATATATATAATTAAAAAAGTATTATTAATTATAAATAATTTAAATACTCTTGAAGCCTTTATAGAACTAGTCTTTCATCAACAATTAATCAATTATGTAATAAGAAGTTAAATTACACAATTTAAGTTATCAAAGGTATACCAAATTGTCTCACATTTTCATCCTACCAATCTTACCTTTATGCTTTACATATTTCCCTAAATCTATAAAATTTATTATAAGACTAGGTAATTATTTAGATGACCATGATTATATGCCTAACACCTTCCCTATTTTGTAATCAATCCCCAAATTTTCATTCTTAGATTAGGACTTTATAGTTCCTTTTCTGTCATTTTTTTCCATCTTTTTCTTAATATGGTAAAGTTATGAATCTATTGCGTACAAAATCATCATCGATCAATCCCTCCTATTTAAGGTATGCTTTGTATGTCAAGGAAAATGGGGAAGAAGTTAGTTTGACAACAAGGATAGGTTTATACTATAGATACCAACTAGGTTTGTAATATCTGAGTGTTAGAGCCTTAGGTTATTGAGTCATATGAGTTTTATCATTTGAGATTTTATGAAATGTATTACATTCACATGCATAACATGAACATATACACACATAATTGTTGATTTTTGTACACAATTTAAAGTCTATATATGCACTCAATTGACATATTCTGGGGTATAAAAGATTTAAAATGATCATGATGTGAATTATGAATTATTATATCCTAAATTTTGGTTGATCAATCATAATTGGTAATTTAGAATTATTTGCTACAATTGGGAGATTTATGAATTAATGTGTATTTTTGGACTATGAAAAATGTCAAGTGGCAAGACAAATTGACACATGATAGTAGAAATAAGTGACTTGTGGCATTAGGATTGAGTGACAATTGGCTTAGATAATTTGGTGACAAATGGCTTGGAAATTGAGAGACAAATGGACTAGTTATTAAAAGACAATTGGAACCATAAGAAGAAGACATGTGGCAAGTGACAAGTGTCATAACACTTGCCACACACCTTAACCCACGACACTCGCACAAGACATAAACATCTTTGTCTTTCATTTTTTCTACATGCTCTTTTCTTCTTCTTCTTTCTTCTCTCAAATCACGACACACTTACCCCAACACTTATGACTTTGAGTTGCCAAGATTCTACACTTTACCATCCAAATAGTTTGTTGTCTTCATCTAGTTGATGGAAAGCTAGCCTATTCCTCCTTGAAATTATGATGATCATATAAGATTGGGGGCTAAGCTAACTTGAGGATTTGAGGAAGCTTTGGAGTCAAACAAGTAAGTAAGATATTGTTCTTCACGTTTTATTTTAATAGAAACGTTCATGATGATTGTTTAGGGATGGATTGAATGTGATAATCGTGTTTGATGAATGATGGACTGTTGATGAATGAATGGATACACTTGTGTTCAATTTTTATGCACACGATCAATAATAGTTTATGTATTGTAGTATGGATGATTTTGAGTTGGAATTAAGGTGAAACTGATGAGGAATTGAGGTATATTTGATGAATTATGAAGAAGATGCATTGGATATAGTATGTAAGGGTTAAAATCTAGAAAATTTTGAAGGAGAATGGGAAGAAAATTTTCGAATAACACACCCCACAATTTGGGGCAAGGAATTAGACGTGACCTTTTCTCTTTTATGTGATTATTAAATCAAATAAGGATAATTTACTTTAATTTGGTGCATCTAGACTTGCTTGAGGCTTGAAATGAACACAGTTTGATGCTTGATTAATTGGTTCAAATGTTTGATATATTTAGGTTGTTAATTAAGGTTATAACTTAAGGAAAGGATTTTTCATATCAATGTGTTTAAAATCTGGAAATTTGTGAATAATATAGGAATGAAGGTGTTCTTAGGAATGCGATTGTGATCCAAAGGAATGAGCATGCATTGATCATGACGTATATATATATATATCTGTGTGTGTGTGTGTACATAGTTGAATATTTATATGAACGATCAAATTAGTAATGTGTGTATAATGTGTGTGTATTGTATGATTTTAGATGCACAAGTCGAATGCCAGCATCCAGATATTGTCAGTTCTTAAAGGCAATAGCTTATTTGGAGCTTACTGTGAGTCAACATAGATGTTTCCTAACTATAATTGATTTGTTTTGTTTAAAATTTCAATTATTGAATTGTTATTGTTATGATTTTGGTTATTTCGAACATTGATTGTCTGAGGAGTTTGATAATTGAAATTGTATCAGTAGTGCTTCAGAATTGTATGTGAATCTAGAAAAATATGTGTACTCAACTACAACTACATTTTGAATGTCGGACTTAGATCTAATGAATATGTGACAATGACTGTGCACAATGAATGAAATATATTGATTGCATATACTGAGAATTGATTCATTCTATCACATTATGATGCATGATTAGATAGAGGAGTTGTGACTAGAGTGAGTAGTAAAAAAGAGCTTAAAGCTCACAAATGTTCACAAAGAGCTACAGGCTCAGATATTAATAAGTTTGATATCCATAAAGGATATCAGATAGTTTATGAAATGAGCTCGATATCCACAATGGATACGAGACAATAAAAAGGAGCTCGATCGTAATAAAATAAAAATAAAAATGGAACACTAGCATTTGCATTTGTATATATTTTTACATGCATCATGTGAATGATGGTGAAAGATTACTAAATTGTGTTAAAATAATGATATGCTATGTTTGTGTAAATGTCGATAATATGAGTGTTAGGGATAAATGATTAGGTTGTTCTAAAATGCTTGTATGAACTATTTGAGACTTGATGTGAAACATCTGTTGAATTGGCAATATATTTGTGATATTCATGTTCTAACTGAGTGAGCACATTAAGGATGGCTCACTCATTGAGTTCGCAACTTCATAAAAATTGCAATGTTAAATTTTAGGTATGAGGGAGATTTAGTTCTTAACGTAAACTAGTAGAAGTCCAGTTATGTTAAATTTTGGAAATAAAAATGGCTCAAAGGTCTGGTCAATTGATATCTGCAAAGTCTAGTAGACTGTGTTTATTTAGTTTCTCATTTCATAGAGAACTTGTTATAAAAGAGTAGTAAACTCTTAGATGTTTTTGATATTGTAAATATGTGTATTATGTAGTGTAATGCTACAGTGTAAATTATGTTTGTGAATGAAATGAAAAAGTTGATCTTTTGACTCTTTATGTACTGTATGATGCCATAATAAGTGAATGTGATTGCTCTAACATGCCATTTTCAAAAGGTATGTTCCTGTCTTCCTCCAGATATTTGGGCATATGCCCTATGGACTTGTGGTGTTACAAGGTATGTAAGAGACTCTAAAAGTTTCTATAGAGGGCAAAAGAGGTATGAAAGAGATTGAAATAGCTTTAACACAATATAAAGAAATTTAGGAATCATTGTGATGAAGATTCGTTTTCTTAATGTAGGAATGATCCTACGGCATACTTTGAGTGGAAGAACAAGATAATGTTAATCTATTATTACCACTGCTATGTTAAGGAGAAGAATAAAAATCGTTATGGTTGAACTCACAGAATATACTATTGTTTTCTGAGGATCAATTACTAAAAATAGGAGGAGGAAAGGTGGCAAACCTATAGAGACTTGTGTCAAAGTTATAACACTCCCATCATTTAAAGGAGTAGATTTCAAACAATTTCAATTAAGCAGAACACTTCTATACGCAAAACACTCCCATCATTTAACATCAATATAATAGGAAAATCAAACACATTATATGCATCAGAAATTAATCCCAACATCACAACAAAAATCACGTCTTGTCCTTTCCATCAGTAACATTTATACATTAAGATTATTTTCCAAACACTAAATACCCAAATAAATATAGAACATTTTGCAAAAGACTAGTAAACTCTTAGATGTTTTTGATATTGTAAATATATGTATTATGTAGTGTAATGTTATAGTGTAAATTATGTTTGTGAATGAAATGACAAAATTGATCTTTTTAACTGTTTATGATCTGTATGATGCCATAATAAGTGAATTTGATTGCTCTAACATGTCATTTTCATAACTTATGTTCCTGAATTTCCTCCAGATATTTGGGCATATGCCCTATGGAGTTGGGGTGTTACAAGGTATATAAGAGACTCTAAAAGTATCTATAGAGGTCAAGACAGGTATAAAAGAGATTAAAATAGATTTAACATAATATAAAAAATTTAGGAATTATTTAGATGAAAATTCATGTTTTCAATGTAGGAATGATCCTAAGCCATACTTTGAGTGGAAGAATAAGATAACGTTAATCTATTATTACCACTGCTATGTTAAGGAAAAGAATAAAAATTGTCATGGTTGAACTCACCGAATATACTATTGTTTTTGTGAGGATTAATTAATAAAAATAGGTAGAGGAAAGTTGTCAAACCTATAGAGACTTGTATCAAAGTTATAACACTCCCATCATTTAAAGGAATAGATTTCTATCAATTTCAATTAAGTAGAACACTCCCATACGCAGAAGACTCCCATCATTTAACATCAATATAATAGGCAATTCATCAAACACATTACATACATCAGAAATTCATCCCAACATCACAACCAAAATCATGTCTTATCCTTTCCATCATTACATTTATACATTAAAATTATTTTCTGATCACTAAATACCAAAATAAATGATTTTTATTAAATAGCCAAATACATCCAACATCACACGAAATAACAAAGATGAAAGGCTATGAGAATGCCTCCACCAAACGATACAATGATAGTGGCTAGAGAAGCCAAAATGTCGATGAGAAGAACAGGAGTCCACGATAGAGAAACCAGTGAGAGGAAAAATGCTTAAGAAAATGCAGGGGATAGAGGAAAAATGAAGAAGAATACATAAAGGAAGGGTTCTCTTAGGTGTTAAATCAAATGATAATGTTTTCATTTCATTTAAAACACTGAAGCCGAAGTAAACGATGATGCTTACCTTGAAAATTTATTGATGGAAATTCTTCCATCAGTAGACTCAAAACTTTTTTATTCTACTAACAATTCCCACCTTCTTTACCGATGGTAATATTATTTCGTAATTAAAGTCCATCGAAAATTTTTCCGGGATAATTTCCCTCTATACTTACCGACTACTATTGTTACCGTTGCTAAATGAAATTTCTCCCGACAATGTTACTGATGGAAATTAATTTTTCATCTGTAATTTGCAACGGTTTCATTTCCATTGGTAATTTTCAATCTCTAATTCCTAATTTTCTTGTAGCGAGAGTTATAAATGAATTAAAGTTTAAAAATCCCATAATCTCATAATTTATCTTTAAAAACTATCATTTATTACAAATTAAAGATTGATTGCTTCTTTTACTCTTTATTGGTTGCTGTGTAACTTGCGCTTTCTATGTTTCATAACTAAAACTAGTTTTATAATATTAGTCTCTGTAAATTAAAGACAAGATTGATACTAGTTTACTTCATGTCTAGCATCAGTATGGCAATGTATATTAACTCCTTAGACTTTAATAAGATAGGTGAATGTTGTAGTTTTAGGTTTATTTCCTATTATACTTAGCTCCTCCAACTTATATACTTTTCAACATCTTCGATTTAGAATCAACACTTAAAGTCTTCTAGAAAGTTGTTTTTTCTATCTTCTTTTCTACTAAATGACTATAAATATAATCAATTGGATAATTATGGAGAAAGTTGCACTGAATTTTGTATTTATCCTTCAAATTCATGACCTACAAGATAATGATCAAAATGTCAAAAAACATAATAAAATCCATATAAAAAATATAATAAAGGTGTGAAATACCAAGTAAATAGACATCAAATACAATATAAATATCAACTTATCACTATATTATTATAATATATTCATAATAAAAAGTCACTAAATGATACCTATTTCACCAAAAAGATAATCACAATATCTACCAATTAGTCCTAGTTAAAGGGCAATTATACAAGAGATCGTATGCTTCCATATGTAAAATGTATCCCAAAAGCATAATAAGACTATATACTAGAAGATATTCATTCAGGGGTATGTAGAGACTATGAAGGGAGAGTAACCTTGGCTCAAATAATCATCAATGTGGGATACTTATAACCATCTATAGAATAAGATGTTGGATTCAAGAAAAAAGTGGCCAGTGCCAAAAATTTTCAAAATTTCTCTGTAGAAGATTATATAGTAATATTAATGTTTATCCCATTTTCCAATAAATAAAGGATATTTTAGGGTCATTTATACCTACAATAAGGCATTATAGGTTTTTTTTATGGTAATAGATTATTTCATAAGATAGGTGGAATCTTTACCAAATATAGAAAAGTTAGTAAAACATTTTCGAAAGAAATTAATAATTAACATGTATGACATTCCTCTAATTATAACCACATATAAGAAAACATAATTCTGTTATAAAACTTTTTAAAGATATAGCAAAAAACATGAACATTAATCATTGATTTTCTATTGTAACCTATTGTCATTGTAATCTATTGTCAGGCTAAGCATATTAGCTAAAGTCCTTATTTAAACATTATCAAATGGATTTAAGAATAGTTCAAAGAAGGAAAAAACAATTAGGTGAAATAATTATATAACATTCTATGAGCCCATAAGATCATCTAAAGGTCTATAATAGGTAAAATGCCTTTTAGTCTTACTTTTTGGTTCAAACCATCAATCGTAATAGAAATACATATGCTCACACTAATATTTTAGAGATATGATTCAAAAACTAGTGAAGACCTATTAAGAATAGAGCTAGATCTAATAGAAGAATAAAGAGATCAAGTATGTATTTAAAATAAAGCATATCAACAACAAATCAAGTTAATAAACTTAATGAAAACTTACCATTAAACATTAAGTGAAGGAGACCTAGTCCTACAAAATTTTGAATTCTCAAGCATAATAAAATCAAAATGGGAGTTGGTACCTAATTGATCTAGACCTTACAAGATAAAAGGATCAATAATTCCAAAAAGCTATAGGTTAGAAAGAATTGATGGAACAAAAGTTCCAAAACTTTGGAATGAAACACATATAAGAAATACTTTTGTTAAAGATGTATTATTTGATAAAATTCTTTTCTCAAAGTTTCTTATTGACCTTGCGTACTAACAGGCCTCAGTTCTTGGTGAGGAAGAAACTCTTTAGTTAAATTTTAAGAAACCTTATAAGCCCACAAGCATTAAGTATGGGTGAGAAAAAAACTACTTACTCAACTTTTTAAAAATTCTACATGTTAATTAATATGAGATAATAGTGCCTTATTTTTAACATTCAAAATATTCCATAATCTATCTAATATGTTCAAATCTTAGTACTTTGTTTATTTTTCCATGACAAGGTTTGAAGGGGTAATTTTACTAGAAAAAAGGATAGAGCTGTAATCCAACTTCAAAATTTTAAATGAAGTAGAATCTCAAAAATAATAAAGGGTGAGTCAATGGCATTTAGGCTAACAAAACATCTTATTTTGTATATTTGGATCAAATTACAAGAGTGAAAATGAAATTTGAAAAAATAGTCTAGTGTAATCTTTGGCACAGGCATGCTCAATGAAAACCATAATTTCCAAACTTTAAATCTATAAGAGAAAGTGTTAAAAATAGTTTAAAACCTTCTCTTAGCTAGATTTAAGAGAGAAAAAAATTAAGTTATGATCTAACGGATGCAAAGAATTATAACCATAAGATTTTTACAGGGGTTTCAATGGTTTTAAATAAAACCAAAATGTGAAGGAAAAAATCATCCTATATTCCAACCACATTTTCTAACTTCTCATAGTCATCTTGTTTTCTTCTTTCTTTAGTATACATTAAAGTAGTTTTTCTTTGGCTTCTAATGGTAAAAATGACCATTGTTGGCTAAGCATTTTATTCACAATTGAGGAAATTAGAAGCCCTTTTTAGAACTTTGAAGATTGGGAGAAATTTGGGTCTTATAGTGGGATATTTCATTTATTAATCTATTGATTTTCTTTTATATTCTTTTGTTTTATGATGACTTCTGATTGATTTCTAATGCAAGCAATTAGTTTATTACTTGAAATAATCGTAAAAGTTACAATTCTTTTTGTGAGAACCCATATCGCTGGAGAGTGAAATTAAATACGCCTTATAAGCATACGGAAACCTCTCCCCTATAGACGCATTTTCCTAGCTGGGCTAGGAAAAGCAAAATCATGAGGGTTTGGGCTATGCCCAAAGCCTAAAGCGGGCAATATCTATGGGAGGGTGGTATGGGCTGTTGCAATGGTATCAGAGTCGGTACTCGAGTCGGTATGCCAGCTAGGCTAGGCCCTAAAGGGGGTGGATACTGTGAGATCCCATATCGCTTGGAGAGGGAAACGAAGTACGCCTTATAAAGGCATGGAAACCTCTCCCCTATAGACGCGTTCTCCTAGCTGGGCTAGGAAGAGCAAAACCTTGAGGATTTGGGCTGCGCCTAAAGCCTAAAGCCCAAAGCGGACAATATCTATGGGAGGGTGGTCTGGACTGTTACACATTTAATCATATGTAACAACTAAGATTTTAAATTTTCTGTATCAGAAATTATTACTCTGAGGAAAAATGTTTAAATAGATTAATGCAACCATGAATGTTATATTTTCTTAATCCGATTGTCTCTCTTTTCTTAAAGTTATTGCTTGATTAAATTTTGGATCCTATCTAAGGTTGTTAAATAATTAGGGTTAGTTGAATTATGTGTTTTTGATTAACTAATCATAAAGAAAGATAGATATTTAACGTGACACAAATATATGATTGATGTAACAATTATTTTTATGCCAATGATTAATTGGGATTCCAAGAATGGAAGCAACTGTAAAATAATGTTTGTTTGATTGAATATTTCATTTTATTATTTCCTTAATTTTCCTTATTATGAAATTTCATAATCATCTCCATTAATTATTTTCTTTTGTAATGAATAGATAGCTAGAATTCCTCGTAGGATCGACTCCTACATCCATATATCATGTTTGTTGTTTATATGAACTCAAGAATTAATTGGGGGTATATATGATAGTTCCACCAAATTTTGGTATTTTTATGGAGGAATTCTAAGATTGCATATTCATTGTTGGATCTTTGAGCGAAGTTAATTTACATTGTAATCCACAATCAAAAAGACTATAAAAAGACTAAAGAAAAAAAAATGAAGATTTAAGGACAACGCAACATTACAATTAGTGAAATGTTAGAAACCTTGTTAAACAATCGAGCTCTATGAGAATTAGCCAAGTCAGAATTGAACTAAAAACCTCATTGTGTGAAATTTCCTAATTTTAATGCAACTACTAATTTTAAATTAAAATGTCATTTAAAGTTCATTTGTTACTAACTTTTCGTTGTACTACAAGTGAGGATCTCTATAAGCATCTTCAAGAATTCAATGTCGTATATACTAGAATGAAGAACTAAATAAAATTGAGGGTGTTCACATTGTCTTTGAAGGATAATACCCAAGATTGGTTACATTACTTACCACCCATTATGTGAAACGAAATGAAGAAGTAATTTATGAAATAATTCTTTTTGGCTTTAAGGGTTATTAGAATTCGAAAGAAGATATATGGTATTAAAAAAATAATTTCAAATCACTGTATAAGTATTGAAAGCGGCTTAAAACGTTAGGTGCAGATTTTCTACATCATCAAATTAGAGAAAAGCATCTAATTCATTGATTTTACGACAGAATTTTTGTAAATAATAAGAGCATTATCAACGTTGCTAGTGGAGAAACACTTATTAACAAAACATTAGAAGTTGTTTGAACATTGGTCACTAATATGGCATCCAACTCTTAACAATTCAATACTAGGACAAAATATTCAACTTGATGTGTTAGTGAGGTAAGCTTTTCTTCTCTCGCAAAACATATGGGTGATCTTACTACACTTGGCTAAAAATTGGTTATAGAAAAGATAGAGTCAGAAAAGGCTCGCATAATGTGTTTGGTAGTAAGAAACCCAACATATATATGTTCATTATAAGAAATTTCAACAAAACAAACGAATGTAGTGGGAAGTTTTTTGGGACAACAACAATGTCAATACATTTTATATTCAAACAAGAAAAATCCTCGTTGGAGAGACCATCCAAATTTTTGATATGGTAATACACTAATAAATCAACTTATGGCCAATTTTCAATAATATTGATAAGCACATCCTCCAAAACAACAATAACAAATCCAATCCTCTGATTCATGTATTATCCCTTAAAGTAATTGTTAATGCACTGGCTATTAATACTATTAAATTCCAACAGGAAACAATGACTAGTATTTAGTATTTGGAAAATCAGATGAGTCAGTTAGCCATGCATGGTGGTTAGCTATTTGGAATCACAAGGTTCAAATAAACAATCAACTCAAACCTAATCCTAAGAAAAGTTCCAGTGCCACTATATTACAAAGTGCAAAGCAAGTGGAGTAGCCCGTGAAAGCCCCACCTATAGTAAACTCCTATATAAAAGACATTGAATAAACTAAAATAGAGGAAAGTGTGCCCATGTCTAAGGATGAGTCATATACTCGTCGTTGAGCTATAATTCTTCCTATTTTGGAAGTATTAAAGGATAAGCAAAAATGGGAGAATGATGATAATTTATATGAGACATTCTAGAAATTTGAGGTAAATATTCCCCTTTTTTATGCAATTATCTAGATATGTTAAATTCTTGAAGGAACTTTGTATAATGAAAAGAGTTGAGAAGGTGAGCTTGGGGAGAAATATATCTATAATTATTTGAAGAAGTCACTCTAACAATAACAATCTCTAACAAGTTAACCTTTATATAAGAGGAGAAAATATTTACAAGTTCTAAAAACCTTTTAAATGACTATCAATTGGACGGTAGCTGATACTAAAGGTATCAGCCCTTCTTCTTATATGCACAAGATCCTTTTAGAGGATGGAGTCAGACCCCTAAGGCAAATTCAAAGAAGATTAAAACCTCTAATGATGGAGGTAGTGAAGAAAGAAGATTTGAAACCCTTCAAATTGGTATAATTTACCCCATCCTAGATAGTATGTGGGTTAACCATATACAAGCAATTTTAAAAATAAATGGAATTATAGTTGTATCAACTCAAGAGGGAGACTAATCGCAACTTTCTAATATGAAAAACTTTAATAATTTAACCTCAATATTTTGCAAGCACACAGGTCATTCCTGTAGTGCCTAAGATGTCGATCCCATAAGGAGGGTTGGCCAATCCTAAAATATAAGGCCGAAAACAATTCCTAATAACATAATATAACAAAACTAAGGAAAAAATTTATTTCAAACACCCAATCAGTTCTAGGAATCAAATTTGAAAATATAAATCAGATAACAAATGCAACATCCAATCAAGAATTAACCTAAGAACTACCAATTGAGAGAAAGGGGAATTTTATCTGACTTTAATGAAATCCTAACTGATTATGAATTTGGTGGATTACCGACTCTAGAGGGTCCTAGGGTTGATTACTCTCTCCTAAGTTATAACCAGTAACCCTAATTATTAAACCTAATCAGATTATGGGAATTGCAATCTCTAGATTCACAATTTATCCAAAACCTAAATTAGATCTTAGGTTGTATAAAAATTATCGAAAACCTATACAAGATCTCTCTTTACACAAATTTAGCAGTTTGAATTAATTCTTGTTCTATTAAAGTACCTAACTCTCATTAGCCCAATTTAATTATTTTTCACTCAGTTCACCCTCTTAGTTTATTGTTGAGTTATGTAAGTGTAGAATTTAAGTCACGAGAAATCCAATAAAAATGCAACATTCACATTTCATTAATATCAAAGATAAAATTTCCGGAAGGTGAGTTTAGACAATCTTCAACACTCAATAAATCTTTCATCAACAGCTATCCCAAATTCCATATAATCATAAAAGTTGAAACTACAACGGAAGTAGACTCGGAATGGTTGATGAAGCAACGACGGTGGGAAACCTCCTATTCTAGGAAGTACTTCGAGTAGGCTTCTTCTCCACGTCTCTCTTCCTTCATTTCTTTCTCAATCTTTCGATAAAACTCTCGAGGCTTTCAAAATTGGGACTGATGCAAAAGCTCCCTCTATTGTGTTCTTCTTGTTTTTTAAATACTTTTTATGTCTTAAGTAACCCTAAGTTTTTTCTAAGGTTAAAAAGGTCGGAAAAATCCCTCAAAACTTTACTTCTTTTTTTTGCGCGTCTGCCCAATGCAGTGGCCTACATCCAACCCTCTTTATCGTGGAAATCAGGCCACGATCATGTGCTATGGCAGTCTTCTATCATGATTGTGGCCTATATGCCACTATTGTGATCTGGCTCTAATGATTCTGTCACGATCGTGGCATGGATCGTGGCCTGTTGTGCCACGATCATTGGTTGTTGTTTTAGCCCAAAAGTCCCTAAAACTTCTCTGTCCTTCAATGTTAACCCTGAAATGCTAACAAACACATCATGGTATCTCAAAAACATATTGTTGGGACCCGATCCGAAAACCGGATCCCAACCGAAAAAAAAACGGAAACATCGAAAGAATCGAAAGCGAATCGAAATCGCTAGTCGGAAAACAAATCGCATCATCAGAGCGAAACGAAATAATCAAACTGAAACAAACACCGACATCCGTTTCGAACATGAAGCATAGCAAACTCATCACGTTGGAAACCTTA
>JAOSBN010000008.1:28823918-28836865 GCA_027563595.1 Erythroxylum suave | reverse complement strand
TTGGTTCATCCCCATTGAACTCAACCCTCATTATTCAATTTGTTTTGTTGCTTCCAATTGTTAGACAAAACTTTTGAATTTGTCACTACAAGAAAATAACACATTATTGACCGATGTTAGTGAGACTTGGTTAATGCCTTGGAATCTAAAGAAAATGCCTAGAGTAGTTACATAAGGCTTGAAATGGAAAATGAACAAGTACATGAAAGATACTTTGAAACTAGAACTGGTCACCGTAATTAGGACCAGCAATATGACTCCAGCTTAGCCTAAAGTTAATTTAAAGGAGTTAATATAAAACAAGGGATAGGATTTCATATAATAGATTGAAATTGGACAATTATATGGGAGGTGATATTTGTGAAATAATTAACAATCATTTTTATGTATTAATAAAAGGTTTCATAGTCTAATTTGGATTTCATCAGTTTAATCAATTTTATTGTAATACCTATCGATGTTCTAGGTAGATGAGAGTCACCCACCAACATCTCCAAGCACCTTGATGCAGGTAAACAAGTAATGGTCATAGAAGAGTGGTTGATTTGCCACCAAAGTTCAAGAAAGGTATCAAAAAACTAAAGTTTGGGCTTGCAAGTGGTAGCGAAAATGACGACATAGTATCTTCGTTTGGTAAGACGCGAATAGTGCGGGATTTGATAATGAAAAAACTAATCTCACTGTGTTGTCCAATTATTGTCCAGGAAAAAAAGAAAAAGAAACGTCTCTCATTTTTTTAATTCAGAAATTGAAAATTTGGTCCTCTACGGAGGACATCAGATTTTACTTAGTTTGTAATCTAATTTTTGCAATTCTTTTTAAATTATTTGATTGTCCTGTGCCACCCCTATTCTTGTCGTACTCACATAATGCAACACTGTTTATTAATGGAGGAGATGGAGAACTTGCAAGGCGGTTGACTTTCATTATTAAAATTCTTTTATAGCATTGACCCAATCCACATGCACACGTTTCTGATTTCAGTCGGCAATGACACTTCCAAGTCTTTAAGCTTGTCAATGTGCAATCGTAATGCAACTGCCATGAACTAGTGATTGAAGCCAATCACCAAGTTTCATGATTAATGCTTATTAATTGAGTGCCACAACGTTACCATCCTGTATCAAAGTCACCATTTAGTAGTTTTAACATTAATATAAAAGAAAAAAGTGTGCATCAATGTACTTATCAAAAATTATTAGCTCAAGGTTTATATTTAACAATTTTGATTATAAATATATGGTATTTCAAACTTCAAATTTAATCTATTTCTTTGTATGGATGACAATATTTCTTTAAGGAAATAAAATCATAGAAAAATTACTTTCTTTCTTGCAAAAACCTTATGAGAAAACTTTTCTTACTAACATCCGGGAGGATCTTACCCTTTTGAACAATTAGCTTTGAAATTTTTTGTTCCAACAGAGATGATATGGAAAATCCAAAGTCAACTTAGAATTAGGATAAAGCAATAGCTAGTTGAAGAAATTGACTATTGAAAGGAGAGCAACAACATTTGAGAAATAATGAACATACACAGATTGTCAAAATATTTGAGCATCATCTATATTCTTGAGGGTCATATCATTCTTATCATGCCTTAAAAAATGAAATCACTCTATCAAGAGAGAAATTGTTATTTGAGAACTTACATTTGATTTTACATTTGATTTTTCTGCGAGCTTTTAGAAACTCTTCGAGTGTGGAAGGTTAGAGAACCTTGAATAATATGTAATTGTGAGCTTAGAGAGGCTCGTCAAAGTTAATCCTCAGATTCTTATAGTGAAATACTCAAGTTGGATACTTAGGGACTAGACATAGACTTGATTGTTAGCTGAATCAGTATAAATCTACTGTGTCATTTTTCTCTCTTCCTAACTTTTAAAGTTCCATGCTATAAGTTTGTGTTTTCAAAAGGTTCTTTCAGTTTTTTCAATAGGCTCCTTCTATTTCTACAAGACAAAAGGTTCTTTTTGCTTTAAGCATCAACAAGCTCCTATCAATTAACATGCTTATTTCTATTTGAGCTCTAGTAAGCTCCTATCAGTTAACAGGCCCCTTTCTTTTTTAGAGCAATTATGTTCCTTTCGATTAATAGACTTCTTTCGTATTTTAAATAACTAACAGGATCCTTTATTTTTAAATGTTAACAGGTTCATTTCGAAGTTTAATAGGACATTTCCATTTATCAACTCATTTTTTTAAGAGGGATTTTAAATATTTAAAATACCTTGCATTTTGTTTACACACAATTCACCCCCCTATATTTGTTTGCTTTATCATTTTATATTAGAGGCAGGTTTCATACTTATTATGTTTTATAGTATGTGATAGATCATGGCAAATAACTTAAGAAGCCTTGAAGGGCAATATGTCTCAAAGCCTCCTTACTTTAATGGAAACAACTACTCCTATTAGAAAGAGAGAATGACCATCTATCTTCAATCGGTGGATATCAAAATTTGGCAAGCTATCAAAGCTGAAGCTACACCTCCTGCTACTAACAAGGTAGAAGTGTGGATTGATGTCGATAGAAGAAATGCACAGCTAAATGCCAAAGCAAGACATCATCTGATATGTGCACTATCTCCAGAAGAGTACAAAAAGATACCTTACTGTTCTACTGTGAAAGAAATTTGGGACAAGCTACAAGTTACTTTTGAAGGAACAAATGAGGTAAAGAAACATATAATAAGTCTTTTAGTGCAACAATACAAGATTATTTGGAAGAAACAAGGAGAAACAATAGACAAATTCTTCAGATGTTTCAACAACATCATCATTGCCTTGAAAACCTCGGGCAAGATATATCCAAATGACGAGCCGCTAACAAAAATTCTAAGATCATTACTAAAGGAATGGAGACCTAAAGTGACAACTCTAGAAACCATAAAAGATCTTGATACAATCTCACTTGATTAGTTAAGAGGAAACTTAATGATTCATGAAGTCGAGCTTAGGGGAGATGAAGTATCCTCATACAGAAGAGGCACTAAAAGCAGTTGACGAGTCAAATCCATCAAATGATGATGTAAGTGATACTGAGTTGCAAATAGATGGAGATGATGAATTCAACTTCATTGTCAAAAAATATGTTTGTTTCTACAAAAAAGAAGCTTATGAAGAAAAGAGAAGGAAACATAAAAACTAGAAACACAAGTTCCTATCAAAAGGTAGTAGCGGCAATAACAATACACAAAATAATCAAATCATATGTTATCATTGTAAGAAGCCTGGACACACAAGACTAAAATGTCCTCTTCTTCAAAAAGACAAGACAGAAAACAGAAAACCCAAAGAGCATGTTATGATTATAGCTTATTCAGATGAGGATTTTGAAAGAAGAAGAGCCTGAGGAAGCCAATAACATTTTCTTTATGTCCAAATCAGGAGATGATGAGTTATATTATTCTGACTCTAATATTGAAATTGATGAATTGAGAGATGCATATCATAACATACATGATCAGTACAAAAAAATTAATAGTGCAATATTTCAAAAAGTTTAAGAAGTCAAAAAATAATGATGAATCTTTAACGAATAAGATTAAATTTTAGAATTGGAAAACAAAGATTTGTTGTCGAAAGTCACTTATCTTGAAAATGATAATAAATAAGCAGTTTCTAAAAAAGAATGCTTTGAACAAAAAATAATTCAGTTAGAAAACTCAATACTTGAAAATGACTCTGCTAAGATAAAACAATTAGAAGAGAAAGTTACTACTTTAAAACTCGAAAAAGAAAAATGAAATAAGAAAATTGTTTCTCTTGAAAAAGATCTTGCTAATTTTGTTAATGGAAGAAACAATCTTGATGCATTACTAAGGAGTAGTAAATGTGTTTTTAATAAAGTCGGAATAGGATATAATTAAAATAATAATATCAGGTCATACAAAAACTTCTTTGTTAAATCCAACAGTAGCTATAACCAAAACAGTAGGAACTTGGTAAGTGGAAAAAATCATAACAACTATCATTAATCTATTTTGTGCAATTATTGTGGTAGATATAGTCATATTTGTCACTTTTGTTACTTTTAGAAAATGAAAAAAACCATCTCAAATGTATGTTCGGAGACCGAAAGATCAAACTACTAACGTGAAAGGGCCCAGAAACATTTGGGTACCTAAAATGAGATAATACAGTTTGCAGATATGCTTCAAAACAAAGACAAAGGAAAATCAATAGATAGTTGATAGTGGTTGTTCGAGTCACATGATAGGTGAAATATCACATTTCAATTATATTGAAAGGAAAGATAGAGGTAATGTCATCTTTGCGAATAAAACCAAGGCAAAGATCATCGGAATTGGTAAAATTGTTGATTCTAACTCTATTTTTATTGATAATGTTCTTTTTGTTGATGAATTGAAACATAACTTGCTTAACATATGTCAATTGTGTGATAAAGGTTAAAGAGTTACTTTACATGCAACACTTAATAGTAATATTGTATTTGTTGGTCTTAGAAATCATAACATATATTATGCTCAATTGGAAGATATACCTTCTTAAAGTGACAAGTGTTTTGTCTCAATAAGAAAGGATTCACTTATCTGACACAGAAGATTTGGACATGTTAGCATAAGCATTTTATCAAAATTGTCCAAAAATGAGTTAATAAGAGGATTGCCGAATTGGAAATTTAAGAGTAGTTAGGATTGTGAAGCTTCTTTGAAGGAAAACAAATCAGAAGAAACTTCCCCCTTAAAACTATTATGACTACTAACCAGCTACTTGAACTTGTGCACATGGATTTATTTAGTCCTACTAAGACTCAAATTTTTGGTGGCAAATATTACGGTTTTGTTATAGTAGATGATTTTTTAAGATTTAAATGGGTTTATTTTATATCAAATAAAGATAATACTTTTAAAATCTTTAAGAAGTTTTGCAAAAAAATTCAGACTAAAAAAGGGTAACATTACATCAATTCAAAGCAATCATAGAGGATAACTTGATAACTAAAAATTTGAAGACTTATGCAATGAAAATGGTATAACTCACAACTTATCATGCCTAAGGACTCCTCAGCAAAATGGAGCAAAAGATTAGGACTCTCGTAGATATGGCCAAAACAATACTATGCAAAAGTGGTACCTCATGGTTATTGGTTAGAAGTCGTGTCAACCACTTGTTATATACTCAACGGGTGTCTCATAAGACCTATTTTGAAAAAGACCTACTATAAGCTGTGGAAAGGAAGAAAATCAAATGTTGTTTACTTTCAAGCATTTGGCTGCAAGTGTTTTGTTCTAAACAATGGAAAAGACAACCTTAGAAAGTTCGATGCGAAATTAGACGAAGCTATTTTTTTGGACTACAATACCGTTAGTAAAGGATTGAGAGTATATAATGAAAGAGCAAAGAAGATAGAAAATTTGATATATGTGGTATTTGATGAAACATTACCTTCGACAACAGCAAAATTGATATATGTGGTATTTGATGAAACATTACCTTCGACAACAACAACTGACTCAAATGATGAAGAGCATCCATTGGTACCTAAAAATTCATCAGAGAATCAAACTACAGCTATAATATTTTCATAATTACAAAATCAATAAGGCCCTTTGAAGCTAGGACAAAGCAGGCTCCTTCATCTCAGCAGGAGCCTATGCAATGAAAAACACGGAGAGAATGGAAAGGTCTTGATACACATCAATATATTCTGGGAGATCCCTCCAAAGGTTTACGTACAAGATCATCGTTCAAGAACAACTTTGTTGCTCTCATCTCCCAAATAGAACCAAATACTGTTGAAGATGCCCTTCCTAACGAAAACTAGGTTTCAGCCATGAAAGATGACCTAGATCAATTTGACAAAAACAATGTCTAGAATTTAATATCTAGTTCTCAAAACAAATCAATCATTAGGACTTGGTGGGTATTTTGAAAAAACTTAACAAAAATGGTAAGATGGTAAGAAAAAAGTTAGACTTATAGCTCAAGGTTAAAATCAATAGGAAGGTATTGATTTTGATGAAAATTATGAACTTATTGCCATATTGAAATCGATTAGAATTTTACTTGCCTTTGCATGCTATAAAAATTTCAAGTTGTTCCAAATGAATATTAAAAGTGCATTCTGAAATGGTTACATTAACAAAGAAGTATTTGTTTTTGAAGATGAAAACCATCCAGATTATGTGATAAAGTTAACCAAAGCTTTGTATAGTTTAAAGAAGGCTCCTCAATCATAGTATGAGAGATTAAGTAACTTTCTACTTGAGAATAACTTTGAAAGAGGAAAGGTCAATAAAACCTTATTTATTAAGAGAAAGGAGAATGATTTACTCATAGGCCAAATATATATTGATGATATAATATTTGGTGCTACTAATCCATCTTTCTTTCAGCAGTAATATAGAGGTAATTTGAAATGAGAATAACTGGAGAATTATCAATTTTTCTCGGATTACAAATCAAACAAACAAAAAAATGAATCTTCATTAGCTAAGACAAATACACAAAGGAACACTTCAACAAATATCATTTTGAGAATGTCAAACCGATGGGTACTTCCATGTGCATTGGAACTAAGCTTGATAAAAATGAAGAAAGCAAAAATACGAATTAGACAAAGTATAGAGGAATGATTGGATCACTACTATATTTTATAAGCTTAAGACTAGATAGCTTAGTGAGTGTCTTTATGCACGCTTTCAATCAAATCCAAAAGAAAACCACCTTCAAATAGTCAAAAGAATCTTTCAATATCTCCATGGAACTATAGATTTTGGACTATGGTATCCAAAAAATAATTCATTCGACATAGTTGGCTATAGTGATGCAGATTATGCAAGTGACAAAGTCGATTGAAAAAACACAAGTGGTCACTATCAATTTCTTAGAAGATATCTAGTATCCTGGTCCTACAAGAAGTATAATTGCACAGTGCTTTTGACGACTAAAGCGGAGTACATAGCAGCTGCTAGCTGTTATACTCAAATCTATGGGTGAAGCATCAACTATAGGATTTCTCTCTAAACTTTTATCATATTCCTATATTATGTGATAATACTAGTGCCATAAATCTTTCTAAAATCCTGTTCATCATTCTAAGACTAAGCATATAAAAATCAAACATCATTTTCTTATAGATCATGTTTTAAAAGGAACCATTGATCTTTTGCATGTTAATACTAAGGATTAAGTAGCTGACATTTTTACCAAGCCACTCTCTGAAGATGCATTTTGTGTGTTAAGAAAAGAGCTTGGTATGTGCAAACTCTCTTATATTATTTCTGCATGAATATTTTTTGCTACTTATCTTTGCATTTAGTTTAGCAGGCTTCTTCTATTTCTAATTCCATAGGAACTCTCTCTTAGTTTTGTAGGCTCCTTAGATTTTAGAAGGCCCCTTTTAGTTTAGAAGTCTCCTCTTAGGTTTATAGGTTTCTTCTACATTAGAAGGCTCTTCTTCTTTTTAGAAGGCTTCTCATGGGTTGACATTCTAAATGATGCGTGTCTTAAAAAATAGGGAGTCAGTTATGACATCATTTCAGCCTTTGACTGTACCCTATGTATGCATCTGTCAGAAGATAAGCAGCTGATTACATTTCCTATTCTGAACTGTTCATCTACTCATCCTCTCATTAGATCAACGTTTAGGAATCACTTAGTATGCCCTAAACAAACTTCTATCGTTTTCTCATCTTTGACATTCTTATCTAACCCGCTTATTCTCTCTACACCCTAACTCTCTGCATTCTTATTGCCTCTTATTTTCTCTCTCAAACTTTACCAAGCTCACCTATAATGGTAAGAACAAAACCAAAAGGACAAAAGAAAACCTCAACTTCTTTTGTTAACTATGAGGAAGCTCATATTATTGAACCTTTCTCCTCTAAAACTCAAGAGAAGAAAGTGCTTGAAGTGTATTAGATTATAAATGAAAATGATTCAGATGACGAATCTACTAGGTTGATTAAAAGAAGTCTTGCAAAACAAGCCAAGAAAAGCTTTGAAAAGAAAGAAAACATGGATGCTAAAAAGAAAAAGGAAGAAGAAACCAGAAAAAAAAGGGGGAACAAAGCTCCTGTATGTAAAGATACTATTAAAGACACCATTAATAGAAAATAGTTGTCTCAAGAAGAGTTATTTCCTAAAGAAAAAGGTTAAAGAAAATAAAGCTAGCTACACATAAGTAAGGAAAGACATCAATACCAGAAATTTTTTTTGAATCAATGGAAGATAAAGTCCTCTATAAAATAAAGTACAAGAAAAGAAAGGTGGTTGCTAGGTGAATCTTACCTCCTATGACGTTTGATGATATAGGTATACCCATCTCTACTTACTTTGTTGCCATTGGTTGGGAAATTTTTCTAAAATTGGATGAGATAGTATGCGATGAGCTAGTCAAGATATTCTACACACACATGAAAAAGGAAAAAAGTAATGGAAAGTTAGCCATTGTCTTATGGGTGTATGAATGTAAAATTTTAATTTATGAAGAAATCTTTGGAGATATATTGGAAGTAGCTCTTATAGGGAGAGCTAATTTTCCCTGTAATAAGTAGGATGTTGATGATTTGAAGTTAGTTAAAGTTGTCAAATCCATCTGCCTTCATGCTAAGAACACCCAAGACAAGAGACCCTGAAACAAGCAATTAGATTTAATACTAGGATGCCTTATGTCGCTTTCAACTGCTTCAATTTTTCCCAGTAATAGCTTAGTTGAAAGGTGCAATCCGTAAGACACTTATGTGCTATATAATTTTCTAAAAGGGAACAAGATGAATCTTCTAACTATGATCTTGAGATTCATAGTAGATAAGGGGAATCATAAGAATACTACCGATTACCTACCTTATGAGATATTGCTTACCAAGATTTTCAACCATTATGGAGTTCCTTTTGCAAATCTGAATTGGTATGCACGGGTAAGTTTCACCCTTCCATTCCCTATCAATTTAGATACAAATTGCAAAACAATGTCTAGGTAGACAAAAGATTTGAAAGAGTAGTAGAAAACTTAGATCATACTCCAGACCAACAAACTCATGTTACTCCTCAGGATCAAAATACTGCAGAACTCCATTAACAACTACAGAACATTCAAGCCAATCAAGAAAAGATGAAAGAAAATAGATAGCATGCAAAATCAACTTCTTGACATATAGACTTTTTTGAGAAAAATCTTTGAATCCCTTCATTAACTCTGTTGCTATTCTTTTCTACCATGCTTATTTGAACTTGTGATAGTTCCTTCCTCTCTATACTCTATTATTTTTTATAATGACAAAAGGGGAGAGTTTATGTTAAAATATTTTTTGCATATTTATATGATGATATATTTCTCAGTGCTACCTCGATTATATATGTGATTGATTCTGCTGTTGAATTTGTGAAAATCTGTGATATACAAAAGATAGGTTCCTTTCTTAAGAGACAAACTCCTTGTAATTATGTCTGCACATATAAAAGTCATAGGCATCTTTCGAAACCATCTATTATTTCTTTGAATTTTGAAAAATATTCTTATTATTTCCTGTCAATATAAAAAAGGGGGAGATTGTTAGCTCAGGGTTTATATTTAACTATTTTTATGATAACTATATAATATTTCAAAATTTAATTTAGATTTATTTCCTCGTATAGATAAAGGGATTTTTTTTAGGAAATAAAATCATAAGAAAATTTCTTCCTTTCTTACAGGAACTTTTTTAGTCAACTTTTCTTATTAACATCTAGGAGGATCTTACCTTTTCAAATAATTAGCTCCGAAAATTTTCCTTCCAGTAGAGATGATATTGAAAATCCAAAGTCAACCCATGATTAAGATGAAGCAACGGTTAGTTGAAGAAATTAACTATTTAAAGAAGAGCAACAACACTTGTGAAATAACGAACATATACAGACTTTCGAAATAGTTGAGCAACATCTATATTCTTAAGAGTCATATTATTCTTATTGTGCCTTAGAAAATGAAATCACTCTATCAAGAGAGAAATTGTTATTTGAGAACTTACTTTTGATTTAACATTTTATTTTTCTATATGCTTTTAGAAGCTTGTTATACACTTCGATTGTGGAAGGTTGGAGAACCTTGAATAATATGTACTTGTAAGCTTAGAGAGGCTCGTCAAATTTAAAACTCGGATTATTATAGTGAAATACTCAGACTTGATTATTAGTCGAACTAGTATAAATCTACTATGTCATTCTTTTCTCTCTTCCTAACTTTTAAATTTCCAAGTTATAAGTTTATGTTTTCAAGAAGTTCTTTCAGTTTTTTCAATAGGCTCCTTCTATTTTTATAAAACAAAAGGTTCTTTTTGTTTTAAGCGTCAACAGACTCCTATCAATTGATAGGCTTATTTCTATTTGAGCTCTAGTAGGTTCGTATCATTTGATAGGCCTCCTTATTTTTGAGCGCCGTTAGGATACTTTCGATTGATGGGCTTCTTTCATATATTAAATAAGTAACAAGATCCTTTCTTTCTAAACGATAACAAGTTCCTTTCAAAGTTTAATAAGATCTTTCCATTTATCAACCTATTTTGTTTGAGAAGGATGTTAAAGATCTATACCAAATTGAACCAAACCAAAACATACCCATATTCCCGCCTAAACAGAATATGAGGAGGGTAAAATATACGCAATCATGCCTGCATCTCCGATAGAGATACAGAGATGTTAAAGATCTATAATACCTTGCAAATTTTTTTAGACACAATTTGCCACTTCTTACGTGTGTTTGCTTTATAAAAAAAACCTTGTCCAATGTTCAAAATGACCAACCCTGTCTAATGCTGAAAACAACACGGTTTTAAGCATTGGACATAAGTTTAGAGATTGTCTAACTATGTCCAATGCCCAAAATGTATTTTAGATAGAGGATCCAAACTTGTACTTATCAAGCAACGTATGTAACACTACAGTCCTGTAACAATGTCGCCGTTATTATTGTTTCACATCATTGTAGTGCTTATCATTTATGAAAAGATGGTTTCGTATGTAGTTCAAAATTTATGAGGATTCATTAAATAATTTATCAACCCCTTCACAAGGAAGGCCTCTAGTTGATTGATTCTGATAAGGCAAGACGATCAGCTTGGATTATCTTCGGTGACTTTTTGGATCTATTTCAGTAAGTTTAAGAGCTAAATCTACGTTCGACTAGTTCGTAATGTGTAAAGAATGAGAGCTGAGGCTTATCCCCAAGTTACGAACAAATCAAGATGCTTTCAAAATTCAGTACAAACCATGTGGAACGAGTAAAAGCATCTTTATATCTAGCAAGTGAACAACACAAATTCTAAAAGATATAGGTAAAAATGATTAAATCTCATCGGCTAGATGCAGCTTATGTTGACTATAACTTTTCAATAATTAGATAATATGTTATTAGAGGCAAAATCACGCATATGATTTTCCATTAGTTGAGCAATATTATATAGCGTCACAATTAACTTTTCATATATATATATATATATGAGCATATAAAATGGCTGCTCGTAAGTAACTTAAAACTTCCATATAATATTTGAAGATTCTTGTAGACCCGAAACAGCGAAAAGAGTACCTTTCCTTTCTTGGTAAACCCCGTTGACACAAAATTGAACGGCTGCGATGCACTCACAACAGCCATGTGGCGAACGTGTGAGCCACGACACAAGGCTAATGTCAACTCCCATCTTGCAATCATCAATATGCTACGAGGCATGTACGGCAGCAAAATTCGCAGCCTTTCTGCCTATAAAATGGAGACGATTAATCGCGTAATACTTGAAGCAACAGGCAGGGTTTCAGAATTTGGAAATGGCTTTTGGAGTTCGCCTTTTCTTCTGTTTCTTGCTTGCCATTGCTATTGTGTCTTCAGCTCGCAACACCATTTCATTACTTTCAGGTAATGTTCTTCAGTTTTTTTTTTTTCCTTTTAAATCTCTATTTACTCGAGGAAGAGCTTCATGTTTTCTGCAATTAATTTTTGCTAGATGTTTAGAGTGGGAATGGATTTAGTACAAGGCTCGAGGGTTTTTCACTTGCTAACTGACCATAAAAGTTGTCAATGCAAAGACAAAACATAGAAAGGCATTCATATAAATGGAGTTCAAGCTCACTGGCACTGTTAATCACTGGGGTATAGGCTAAAAATGTCGTTTATAGTTTTTTGCTGCGAAAATTTGGCTGGAGTCAAATATAAATCGCTTCTGTTGTATTGACGAATATAAGAAATTCAGTTCTATATATATTATGTCAATGCATGAACAGATCTATATATTATTATCAATTAAAAATCAAAGCCTTGTTTGTATGTGGTTGATTAGTTAACTGAATTAAAATAAATATATTTCACTCTTTTGCCTGTCAGAGGTGATCTGAATGCGACTACCATAGAGTGTGGCATTTGTTATCCTTCGATTGAGGTGCAAAGTAATAATTTAGAGTAACATATACTTAAATCTTGTAATAACTATATTTTTCTTATTGAAATGGCATACTTTTATTGTTCAACAAATGCTTGTGGACAAAAATTGTTATATAAATCATTTTTTTTCGTTGGAGAATAATTAGGCACGCTAATTTTTTCTCTTGTTCTCTTGTAAATATTTAGACTAGTGAACGGCTATACATATGACTATTAGCAAAATCGTTGTTATTATTTGTAATTTCCATTTACAGAAAACGACATGCCAATGGACATCCAAGAAAGGATATTGAAGGTGCTTGATGATTACAATTTGCCAAGGGCAAACGGAGGACATGATCCTCCACAAAAAAGCAAAAGTGGTGACCGTGGCAGACGCTGATTTATCCTCCTCTGTTGTTTCTCTAGTTCTTCGTCAAACTAGTCCTTCATTTACATTTACATATATATACCACTGTGGAATAAACTCCCGTGTACTTAACTGAGCTTTATGGATGATTCAGCTTGTGATAAAAGAACTTTTGTTTACAACCACGTTATTGAGTCGGTTCAAAATGTACCTAAACAT